>JALMGA010000014.1:15658748-15963748 GCA_023333525.1 Aspidoscelis tigris stejnegeri | reverse complement strand
TGAAGCTCCAAAGCAACCTCAAAGTCCCTACAGCAAAAGAGAGATAAATGCAAGATTTTCACAGCGGTGTCAGTCTAAGGGTGTTTTCCCACGGTCACTTCGTACCCATTTTAGCACCCATTAAGGACCCATTTGGGTGAGAGACGGGTGATCCCATTTCCACCACGGCACCCATTAGGGACACATATGTTTCCACCGCACCTCAGGAAATCCGGATCATATGGGTACTTTTGGGGCTTTAATCCAGATTTTCTGTAGACCCATGGGGTCTACAATGGGGTCTTCAGCCAGAAAATCCGAATTAAAGGGAGCTTGTTTCCACGTTAGTTTGGCAATGGGGTCTAGAGGAGGCTAGGGGGAAGGGGCACCCTTGGGGGGGATCCCCAAAACTTAAGCTTCAAAGTCATTTTGAAGTCACTTCGAAGTCTGTGCAAAATAGCTCTGGAGCGTCTTTGAAGTCTGTGCTGATCTTCAGAGCGAACTTCGAAGTCACTCCGAAGTCACTCCAAAGTGACTTCGAAGCCACTTCGGAGATTGCACCCCCTGTCCCCCCAAACACCTGGGGTGACAGGCAGACCCCTCACGGGGAGATCTGGATTTCCAAATGGGTGCTCCAGTGTTTCCACGGCAGGGAGGCTAGCACCCATTGCTATTGAGTGCTAGACCACCCCTGGAAACACATTGGGTGCTGCCCTTAATGCGGATCTACTAGATCTGGATTAAGGGAAGTACCCATTCCCTAGACCCGGATCTTCTTAGATCTGGTTTAAAGGAGCGCAGTGGAAAAACACCCCTACTACTACTACTACTACTACTACTACTACTACTACTACTACTACTACTACTACTACTACTAGTAGTAGTAGTAGTAGTAGTAGTAGTAGTAGTACTACTACTACTTACTACTACTAGAGGAGGCTAGGGGGAGGGGGCACCTTCTAGTAGTAGTAGTAGCAGTAGTAGTAGTAAGAATACTAATTATTATTATTATTATTAAACAAAATATAGAAAACTTGACATGAGTTTGGGAGGAAGAGGAGACATTGAAGGGGCCGGGCTGGGATGGATGACCTCACGGACCCCATTAAACCCACCGAGGCTGCAGTTCAATGGACAACGCTTTGGATCGGGGCAGTGGGAACGCGAGGGGGTGATTTTGGGGTGCTTGGGTGCACCCAGGAGCACCTAAAGCACAGGGCAGCCGGACAGAGGGACGCAAGGGGTCTGTTGCCCAGGGGGTTGGACTAGATGACCCCAGAGGGTCCTTTCTGGTTCATAGGCTGCCTTCAGCGGCGCCTGCATGCCCAGCCTGGGGTCAGGTGGCCCAGCAGTGTCCCTGGCATAAAGAGAAGGGGGCAGTGATGATGATGGGGATCCAGAGTGTATCGTGTGAACGTGCAAAATATGGAACGCTTCACGAATTTGCGTGTCATCCTTGCGCAGGGGCCATGCTAATCTTCTCTGTATCGTTCCAATTTTAGTATATGTGCTGCCGAAGCGAGCACGATTCCTACAGCTCCCTGACTGCTTTATATACTCCCCGTACCGCCACATTTCGAGGTTACAGTGACTTTAACTATTACTTCTATTCTTATCCCTTCCTCTTTTCCCGTCCTTTCCCCCTTCTTTTCCCCATCATTGTTTTTATTTTACGAATTTTTCAATGTGAACAAGATTTTTTCTTTCCCCTTACGCCTTGCAGTGCACGCTGGGAATACGAATATGTAAATTAGGCATATCAGAAGCTCCTCCTCCTCCTCCTCCTCCTGTTTGCCGGACCTGAGAGAAGCCGAGGGGTCCTGATGCGGTTATGTGTTGTCCATTCTACTGCCTGACTATTAAAAAAATTGAATTTTATCAAGCAAAAGGGCGGTTGTGGAGACGAGTGAAGGAAAGAGTAACTCAGAGGTGCGATTCTTTCCCTCCTTTATTTGATTCGGATTTATCAGGCATCTGTTTAAACAGCCAAAGAGGGCCCTTCTAGGGCACCACGAGTCCGCGCAGGCGCAGACGCGGACGGTCACCTGGATGGGGACTGGGTAAGTAGGGGGAATGGGAGAGCTCATTTGTTTCGCTCGTGGGGGGAGCCAGAATTTGCAGGATCTCAACAGCTTTAGGATTTAAAAGCTGGAATGATGCATCTTGTTGCTTTGCAAACTGTTAACAAATAAATATTTCCAAAGGGATTCTGGGGGGGGGAGTGCAAAAATTTGGGGGGAGAGCAAGCAGTTGAATTGGTTTATGTTGCTCATATTTTTCCAAATGTTGCAAATAACCCAAAAAAATCAGGTTGCAATTGCAAAACACGTGTCTGCATGCCAGGGCCTCGCAGATCTTTTAAGAAATCACACTAGATTAATCTTGGGAGGGGGTTTTGTGTGCAAATGCAGGCGCATTTCTCTAAAGGAAAAAGTCAAAATTGCTGCTTTTATTTCTTTTTGGGTCAGAGGCATTGCAGTTCAGCCAAGCAAGCTGCAAAAGTTGCAAACATAAATGTGTGAAGGAGTATTAAAAAGGAACACGGAGATCAGCAAAGCACCAAAAATTGGGTAAAGTAAGGAGGACAGATAAAGATAAAATTAAGTGATGTTTGACCAGAAATCAGCAACAACGTCTGCATTATCTGTGGCATTGAGCAGTTTCCTCCATTGTGCATGAGACAGGAGATTTTGGACAGGAATACAGATGTTGGGTTGTTTGTGCAGTGCACATACAATGGAAACATCTCCTAAATAATTCCATTTAGTAAGATTGAGTTTTCTTCCATCAGTGCCACTTCTGAGTCTATTTAGGGATTGCTGTAAATCATGCTTTTCCTAATAAACTGAAGTTGAAATCCCATGGCCGGACACCAGAAGGCAATCAAAGGAGCCCTGCTGGATCAGGCCACAGCCCATCCAGCCCATAAGAACCTAAGAGGAACCCTGCTGGATCAGGCCACAGCCCATCCAGTCCATAAGAACCTCAGAGGAGCCCTGCTGGGTCAGGCCACAGCCCATCCAGTCCATAAGAATGTAAGAGGAGCCCTGCTAGATGAGGCCACAGCCCATCCAGTCCATAAGAACCTAAGAGGAGCCCTGCTGGATCAGGCTACAGCCCATCCAGTCCATAAGAACCTAAGAGGAGCCCTGCTGGATCAGGCCACCTCCCATCCAGTCCATAAGAATGTAAGAGGAGCCCTGCTGGACCAGGCTACAGCCCATCCAGTCCATAAGAACCTAAGAGGAGCCCTGCTGGATCAGGCTACAGCCCATCCAGTCCATAAGAACCTAAGAGGAGCCCTGCTGGATCAGGCCACCTCCCATCCAGTCCATAAGAATGTAAGAGGAGCCCTGCTAGATGAGGCCACAGCCCATCTAGTCCATAAGAACCTAAGAGGAGCCCTGCTGGGTCAGGCCACAGCCCATCTAGTACAGCATCCTGTCCCACACAGTAGCCCACCAATTGCCCATGGGCATCTCAAGCAGAGACAAGGGCAAACCTTCTCTTGCTCTCCAATCCCGGCAAATGGCCTTAGAGGCCTCCTGCTTGTCCCCCCAGCCTGAAATATATGCAACGTACTTCTGGAAACTTGTGAAGCTTATTTACACCAATTCAAAGCAAATATCTGGGATTCCTCTCTCAACGTGTTGCAATGTTTTCTTACTGGCTTCTCTCCTTTCCGGAACCAGGCACAAAGGGTTTGCACCGGGGCTGTAGCATCCGTCCTGTGAGTGTCCGGGATGGATTTGGCGTACGTCTGCGAATGGGAGAAACGCCCCAAAAGCAACCACTGCCCTTCCATCCCACTGGTCTGTGCTTGGTCCTGCCGCAACCTCATCGCCTTCACAACGGACCTCAGGAACGAGGAGGAGAAAGGTGACGATCATCAGATGTTGGCCGTTTGGACCAAGATGTTATTGCATCTCCCGTATACACCTGCCTGTGCAAGGGCATTTGTGTAGTTACCACAACCCTCGGAGGTGTGGGGGCTGCAGCATATAGGAGGGCCTTCTCAGCATTGGCCCCTGTCTAACCTTCAAATGGCAGAGACAAGAGTTTAAGAGAGGATATAACGTGTCACTGCAGCTAGGAAAATCCCAGGCCCAAACCCATTAAACCCCCATGAGTTGCTGTCACTCAGAGGTAGAATGACTGCAGGTTTGATTCCTTTCTGCCTTGGGTTGGCAAACTGCTTCTGTATCCTTGCTAGGAAAACTGCGCAGAGGTTTTCAAGGTGTCTCAACCAGGGGGCATCTATGAAGCTGATGGGTAGGAGAGTCGGATCAGACAAGGGGAAGGATTTCTTCAAGCCAGAGGGTCATCGGTCTATGGAATTGGCCGCCAGAAGAGGTGGAAATAGCAACCAGCCTAGACAGCTTTAAGAAGGACAAATTCATGGATAACACGCTGATGTTTGTTTGTTTCTCTTCCCCTTTTGGCCGCGCCGCTCCCCTCCTGTCCTTTGACAGATCTAACGCACATGATCCACATCTTGGATACAGAACACCCTTGGGATGTTTATTCCGTCAATTCAGGGCACGTTGAGATCATCACTTGTTTAGAATGGGACCAGTCAGGTAAGAGTTTAGCTTGATTTAGTTCCAAACTGGGGTGGTGGTGCTGAGCAAAGTGTGGCCCACAGATCTGTGGACCCAAATGGCCGTGAACAGAGATATGCCAAAGGAATTTGGTGAGTTTGCCGGGTGCTGCAGTCAGTGGAACAGGTTGCCACAGGAGGTCGTTGGGTTCTCCTTTGCTGGAGGTCTTCAAGCAGAGGTTGGGCCTACATCTGTCTGGGATGGTTTTGATAATCCTGCATTGAGCAGGGGTTGGACTAGATGACCCCGGGTGTCCCTTCCAACTCCATGATTCTAATGTACTCCATTCTAGGCTCCAGGCTTCTATCTGCCGATGCAGATGGTCACATCAAATGCTGGAGTATGATGGATCACCTAGCCAACAGCTGGGAGAACAAAGTGGGCAGCGTGGTGGAAGGAGACCCCATTGTGGCGCTCTCGTGGCTACACAATGGCGTGAAGCTGGCCTTGCACGTGGAAAAGGTACGTGATCACTTCTAGACGATATCTAGCAGCGCTGGTAATCGAACACTATTCCCTCGTTATAATGCTGAATCAATTGCGAGAGTGTTTTACTCTTATTGTTACACCCCCTGGGACCTTTTGGTAAAGTGCAGGATATAAATTCCTTAAAGAAATAAAATAAACAAACTGTAGAGTCTACCAGTTGTGCGGAGAATTCGCTGTACGAGTTACTCTCTTTACGAGAGATTCTCCCAAGATATTTTACGAGAGATAACCACACCTTGTTCAAAAAACAAAAGCACCTTTTCTTAACATTTACTTATCCTTTGTATCGCCTGTAAAGTCTTTCTCATCTTCTGAAGACCTCCTGACTTTTTTGTTTACAGTCAGGGGCCTCTAACTTTGGGGAGAAATTCTCCCGGGTCAAATTCTCCCCGTCGTTGACGCTTTTCGGCGGGAAGCCCATGGAGGGCTGGATCGCCGTCACCATCAGCGGTTTGGTCACCGTCTCGCTGCTAAAACCCAACGGTCAAGTCCTGACCTCCACGGAGAGCCTCTGCCGACTGCGGTGCCGGGTCGCCCTCGCCGATATCGCCTTCACGGGGGGAGGTAACATTGTCGTGGCCACCTCAGACGGCAGCAGCTCTTCGCCCGTCCAGTTCTACAAGGTCTGCGTCAGCGTCGTGAACGAGAAATGCAAAATCGACACGGAGATTCTGCCTTCGCTGTTTATGCGATGCACGACGGATCCCGCCCGGAAGGACAAATACCCGGCTATCACCCACTTGAAGTTCCTGGCACGGGACATGTCTGAGCAGGTGAGGGTAGAAATTTCTCAAGTCTTTGCCTGATCTTTGACCCTCTTCAAAAGCACACACCGAAAACCCATCAGGAGGGTGGGAGTTAAGAACCTTGGGTGTTTTCTGTATTTTGGCTTTGTGGGGGTAATGGGTGCATTTCCAAAAAAGCAATATGAATCCTATTTCCTGAGACTGTTAAAGGAACCCTTCTGCCTCCCTTTCACGACAGTTTCTTCTTCCTACGTGTAGATGCTGTTATGTGCCTCCAATCAAAACAACAGCATTGTGGAGTGCTGGTCTCTCCGGAAAGAGGGTTTACCTGTTAACAACATTTTCCAGCAGATATCACCCACAGGTGAGTTATGTTTGTAGGCGTGCGTGACCATTATGCCTGTTTTTGCACTTACCTCTGTTAATCCGGATTTAGAAGATCTTTGAGATGTGGCCCTCGTCGAAATCTGGTCCTTGCAACGAAGATCCCATTAGGACTCCATTCTGAACGTGCTATACCCACAAGCACCGGCAAAATCCAGATTTAAAGGGGTCTTGGGGCCCTTAAATCTGGATTAACGCTAAACCCCTTTAATGGTGTCTTCAATCCGGAGCCTTGGAATGGGTGCTAATGGAACTCCACGGACCAGGATCTCCTAAATTCGGATTAAGGGGGGGTATGTGCAGTATTAAAGGGGTCTAGTGTTAATCTGGATTTAAGGGCCCAAAGATCCCATTAAATCCAGATTTGCCGGCGCTCGTGGGTACAGCAGCTCAGAATGGGTCCTAATGGGGTTCTTAAGGGGTCTTGTGTGCGGATGGTATGTAAGACATCTGTACCAATCGCGTTCCTAATGGGGTTTTCACTGCTCGTGCAAAAACAGCCCTAGATTCTCCAGGTAGCTGAAGTCACCTGTATTCTTTTCCTTGCACTCGCTGGGTCTTAATTACCGCTAGTTGAAAACTCTTGACGTCAGAAGGGGGCTGTAGAAAAGAGACACACAAAGCAAAAAAAGCGTGCCAAGCTGTTTGCAAATGGGTCGAAATTGGGGGAATTAAAAACATTACCGTTGAGAAAGCTGGGGCATAATGGGTCTTCGCAATTGTGCTGGAAGTTGGAAGATTTTCTCGCCGAACTCGTTTGGATTCACATTCAGAGTTCACCTTCTGCTGCTCGTTATTGTGACCTTGCAAAATTGCTCCTGCAAAATCGCGTCTCGGCTTCCCGGTCCCCTGCAGGGCAGCGTTAGCAGAAAAGGTGGATTTAAATGCTCTCGAGCAGGGAAGATCAATTTTAAGGGTAGCTTTTTGCAGGGTAAATGAGACCTTTGTGCTTTTTGCCTTCCAAGGAGGGGAACACGGTGACTTGAGGCTTAGCTGACCGTACTGAAGATCGAGGGAACCCTAGCCAGAGCCAATTTTCCCACAATAAAAGCATTTGGTGGAAGCTTAAATGGCAGACCCACCTCCCAGATTTCAGGATTGTGGACGAGCTCAAAGGCTTTTAAGAAAGTTAGAGATCAGAGAGGAAACATGCAGTTTTTAAATGCTTTGCTGAAATGTCAGTTAGAGCCACACAATTAAAATGAAATTCTGAAATGGAAATTGGAGGCACGCGATATTTTTTTAGGAGGGAAGGCAGGGGGAAAAAAATACAGTTTTTCGCCGGAGTAGAAAACCAGGCAGGCTTCAGGTTTAATTTTGTATACACTTAGGAGTAAATGCAGTTGACTTTCATAAGCAGAAAGGTGCACAAATGGTTTTTTTGTCATATTATTTGAATCAAATCAAATACCTGAAAATCTAGTGTCTGTTCTGGGAAGAAGAAGAGAAGGTTTGTCAGCTGCTTTGAGTCCCCTGAAGGGTGAGGACAGAATGTTTGTCAGCCGCTTTGAGCCCTCTTAAGGGTGAGGACAGAAGGTTTGTCAGCTGCTTTGAGTCCCCTGAAGGGTGAGGACAGAAGGTTTGTCAGCCGCTTTGAGCCCTCTTAAGGGTGAGGACAGAAGATTTGTCAGCCAGTTTGAGTCCCCTTAAGGGTGAGGACAGAAGGTTTGTCAGTAGCTTTGAGTCCCCTTAAAGGTGAGAAACGTGGAATGTAAAAGCCAACTCTGTCTTTATTTTACCATTCTTTGCCTGTTTATTTTACCATTTCCTCATTTCCCTCCTCTTCCTCCTTCCCCCATTTGCTGTTCTTTTCCTTCCAAGTCGGCGACAAGCCCCCCATGATCCTGAAATGGCGCATCCTTTCGGCAACCAATGACCTTGACCGGGTTTCAGCCGTGGCGCTCCCGAAACTGCCCATTTCCTTGACCACCACCGATCTCAAAGTGGCCAGCGATACCAAGTTCTTTCCAGGGCTGGGTGAGGAATCCTGTAATAAAATGTTGCTGTTCTTTGCAATTGTGCTGGAAGTTGGAAGATTTTCTCATCGTGTTTAAGCTGGTATTTTTTTACGAGATTCTTCCCTGGGTAGATGGCCCAGGAATGACCCCTTCCCCATGGAAATGCCCTCTGCTTCTGGGTCCTTTTTCCAGGCCTCGCTCTCGCCTTCCATGACGGCAGCGTCCACATCATCCACCGGCTGTCCCTGCAGACCATGGCGGTCTTCTACGGCTCCACCTCCCAGCGCCCGGTGGACGAACAGGCCATCAAGAGGCAGCGGGCGGCCGGGCCCCTGGTGCACTTCAAAGCCATCCAGATGTCCTGGACTTCCCTGGCTTTGGTTGGGGTGGACAACCATGGGAAGGTAATTCCCCAAGGGGAGAACGGCATGGAAAAGGGAATGATGGGGCTCTTGCACCTTTAATAGCAGCATGGAAGAGGGAATGATGGGGCTCCGGCACCTTTGATAGCAGCATGGAAGAGGGAATGATGGGGCTCCTGCACCTTTGATAGGAGCATGGAAGAGGGAATGATGGGGCTCCTGCACCTTTGATAGGAGCATGGAAGAGGGAATGATGGGACTCCTGCACCTTTGATAGCAGCACGGAAGAGGGAATGATGGGGCTCCTGCACCTTTGATAGCAGCATGGAAGAGGGAATGATGGGGCTCCTGCACCTTTGATAGCAGCATGGAAGAGGGAATGATGGGGCTCCTGCACCTTTGATAGCAGCATAAAAGAGGGAATGATGGGGCTCTTGCACCTTTAATAGCAGCATGGAAGAGGGAACGACGGGGCTCTTGCACCTTGAACATTTCCAGGAGCTCCTGATTTCTTCCTCCCTTCCCAGCTGAGCATGCTCCGCATCTCTCCCTCCATGGGACATCCCCTGGACCTGAACGTCTCCCTCCGCCACTTGCTTTTCCTCCTGGAGTACTGCATGGTGACCGGTTACGACTGGTGGGACATCCTGCTCCATGTCCAGCCCGGCATGGTGCAGAACCTGGTGGAGAAACTCCACGAGGAATACATGCGGCAGAACGCGGCTTTGCAGCAGGTGAGTGGTTGGTGGTGGTGGGGTTGAGTGGGCACCGTGTTTCCCCTCCCCGGAACCCAGCGGAGGGTTGACGTATGGTCACTTTTTAGCCCTTCGGTGAATTTTCACTGAATTGCCCAGTGGGATCATGTCTTTGACCATACGCCCCCGGGGCTAAGTAGTGTCCTAGGGGACGCAGCACTCTAGCGGAACGAATTGAAGTGACCATGAGCCTGCTGGACATTCCAAAGCTGTTAGCCGAGGGCCAAAATTCAAAGTCCGCGCAGAAGAGAGAATTAATCTGGATCTGCGTAGATTGAACACAAATGTCTCCAACTGTGAGGCAGTCTGGTCTAGTGGTTAGGGGGCCGGACTCTCACCTGGGAATGCCGGCTTTGATGACGCAGGCAGCTGGGTGACCTTGGGCGAGTCACAGCTCTCTTCCTGAGATCCCACAGCCCCGCCGACCTCCCAGGGTGCCTGTTGTGGGGAGAAGAACAGAAGGTTTGTCAGCAGCTTTGAGTCTCCTTAAATGGGCGAGAACAGAAGGTTTGTCAGCCGTTTTGAGTCCCCTTAAATGGGTGAGAACAGAAGGTTTGTCAGCAGCTTTGAGTCCCCTTAAATGGGCGAGAAGGTTTGTCAGCAGCTTTGAGTCCCCTTAAATGGGCGAGAAGGTTTGTCAGCCATTTTGAGTCCCCTTAAGGGGGTGAGAACAGAAGGTTTGTCAGCAGCTTTGAGTTCCCTTAAATGGGTGAGACAAGCACGGTATTAAAGCCTCCTTCTTCCCCCCGTTTCCAGGTCCTCTCCACACGCATCATCGCCATGAAAGCCTCTCTCTGCAAGCTCTCCGCCAGCACGGTGGCGCGGGTGTGCGATTACCACGCCAAACTCTTCCTGATCGCCATCAGCTGCACCCTAAAGTCGCTCCTTCGGCCCCCCGTCCTGAACGCCCCGGACAAAAGCCCCGGAGACCGGCTCACGGAGATCTGCTCCAAGATTACGGACATAGGTGAGGCAGCATCAAAGAATCTGGTGAGCCTCCCTCACAAAGCCAGCTGGGTGACCTTGGGCTAGTCACAGCTCTCTTCCTGAGCTCTCACAGCCCCACTTACCTCACAGGGTGTTCTGTTGTGGGGAGAAGAACAGAAGGTTTGTCAGCCGCTTTGAGGCTCCTTAGAAAAGTTAGTAGAAAAGCCAACTCTTCTTCTTCTGTTTCTAAAGTTATGTTTATTCACACCCATCCCAAACCCACACCCCTCCCTTCTGAGGCCTGGCTCATTATCTCCTTGACGAAGGGAATGATTTCTTGAGGTCTCTACAGACCCCATCTTGCTTAGGAGTTCAAAACTCTCTGCATTAACTCCGCCTTCCTCCATTTAGCCTTAACAACAGCCCCACAAGGTAGGCTAAGGTCAGAGACAGGGATGGGCATTTTGCTAGAGCCCTGCTGGATCAGGCCACAGCCCATCCAGTCCATAAGAAACTCAGAGGAGCCCTGCTGGATCAGGCCACAGCCCATCTAGTCCATAAGAAACTCAGAGGAGCCCTGCTGGATCAGGCCACAGCCCATCTAGTCCATAAGAAACTCAGAGGAGCCCTGCTGGATCAGGCCACAGCCCATCCAGTCCATAAGAACCTCAGAGGAGCCCTGCTGGATCAGGCCACAGCCCATCCAGTCCATAAGAACCTAAGGGGAGCCCTGCTGGATCAGGCCACAGCCCATCCAGTCCATAAGAACCTAAGGGGAGCCCTGCTGGATCAGGCCACAGCCCATCTAGTCCATAAGAAACTCAGAGGAGCCCTGCTGGATCAGGCCACAGCCCATCCAGTCCATAAGAACCTCAGAGGAGCCCTGCTGGATCAGGCCACAGCCCATCCAGTCCATAAGAACCTCAGAGGAGCCCTGCTGGATCAGGCCACAGCCCATCCAGTCCATAAGAACCTAAGAGGAGCCCTGCTGGATCAGGCCACAGCCCATCTAGTCCATAAGAGCCTAAGAGGAGCCCTGCTGGATCAGGCCACAGCCCATCTAGTCCATATGAACCTAAGAGGAGCCCTGCTGGATCAAGCCACAGCCCATCCGGTCCATAAGAACCTAAGAGGAGCCCTGCTGGATCAGGCCACAGCCCATCTAGTCCATAAGAAACTCAGAGGAGTTCTGCTGGATCAGGCCACAGCCCATCCAGTCCAGAAGAACCTAAGAGGAGCCCTGCTGGATCAGGCCACAGCCCATCCAGTCCAGCATCTTGTCCCACACAGTGGCCCACCAATTGCCCATGGGCATCTCAAGCAGAGACAAGGGCAAACCTCCTACTCTCCAATCCCAATAGATGGCCTTAGAGGCCTCCTGCTTGTCCCCCGAGCCTGGAAGATGGACTTAGACATCCATTCTAGTAGCCATTTTTGGTCTCTTTTATTCAGTGTCCCCTTGTGTTTCGCTCTTCCAGATATTGATAAAGTCATGATTAACCTAAAGACGGAGGAGTTTGTCCTGGAGATGACCATCTTGCAGTCCCTTCAGCAGCTAATCCAGTGGGTTGGGGACTTTGTGCTTTATCTCCTTGCCAGCCTGCCGAATCAGGTAAGACCGAAATTTAAGGTAAACAGGTAAATGTGTCCAGGCTGCTGCAAACTGAGGCCTTTGAACAGATCAAGGACCTGCAATGGATGGTTAGGGACAGAGCTGGACTCTTATCTGGGAATATGGGTTCAATTCTGCCCTCTACCACGAAGCCAGCTGGGTGAACTTGGGCTAGTCACAGCTCTCTTCTGAGCTCTCACTGCCCCACCTGCCTCACTGTGTGTCTGTGGTGGGGAGAACAGAAGGTTTGTCAGCCGCTTTGAGTCCCCTTAAATGGGTGAGAAAAGCAGGACAGAGAAGCCAGCTTTTCTTCTTCTTATCTTCACAATGGCCCTGTGAGGTCAGCAAGGATAAGTTGGGGAAACTGACCCACGTCATACTGGAATGGAAACTCAGAGGGCTACCTAGGTGCTGGTCTTTTGTGCAAGCCACAATATACTGTGATTATTCTGTCCATCTTTCCTTTGCTCTCACAGCAACCCCATGAGGTATCCATTACACTAATTTACTTATTTGGAGGGTTTCGAACTGACTGACCAAAGACTCCCAAAATTGCTTACAAAATTTCAGGAGCTAGATTGCAGGCCAGAACTCTCCAAAGGTTGCAACACTAGAGGAAAAGTGTCCCTGGCGGGAGAAGGAAAAAAGGCAAGCTTGGGCCTGTTTCTCCCATTTCTGGGTGGGGAAGAAAGTCAAAGGCAGGGAAATTCAGGCCTAAAAAAGGAACATTCCCCAACTTTGGCTTAGTTTCTTCTCCAGATTCCACCTTAGCTCAGCTGTTTCAGCAAGGAAGATAACGGAAGAGTCGTGTTTGTGGAGAGGACCTTATTTTAAAAACGCCATCTTCTAAATGTTTTTAAAATGTGTTTATTCCCCCTACTGAGGTGGTCTAAAAGAGTTTTGACACGTTTTCATCTCTTCCCCCTTCCCCTTGACCCCTCTTTTCCCCAACTTGCACAAGGGTTCCGGTCCGGTCCGGCCTGGCCACAGCTTCCTACGAGACGGGGCCTCTCTGGGCATGCTCCGTGAGCTGATGGTCATGATTCGCATCTGGGGCCTCTTGAAGCCAAGCTGCCTTCCAATCTACACGGCGACGTCGGACACCCAGGACAGCATGTCTCTCCTCTTCCGCCTCCTCACGAAACTGTGGTTATGCTGTAAGTCTGGAGACGTGGTCTTACCACGGTCGCGGCCACCAGCGATATATTGTTAGGGGCATCCTGTCCTCTTCCAACCTGGTGGCCATCAATTGCTTCTGGGCATCTCACACAGAAGACAAGGGCAAAACCGTCACCTGTTCTGGACTCCCGGCAAATAATTTTTATTTTTAAATCTAGCTTCTCAAATTGGCTGCACACAGAGATACAGCAGGGAGATTATTCTAATATGGCTGTCTGGTCCTGTTTTTTCGCTGTCCAGGCCGTGATGAGAACCACCCAACCGAGCCGGATGATACCCTGATCGACGAGTGTTGCCTGCTGCCCAGTCAGTTGCTGATCCCAAATATTGATTGGCTGCCCGTGAACGACGCCATTATCAGCAAACTCCAGAATAAGCAGCCTGTCCGGCTACAGTTTGGGAAGCCGCCCGCCCTAGCCGGACACTTCACCTCCCTCCAGTTTGACGCCTTTGTGAGGTGGGTGGGTGGCTGGTTTGCTGAAATGTCCCTCAGAGTTCTGAGTCATTAAAAGGAAGAGCGCTTTTTAAAACTTTCTACCTAAAGGTCCTGAAACACACCTCTTGCTTAGAAGGGCTTCTCTGGTTTGAGAGGTTATAATTTATAGGTGCCTCCTATGCTTCTTTTAACCTAGGACACCTGGGCAGCCAAAAATCGACCACCTCCGGCGGCTCTACCTTGGGGCGTACCCCACTGAGGACTGCAAATCCTGCACCAGGTGAGTGAGATAAAATCGCAGTGAGGGCTTGTGCAAGGCAAGGGAGCTGGAAACACGAGATATGCCCAGAAGAAATTTTCACATTCATTTCGCTGTCGAATTGAAAATCCGATAATTCGTTCCATTGTGGGATCATTAAACCGAAAGACCGGATTTTCACGTTCGTTTTCAAACTATTTCGTGAAGGAAAAGGCCTTTTTTATCCCATTGAAAAAGACCTTTTCGAGAGCAAAACTGCAGGAAAACACAAAAGCTCAATCAGATTGTTCGTTTTCACAAGCAAGATCCGTTTCGATCTAATTTTTCGAATGTGCAAAAAACCGGATCTCCGATGCGATGCGAACACCTGCAAATTGGAAATCCTCGATCGAATTTGCAAATAAATTGGAAATCCTCGATCAAATCTGCAAATAAGTTGGAAATCCTCGATCGAATCTGCAAATAAGTTGGAAATCCTTGATCGAATTTGCAAATAAATTGGAAATCCTCGATCAAATCTGCAAATAAATTGGAAATCCTCGATCGAATTTGCAAATAAGTTGGAAATCCTCGATCGAATCTGCAAATAAATTGGAAATCCTCGATCAAATTTGCAAATATGAATTCTGCTTTGCACATACCTACCCTTTTATTTTGGATTCTTGCAGGTGCGGCTGCGTCACGATGCTCCGTTCGCCCAACAAGGCAACGGCCGTGAAACAGTGGGAGCAACGGTGGATTAAGAACTGCCTCTGCGGAGGTCTTTGGCGACGGATGCCTCTTAGCTATGCCTGAGAGCCGTTTCTGTGGCAAGGGAGAAAACCAATGGAGGACGTGGTGCGCCGTTTCAGCCTTTTTGCTTTCCAGGCGCCGAGTTTGCAGAAGTCCCCAGATGAGCGTCTTGTGACTTATTTCAGCCTCAGGACCAAACACAGGTTCGGGAGGCCTGTTGCATTCTGGGAAGGAACCTCTGTTGTGGATTTTTGTGGGAGGGGTCTAATTCAAAGTGTTTTCAACAACACCAGCCAGACGAGTTCTGCTGTAAAATTCTCAGGGCGGGAGAATTTCCCTTCTCTTTTGGCAGACGACCAGGATCCAAGCTGCATAAAAACAGGTTTGCAAGTTGACCCTGGATTTTGGGGACTCTGCAAAGCCTCTAAAAGAACTGGGCGAGACTCTCTGGGTCACAGCTGCAGGGAGCAATAGCAAATGTAGACAATGCGGAGTTCTAGGACTCATGTGGATTGCAGACTATAGAACGTTTTGGAGAGCCAGGAGAGGAAATGGTGAAGCACAGAGTTCTTGTGTGTGTGTGTGTGTGTGTGTGTGTCTTTCTCAAGTGTTGCATTTTGTGTTTTTAACCTGGCCAGGAAGGCATAACAAAGAAAGAAACGGGGCGGTAATCAGAGGTTATGTTTAAGTGTGGATGCTGGCTTGCCTTTTTCCATGGTTTGGGGAACTGGTCGGCTGGGATACCAGACTTTGGGGCAGCTGATGTCCCAGAACATTTGTGCAACATCTGGCTGAAGGGACGTGAGATTAGTAGACCTGACCACCATGAATTGGTCTAAACTTTTCTTTTTAAAACTATCCAACCTAGTAACTGATGCTCACACCTCTTAGGAGTGGATTCCTGCATGCTGCGGTTGTTTTGAGTCCTTTTGCCTGCCCTGTTTTGTCCAGCCATTAGTTTCATCGGGTGATCTCCGGTCCTGTTCTTTTTGGGAAAGGGTGCAAGAAGACCTCCTTGTCTACTTTTTCTGCGCTAGGTAGCATTATATCCAAACCCCTCTAGTCTCCTTTCACTCGCCACCTTTCTATGCTGCTGACATTGAAACCTTTTCTCAAGGAGAATTCCATCCAACCGTCCTGATCACCCCAAATTCGCCTTCTCTGGAGCTTTTGCAACTCTTCTGTATTCTTTTCCAGACCCAGAAAACTAGGAATGGAACCTGTTACTGTTTTCAGAGTTTGTTTAGCTCTTTGTCTCTTAGTTTCTGTTGCAGCTAAATAAACAAAGCTGAACTCTTTCCCAGAACGGGAAGAATCTGTGATTCATGAATGTCCGAGTTCGTACAAATATCGAAAGTTAGGAAAATTCGTGCACAGGGAGTGATGCAACATGGCCTCTGAGCATGTGTGGAGCGTTAATCATTTAACACAAAATTTATGCCTGTCTTTCTGCATTTACAATTGCACCAGCTGTCAATTGTAAATGCAGAAAGACAGGCATATATCGTCAAGTATGCAACAGTACGCCTTTGTATGGGTCCCTACAGGACGAAAACAGGTTGCATATGGGATAACTACGGGATGCATACGGATGTGTATAGATGTGGGGAAGATGGATACGGGCACATACGAGTGTTGTCAACATTTATAAGCACAGATTTGAATGAATAGATTCTTGTTAAATTTGAATTTAACAAATTTGAATCAAATCGAATTTTGGGAGATTCGATTCGATTTGAGTAGAATGTAAAAAAAACCACCATGAACATCGTTAGAACAGAGTGATTCCACTGCGCGGGGCAATGGTTAAGAGTCCTGTGCCTCTGAGCATGAACTGAGTGCATTTCCATGACTCCTGTCCACCCTGGGCCAAGGCAGGAAGGGAAAACTGGACTTCAGAGTGAATGACCATCTCTCTTAAAATGACACCTGTATCTACATGGGTTTTTATTTTTGTTTTCGCTTTGCTTTGTTTTTGTGAGTATTATTTACAGGCACGTGTATTTCCCTGTGGAAGTGAGTGTAAAAATTATTTATTCCCCCCCCCCCCCCTTGTTGAATGAATTTCACCCACACCTGATTGCAAAGTTTCAGAGGATAAAGGAGGGTTGCTGGTGCATGTGGGAAGAAGGAAAGCGAGCTGGCCTCTGTTGTTTCTCTGCAGAGATTCTGTTTCCAGAGAGATTAATGAGAAGAACGCATCTTCTAAATCCACAACCGTGATGAATGCCTGAACTACCTCTGATTTATCCACAGTCAGTTGGTGGTCTCCATGGTACCGGTGATCCATTCCACGTAGGGAGCGATCCGGGTGTAAATCCCGGGCTTCTTCCAGTTGCCGCAGATCCGAGAACCGGTGGTCACGACAGCTTCGGCAACTCCGTTGCAGACCAGCGGGCCGCCGGAGTCTCCCTGCGGAAAGGGGGAAACGAGCCGGGAAATCGAGAGTCGGTTTTACGACAAGGTGTGACAGAGCTCGGAATTCGCCACAGGTCGGGCAAAATTTCCGCTTGGAATACGGATGCAAATGTTAGGAAATCTGTATTTGTTCGAATGGATCCCCTTCGAATGTGGCAGGATTCGATTTGATACAAATGTAGGAATATCTGATAGGTATCCAATGCAAACAAATATGTATCCCATACGGACAAATATGTATCCGATATGTAACAAATTTGCACTCTGAAAACATCAAATCCGACCTGATTCCACTTTTAATCTGCTCTCAATCCGTGTCGAATGCTATCTGGCAACAAAGCCATGTGCATCTGGCCGTCTGGGCAACAGGAGTCTATCTCAGGGGCATATTTATTGGCCTCCTTTTGGGGCCCATTTCCCATCCACCTTAGCCCAGCCAATATGTCCGCTTTGGACACCCACCAGTCCCAGTCAACACAGCCTTTTGGACTCCCATTTTCCGCTAGCCTCACCTGGCTTGGCTGTTTTTGGAGTAGAATGCCCACATAGTACAGCTAGCAGGGCCCGACGGGTGTTGGCCCCCTAACACTCCTGACGTCTTACAGCCCAGTGTGTCTTTTCTTGCCTGCACTTTTCTCCTCCAACTCAAGAGGCTGATCGCTTCCCCTCACCTTGCAAGAGTCCTTCTTCCTGGATTCAGCACACATCATCTTCTCCGTCACTTCCCCATCGTGATGTTTCCTCTCGTTGCACCGCGCCCGGCCCATGATGCTCAGCTCCACGTGCTGCAAGGTGTCTGGGCGCCTCCCGGTGTTACTCACGATGCCCCAGCCCGCCACTTCGCAGCGGGTCCCTTCCGGGACGTCTCGATCTTCCCTCTGGAAACTCAAGATCTGGACATCGGTTCCAAGGACGGCCCGTTCCGCAAGCTGCTTTGGGGGAAAAGGAGGTGAGGCAGGGCAGGTTCATCCCTGAGTTTACCTTCATAAACACCTGAACTGACCTAAGTGAGGGTCTCAGGAACAGAATGATGCCATATATTGGGATATTGCACGGGGCACGTTTGCCAAGCCAAACCAAAGTTACTTTGGTTCATGCCCAGAGGTGGAGGAGAGACCCATGACATGTGTTTAATTGTATCCAGACATTCAGGGTGTGACTTACTTACTTCCTGACTCCCTCCCTTCCTTCCTTCATAGAAGAAGAAGAAGAGTTGTTTTTTCTACCCTGCTTTTCTCACCCATTTAAGGTGTCTCAAAGCGGCTGACAAGCCTTCTGTTCTTCTCCCCACAATAGAACACCCTGTGAGGCAGGTAGGGGTGTGGGAGCTCAGAAGAGAACTGTGACTAGCCCAAGGTCACCCAGCTGGCTTCATGAAGGAAGAAGGGTTGGCTTTTATAGGCTGCTTTTCTCACCCATGTAAGGGGACGCAAAGCAGCTGACAAAGCTTTCTATTCTTCCCCCCGCAACAGACACCCTGTGAGGTAGGTGGGGCTGTGAGAGCTCAGAAGAGAGCTGTGACTAGCCCAAGGTCACCCAGCTGGCTTCGTGGAGGAGTGTGGAATCAAACCCGGTATTCCCAGATAAAGAGTCCAGCTCCTTAACCACTAGACCATACTGGCTCACTATATCACTAGAAAACTTATATCCTGCCCTTCACCAAATGGTCCCAGGGTGGGTTAATATGAGAAAAGACGCAAATGACCTGGGGTATCACTCACCTGAATGAGCAAGAGATCATCGAAGTTGGTATCGACGCTGCTGCCTGGGTGAGCAATCATCTGGCGTACGGCATACAGACGCTTGCTTGGTTCCGGGGCCGAGAGAGAATGAGCTCCCAAGAGGACGCTGAATGTCTCATTCTCCCTGTACCACAGACAACAGGTTGCTTAAGCTCGTTTCCAGGGTAGACCTGAACCTACTTTCCATAAGAACCTAAGAGGAGCCCTGCTGGGTCAGGCCACAGCCCATCCAGTCCATGAGAACCCAACAGGAGCCCTGCAGGATCAGGCCACAGCCCATCCAGTCCATGAGAACCTCAGAGGAGCCCTGCTGGATCAGGCCACAGCCCATCCGGTCCATAGGAACCTAAGAGGAGCCCTGCTGGATCAGGCCACAGCCCATCCAGTCCATAAGAACCTAAGAGGAGCCCTGCTGGATCAGGCCACAGCCCATCTAGTCCATAAGAGCCTAAGAGGAGCCCTGCTGGATCAGGCCACAGCCCATCTAGTCCATATGAACCTAAGAGGAGCCCTGCTGGATCAAGCCACAGCCCATCCGGTCCATAAGAACCTAAGAGGAGCCCTGCTGGATCAGGCCACAGCCCATCTAGTCCATAAGAAACTCAGAGGAGTTCTGCTGGATCAGGCCACAGCCCATCCAGTCCAGAAGAACCTAAGAGGAGCCCTGCTGGATCAGGCCACAGCCCATCCAGTCCAGCATCTTGTCCCACACAGTGGCCCACCAATTGCCCATGGGCATCTCAAGCAGAGACAAGGGCAAACCTCCTACTCTCCAATCCCAATAGATGGCCTTAGAGGCCTCCTGCTTGTCCCCCGAGCCTGGAAGATGGACTTAGACATCCATTCTAGTAGCCATTTTTGGTCTCTTTTATTCAGTGTCCCCTTGTGTTTCGCTCTTCCAGATATTGATAAAGTCATGATTAACCTAAAGACGGAGGAGTTTGTCCTGGAGATGACCATCTTGCAGTCCCTTCAGCAGCTAATCCAGTGGGTTGGGGACTTTGTGCTTTATCTCCTTGCCAGCCTGCCGAATCAGGTAAGACCGAAATTTAAGGTAAACAGGTAAATGTGTCCAGGCTGCTGCAAACTGAGGCCTTTGAACAGATCAAGGACCTGCAATGGATGGTTAGGGACAGAGCTGGACTCTTATCTGGGAATATGGGTTCAATTCTGCCCTCTACCACGAAGCCAGCTGGGTGAACTTGGGCTAGTCACAGCTCTCTTCTGAGCTCTCACTGCCCCACCTGCCTCACTGTGTGTCTGTGGTGGGGAGAACAGAAGGTTTGTCAGCCGCTTTGAGTCCCCTTAAATGGGTGAGAAAAGCAGGACAGAGAAGCCAGCTTTTCTTCTTCTTATCTTCACAATGGCCCTGTGAGGTCAGCAAGGATAAGTTGGGGAAACTGACCCACGTCATACTGGAATGGAAACTCAGAGGGCTACCTAGGTGCTGGTCTTTTGTGCAAGCCACAATATACTGTGATTATTCTGTCCATCTTTCCTTTGCTCTCACAGCAACCCCATGAGGTATCCATTACACTAATTTACTTATTTGGAGGGTTTCGAACTGACTGACCAAAGACTCCCAAAATTGCTTACAAAATTTCAGGAGCTAGATTGCAGGCCAGAACTCTCCAAAGGTTGCAACACTAGAGGAAAAGTGTCCCTGGCGGGAGAAGGAAAAAAGGCAAGCTTGGGCCTGTTTCTCCCATTTCTGGGTGGGGAAGAAAGTCAAAGGCAGGGAAATTCAGGCCTAAAAAAGGAACATTCCCCAACTTTGGCTTAGTTTCTTCTCCAGATTCCACCTTAGCTCAGCTGTTTCAGCAAGGAAGATAACGGAAGAGTCGTGTTTGTGGAGAGGACCTTATTTTAAAAACGCCATCTTCTAAATGTTTTTAAAATGTGTTTATTCCCCCTACTGAGGTGGTCTAAAAGAGTTTTGACACGTTTTCATCTCTTCCCCCTTCCCCTTGACCCCTCTTTTCCCCAACTTGCACAAGGGTTCCGGTCCGGTCCGGCCTGGCCACAGCTTCCTACGAGACGGGGCCTCTCTGGGCATGCTCCGTGAGCTGATGGTCATGATTCGCATCTGGGGCCTCTTGAAGCCAAGCTGCCTTCCAATCTACACGGCGACGTCGGACACCCAGGACAGCATGTCTCTCCTCTTCCGCCTCCTCACGAAACTGTGGTTATGCTGTAAGTCTGGAGACGTGGTCTTACCACGGTCGCGGCCACCAGCGATATATTGTTAGGGGCATCCTGTCCTCTTCCAACCTGGTGGCCATCAATTGCTTCTGGGCATCTCACACAGAAGACAAGGGCAAAACCGTCACCTGTTCTGGACTCCCGGCAAATAATTTTTATTTTTAAATCTAGCTTCTCAAATTGGCTGCACACAGAGATACAGCAGGGAGATTATTCTAATATGGCTGTCTGGTCCTGTTTTTTCGCTGTCCAGGCCGTGATGAGAACCACCCAACCGAGCCGGATGATACCCTGATCGACGAGTGTTGCCTGCTGCCCAGTCAGTTGCTGATCCCAAATATTGATTGGCTGCCCGTGAACGACGCCATTATCAGCAAACTCCAGAATAAGCAGCCTGTCCGGCTACAGTTTGGGAAGCCGCCCGCCCTAGCCGGACACTTCACCTCCCTCCAGTTTGACGCCTTTGTGAGGTGGGTGGGTGGCTGGTTTGCTGAAATGTCCCTCAGAGTTCTGAGTCATTAAAAGGAAGAGCGCTTTTTAAAACTTTCTACCTAAAGGTCCTGAAACACACCTCTTGCTTAGAAGGGCTTCTCTGGTTTGAGAGGTTATAATTTATAGGTGCCTCCTATGCTTCTTTTAACCTAGGACACCTGGGCAGCCAAAAATCGACCACCTCCGGCGGCTCTACCTTGGGGCGTACCCCACTGAGGACTGCAAATCCTGCACCAGGTGAGTGAGATAAAATCGCAGTGAGGGCTTGTGCAAGGCAAGGGAGCTGGAAACACGAGATATGCCCAGAAGAAATTTTCACATTCATTTCGCTGTCGAATTGAAAATCCGATAATTCGTTCCATTGTGGGATCATTAAACCGAAAGACCGGATTTTCACGTTCGTTTTCAAACTATTTCGTGAAGGAAAAGGCCTTTTTTATCCCATTGAAAAAGACCTTTTCGAGAGCAAAACTGCAGGAAAACACAAAAGCTCAATCAGATTGTTCGTTTTCACAAGCAAGATCCGTTTCGATCTAATTTTTCGAATGTGCAAAAAACCGGATCTCCGATGCGATGCGAACACCTGCAAATTGGAAATCCTCGATCGAATTTGCAAATAAATTGGAAATCCTCGATCAAATCTGCAAATAAGTTGGAAATCCTCGATCGAATCTGCAAATAAGTTGGAAATCCTTGATCGAATTTGCAAATAAATTGGAAATCCTCGATCAAATCTGCAAATAAATTGGAAATCCTCGATCGAATTTGCAAATAAGTTGGAAATCCTCGATCGAATCTGCAAATAAATTGGAAATCCTCGATCAAATTTGCAAATATGAATTCTGCTTTGCACATACCTACCCTTTTATTTTGGATTCTTGCAGGTGCGGCTGCGTCACGATGCTCCGTTCGCCCAACAAGGCAACGGCCGTGAAACAGTGGGAGCAACGGTGGATTAAGAACTGCCTCTGCGGAGGTCTTTGGCGACGGATGCCTCTTAGCTATGCCTGAGAGCCGTTTCTGTGGCAAGGGAGAAAACCAATGGAGGACGTGGTGCGCCGTTTCAGCCTTTTTGCTTTCCAGGCGCCGAGTTTGCAGAAGTCCCCAGATGAGCGTCTTGTGACTTATTTCAGCCTCAGGACCAAACACAGGTTCGGGAGGCCTGTTGCATTCTGGGAAGGAACCTCTGTTGTGGATTTTTGTGGGAGGGGTCTAATTCAAAGTGTTTTCAACAACACCAGCCAGACGAGTTCTGCTGTAAAATTCTCAGGGCGGGAGAATTTCCCTTCTCTTTTGGCAGACGACCAGGATCCAAGCTGCATAAAAACAGGTTTGCAAGTTGACCCTGGATTTTGGGGACTCTGCAAAGCCTCTAAAAGAACTGGGCGAGACTCTCTGGGTCACAGCTGCAGGGAGCAATAGCAAATGTAGACAATGCGGAGTTCTAGGACTCATGTGGATTGCAGACTATAGAACGTTTTGGAGAGCCAGGAGAGGAAATGGTGAAGCACAGAGTTCTTGTGTGTGTGTGTGTGTGTGTGTGTGTCTTTCTCAAGTGTTGCATTTTGTGTTTTTAACCTGGCCAGGAAGGCATAACAAAGAAAGAAACGGGGCGGTAATCAGAGGTTATGTTTAAGTGTGGATGCTGGCTTGCCTTTTTCCATGGTTTGGGGAACTGGTCGGCTGGGATACCAGACTTTGGGGCAGCTGATGTCCCAGAACATTTGTGCAACATCTGGCTGAAGGGACGTGAGATTAGTAGACCTGACCACCATGAATTGGTCTAAACTTTTCTTTTTAAAACTATCCAACCTAGTAACTGATGCTCACACCTCTTAGGAGTGGATTCCTGCATGCTGCGGTTGTTTTGAGTCCTTTTGCCTGCCCTGTTTTGTCCAGCCATTAGTTTCATCGGGTGATCTCCGGTCCTGTTCTTTTTGGGAAAGGGTGCAAGAAGACCTCCTTGTCTACTTTTTCTGCGCTAGGTAGCATTATATCCAAACCCCTCTAGTCTCCTTTCACTCGCCACCTTTCTATGCTGCTGACATTGAAACCTTTTCTCAAGGAGAATTCCATCCAACCGTCCTGATCACCCCAAATTCGCCTTCTCTGGAGCTTTTGCAACTCTTCTGTATTCTTTTCCAGACCCAGAAAACTAGGAATGGAACCTGTTACTGTTTTCAGAGTTTGTTTAGCTCTTTGTCTCTTAGTTTCTGTTGCAGCTAAATAAACAAAGCTGAACTCTTTCCCAGAACGGGAAGAATCTGTGATTCATGAATGTCCGAGTTCGTACAAATATCGAAAGTTAGGAAAATTCGTGCACAGGGAGTGATGCAACATGGCCTCTGAGCATGTGTGGAGCGTTAATCATTTAACACAAAATTTATGCCTGTCTTTCTGCATTTACAATTGCACCAGCTGTCAATTGTAAATGCAGAAAGACAGGCATATATCGTCAAGTATGCAACAGTACGCCTTTGTATGGGTCCCTACAGGACGAAAACAGGTTGCATATGGGATAACTACGGGATGCATACGGATGTGTATAGATGTGGGGAAGATGGATACGGGCACATACGAGTGTTGTCAACATTTATAAGCACAGATTTGAATGAATAGATTCTTGTTAAATTTGAATTTAACAAATTTGAATCAAATCGAATTTTGGGAGATTCGATTCGATTTGAGTAGAATGTAAAAAAAACCACCATGAACATCGTTAGAACAGAGTGATTCCACTGCGCGGGGCAATGGTTAAGAGTCCTGTGCCTCTGAGCATGAACTGAGTGCATTTCCATGACTCCTGTCCACCCTGGGCCAAGGCAGGAAGGGAAAACTGGACTTCAGAGTGAATGACCATCTCTCTTAAAATGACACCTGTATCTACATGGGTTTTTATTTTTGTTTTCGCTTTGCTTTGTTTTTGTGAGTATTATTTACAGGCACGTGTATTTCCCTGTGGAAGTGAGTGTAAAAATTATTTATTCCCCCCCCCCCCTTGTTGAATGAATTTCACCCACACCTGATTGCAAAGTTTCAGAGGATAAAGGAGGGTTGCTGGTGCATGTGGGAAGAAGGAAAGCGAGCTGGCCTCTGTTGTTTCTCTGCAGAGATTCTGTTTCCAGAGAGATTAATGAGAAGAACGCATCTTCTAAATCCACAACCGTGATGAATGCCTGAACTACCTCTGATTTATCCACAGTCAGTTGGTGGTCTCCATGGTACCGGTGATCCATTCCACGTAGGGAGCGATCCGGGTGTAAATCCCGGGCTTCTTCCAGTTGCCGCAGATCCGAGAACCGGTGGTCACGACAGCTTCGGCAACTCCGTTGCAGACCAGCGGGCCGCCGGAGTCTCCCTGCGGAAAGGGGGAAACGAGCCGGGAAATCGAGAGTCGGTTTTACGACAAGGTGTGACAGAGCTCGGAATTCGCCACAGGTCGGGCAAAATTTCCGCTTGGAATACGGATGCAAATGTTAGGAAATCTGTATTTGTTCGAATGGATCCCCTTCGAATGTGGCAGGATTCGATTTGATACAAATGTAGGAATATCTGATAGGTATCCAATGCAAACAAATATGTATCCCATACGGACAAATATGTATCCGATATGTAACAAATTTGCACTCTGAAAACATCAAATCCGACCTGATTCCACTTTTAATCTGCTCTCAATCCGTGTCGAATGCTATCTGGCAACAAAGCCATGTGCATCTGGCCGTCTGGGCAACAGGAGTCTATCTCAGGGGCATATTTATTGGCCTCCTTTTGGGGCCCATTTCCCATCCACCTTAGCCCAGCCAATATGTCCGCTTTGGACACCCACCAGTCCCAGTCAACACAGCCTTTTGGACTCCCATTTTCCGCTAGCCTCACCTGGCTTGGCTGTTTTTGGAGTAGAATGCCCACATAGTACAGCTAGCAGGGCCCGACGGGTGTTGGCCCCCTAACACTCCTGACGTCTTACAGCCCAGTGTGTCTTTTCTTGCCTGCACTTTTCTCCTCCAACTCAAGAGGCTGATCGCTTCCCCTCACCTTGCAAGAGTCCTTCTTCCTGGATTCAGCACACATCATCTTCTCCGTCACTTCCCCATCGTGATGTTTCCTCTCGTTGCACCGCGCCCGGCCCATGATGCTCAGCTCCACGTGCTGCAAGGTGTCTGGGCGCCTCCCGGTGTTACTCACGATGCCCCAGCCCGCCACTTCGCAGCGGGTCCCTTCCGGGACGTCTCGATCTTCCCTCTGGAAACTCAAGATCTGGACATCGGTTCCAAGGACGGCCCGTTCCGCAAGCTGCTTTGGGGGAAAAGGAGGTGAGGCAGGGCAGGTTCATCCCTGAGTTTACCTTCATAAACACCTGAACTGACCTAAGTGAGGGTCTCAGGAACAGAATGATGCCATATATTGGGATATTGCACGGGGCACGTTTGCCAAGCCAAACCAAAGTTACTTTGGTTCATGCCCAGAGGTGGAGGAGAGACCCATGACATGTGTTTAATTGTATCCAGACATTCAGGGTGTGACTTACTTACTTCCTGACTCCCTCCCTTCCTTCCTTCATAGAAGAAGAAGAAGAGTTGTTTTTTCTACCCTGCTTTTCTCACCCATTTAAGGTGTCTCAAAGCGGCTGACAAGCCTTCTGTTCTTCTCCCCACAATAGAACACCCTGTGAGGCAGGTAGGGGTGTGGGAGCTCAGAAGAGAACTGTGACTAGCCCAAGGTCACCCAGCTGGCTTCATGAAGGAAGAAGGGTTGGCTTTTATAGGCTGCTTTTCTCACCCATGTAAGGGGACGCAAAGCAGCTGACAAAGCTTTCTATTCTTCCCCCCGCAACAGACACCCTGTGAGGTAGGTGGGGCTGTGAGAGCTCAGAAGAGAGCTGTGACTAGCCCAAGGTCACCCAGCTGGCTTCGTGGAGGAGTGTGGAATCAAACCCGGTATTCCCAGATAAAGAGTCCAGCTCCTTAACCACTAGACCATACTGGCTCACTATATCACTAGAAAACTTATATCCTGCCCTTCACCAAATGGTCCCAGGGTGGGTTAATATGAGAAAAGACGCAAATGACCTGGGGTATCACTCACCTGAATGAGCAAGAGATCATCGAAGTTGGTATCGACGCTGCTGCCTGGGTGAGCAATCATCTGGCGTACGGCATACAGACGCTTGCTTGGTTCCGGGGCCGAGAGAGAATGAGCTCCCAAGAGGACGCTGAATGTCTCATTCTCCCTGTACCACAGACAACAGGTTGCTTAAGCTCGTTTCCAGGGTAGACCTGAACCTACTTTCCATAAGAACCTAAGAGGAGCCCTGCTGGGTCAGGCCACAGCCCATCCAGTCCATGAGAACCCAACAGGAGCCCTGCAGGATCAGGCCACAGCCCATCCAGTCCATGAGAACCTCAGAGGAGCCCTGCTGGATCAGGCCACAGCCCATCCGGTCCATAGGAACCTAAGAGGAGCCCTGCTGGATCAGGCCACAGCCCATCCAGTCCATAAGAACCTCAGAGGAGCCCTGCTGGATCAGGCCACAGCCCATCTAGTCCATAAGAACCTAAGAGGAGCCCTGCTGGGTCAGGCCACAGCCCATCCAGTCCAAGAACCTCAGAGGAGCCCTGCTGGGTCAGGCCACAGCCCATCCGGTCCATAGGAACCTAAGAGGAGCCCTGCTGGATCAGGCCACAGCCCATCCGGTCCATAGGAACCTAAGAGGAGCCCTGCTGGATCAGGCCACAGCCCTTCCGGTCCATAAGAACCTAAGAAGAGCCCTGCTGGATCAGGGCATAGCCCTTCTAGTCCATAAGAACCTAAGAGGAGCCCTGCTGGATCAGGCCACAGCCCATCTAGTCTATAAGACCCTATGAGGAGCCCTGCTGGATCAGGCCACAGCCCATCTAGTCCATAAGGACCTCAGAGGAGCCCTGCTGGATCAGGCCACAGCCCATCTAGTCCATAAGGACCTCAGAGGAGCCCTGCTGGATCAGGCCAAGTCCTTTTGGAAGGGCTTGGTGCTGTATGGGTGCTCTGGGGATGGGGGGACAGACATACTCACATGTCTTCCAAACAGTGAGCAGCGCTGAGGACCCACCGGTCTGCAATCAGGAAACCCCCGCAGACATGTTTCCCGTTGTCCTGTAGTGATACCATGTAAGGCCGCTGGTGGGGTGGTGCTTCCCGTCCCCCGAGGATGCGCCCACGGGGGCCATGCGCTGAAAGGTGGGTGGGGAAAGGGTAAGCAACCCCCACTCCAAATTCTGCAAAGGGGCCCCCAACACAGATACACACACACACACACACACACACGGAACACACACAGCCTCAAAGGGTGCCTCTTGTGGAGAGAAGAACAGAAGGTTTGTCAGCCGCTGTGAGTCCCCTTAAATGGGTGAGAAAAGTGGGATAGAAAAGCCAACTCTTCTTCCTCCTTGAAGCCTTCTTCCATCCATCCATCCGTCCGTCTATGTATCTATGTATTTATTCATCCATCTATGTCTCTATTCATTCTATCTATTCATGTATCTACTTCTATTTACCCAACCAACCACCCTTCTATTTATCCATCTATCCATCCTTCTATCAATCCATGCATCTATTCATCCATGTAGCTATGTATTTATTCATTCTATCTATCAATTCATGTATCTACTTCTATTTACCCACCAACCCACCCACCCACCCTTCCATCCATCCATCCATCCACTTCTATTTACCCACCCAGACCCACCCAGACCCACCCACCCACCCATCTATCTATCTATCTATCTATCTATCTATCTATCTATCTATCTATCTATCTATCTATCTATCTATCTATCTATCTATCTATCTATCTATCTATCTATCTATCTACTTCTAATTACCCAACCACCCACCCTTCTATTTATCTATCTATCCATCCTGCTATCAATCCATGCACCTATTCATCCATCTAGCTATGTATCCATCCATTATGTCTATCTATTCGTGTATCTATTTCTATTTATCCATCCATCCACCCATCCTATCCATCCATCCTTTAGGGAAAAAACCCAGAGAGCAGCACTGGTGAATATATTAGCCACACACAAGCCCTGGAGATCTCTTGTCTTGCCAGCCTTGGCCCAGAGCTTAGCAAAGGAAGGGGGTATCTCTCTTTCTGACCAGCGAAAAGTTCTTACAAAACTGAGAATCTCAGAATTTGAAACGTTAGGCAAGCTCTACTGAGAGAACAGAGCTATGCATGTGGATGAAGGTCTGCTTTTTGTTTTGGACATGAATTTTCAAATCACAAACACCTTCAGAAAGAAGACACCGTTGAAGATATGGGAAATCACCAGTACCTTCGGAAGGTACCGGGTACCTTAAATCTATGTGTGCCCTAAGTTGCAGCTGTATGAAAACCTGCAACTTTGCAATGCATCCCAGTCTGCAAAAACCCTTCCCGTTATCTCAAAAGTTTCCTTTCCCTTGATCAGGGTTTCTGAATTTCAGCCTGAGGAAAATGCAGGCAGGAGAAAATTGGTATTCAAAATTAACCATCCAGGTAGCAGGTAGCAAATGGATTTGTCTTGCTAGGTTGAGGAATAGGCTTGCATCAGAGTCCTGATGAAGAATTATTTCATATATCTGATTATTTGCAAGAGATACTGCAAATTTGGAGAAACACAGATGTTGTTAGGAAGGAAGGAAGGAAGGAAGGAAGGAAGGAAGAAAGGAAGAAAGAAAGAAAGAAAGAAAGAAAGAAAGAAAGAAAGAAAGAAAGAAAGAAAGAAAGAAAGAAAGAAAGAAAGAAAGAAAGAAAGAAAGAAAGAAAGCAACCAAAAACTCACCCCAGGTAGAGGAAAAGCTGCCAAATAGGACCAGAAGACACAATGAAGAATAAGGCACCATCATTTCAGTATCCCAGCAAAAAGCTTCCCAATGTCATATATATCTTGCTGCAGATATTGGGAAATTCCCAGATTATTATTTCTTTATTGGCCTCCGAGGCTGGAATTTTTTTCCCCCCCCCCGGATGAACTACAGGGAACAAACAACCTGGATCTAGAAGTGAAATGTGTCCTGCTGTTTCCTCTTGAAAATGCTGACGTCTCCAAAGCGGCTCAGATTGCTAGCACTGCCTTTTATCATTTCCCCATTTCGAAATATCCTTTCCCTTAGAAATATCTGGGCTGGGATGGGCTGGAAAGGTTTCAGGCTGGACAAGGGATGTCTTTTTGTTTTCTCTAGCCCAACGCTAGCTCAGAAATTCAGTAGGTCACCTTTAGCCCCAGGTTCAAGGGTTCGATTTCTTTTCCTGTTGAAATAATGAAAACAGATTTATTTATCTCTGCTGCGGATGAGAATCTTTAAGGAAAGTTTCTCCCACGAGAAAAAGTTCCACAGCCTTTGGAAGGGAAGAAAAAACCCCGTGGAGCTTAGCAGATTCATAAATTACCAGGATAGAAGAGGAAGAGTTGGCTTTTCTACCCTGCTTTTCACACCCATTTAAGGGGACTCAAAGCAGCTGACAAACAGTCTGTTCTCATCCTTAAGGGGACTCAAAGGGGCTAACAAACCCTATGTTCTCACCCTTAAGGGGACTCAAAGCAGCCAACAAACCTTTTTATTCTCCCCACAACAGACACCCTGTGAGGTGGGTGGGGCTGTGAGGGCTCAGAAAGAGAGCTGTGACTAGCCCAAGGTCACCCAGCTGGCTCTGTGGAGCAATAAGAAGAGGAATCGGGTTTTCCAACCCACTTTTCTCACTCATCAAAGGGACTCAAAGTGGCTGACAAGCCTTCTGTTCTTCTCCCCACAAGAGAACACCCTGTGAGGTAGGTGGGGCTATGCGAGCTCAGAAGAGAGCTGTGACTAGTCCAAGGTCACCCAGCTGGCTTTGTGGAGAAGGGCGGAATCAAACCTGGTATTCCCAGATAAGAGTCTGGCTCCCTAACCACTAGACCTCTTACAGCCCCACCTACCTAACAGGGTGTCTGTCACGGGGAGAAGAACAGAAGGTTCGTCGGCCACTTTGAGTCCCCTTAAGGGTGAGAACAGACGGTTCGTCAGCCGCTTTGCCTTCTTTTTCCTTTTTTTGCAATGGGGGGAAAGAGCAAACCCTCGCCAAAATGCCTTGGTGACCTTCGCTGCTGTACTTCCAGCCGCTAGATGGTGCTACGATTTCATGAGCAAGGCGAGGCGTGACTCCTGGAAGGGAGGGAGGGAGGGCGTGGGTGTCCAGCAGCCAGCCCTTGGTCCGGCTTGGACATCCGACAGAAAGGCAGGGTTTGATTTGGACCCAATAGAATTATAGGCTCATAGAGTTGGAAGGGACCTCTGGGGTCATCTAGTCCAACCCCCTGCTCAATTCAGGATTCCCTAAACCATCCCAGACCAGGCGAGGGAGAGAGCCTTTTCGGTGGTAGCCCCCAATATATACATACATACATACACACACACACACAGGGGCCACCACCCAAAAGGCTCTCTACCTGGCCTGAGTGTATGAAAGCTTTAGTAGTCTTTGATCTAAGAGATGAACAGGATGTGTGTGTATATATATCTTCTTAAAAATATATTTGTTCACTGGTGCAATTGACATTCTGAAACAAGTTTGGTCTAGACGTTAGGGAGCCGGACTCTTAGCTGGGAATACCCCTTTTGATTCCACACTCCTCCATAAAGCCAGCTGGATGACCTGGGGCTAGTCACAGCTCTCTCCTGAGCTCTCACAGCCCCACTTACCTCACAGGGTGTCTGTTGTGGGGAGAACAGAAGGTTTGTCAGCCGCTTTGAGTCCCCTGAAATGGGTGAGAAAAGCGGGGTAGAAAAGCCAACACTTCTTCCTCCTTGAAGCCAGCTGGGTGACCTTGGGCTAGTCACAGCTCTCTTCTGAGCTCTCACCGCCTCACCCACCTCACAGGGTGTCTGTTGTGGGGAGAAGAACAGAAGCTTTGTCAGTCGCTTTGAGTCCCCTTAAATGGGTGAGAAAAGTGGGGTAGAAAAGCCAACTCTTCTTCTTTTACAGCTGTGAATCTGAAATTCTGGGAATCCACAGCAAATAAGGAAGGTATATACGGATTAATATTATGTTACAGATAAAAGAAACAAAGGCATAAATGTTTCCCTTATCTGAGTGAAAGCATTTTAAAACCTCCTTCCTGGAAAAGGAATTCCAGGACAGCTGAGAAGTGTTTGCATAGTTGTTGTTTTTTTTTGGCAACTGTATATTCCAGGATTTCACAATCTTTTTTAATGAAAAAAAAACAAAAACAAAGCAAAAGAAAATTATCAGCAAAACAGCTTCCTAAACATGCATTTTATACTGGCCATGTTGTGAAAACCCAATAGGCAAAGAGGATTTCCCTTTGGGGTTGGATAAAAGACTCCTGTTGTGGATAGAGATTCTACACTCCTCCACGAAGCCAGTCGGGCAACCTTGGGCGAGTCACAGCTCTCTTCTGAGCTCTCACAGCCCCACCCGCTTCCCAGGGTGTTCTATTGTGGGGAGAAGAACAGAAGGTTTCTCAGCCACTTTTGAGTCCCCTTAAGTGTGAGAACAGAAGGTTTGTCAGACGCTTTGAGTCCCCTTAAGGGTGAGAACAGAAGGTCTGTCAGCCGCTTTGAGTCCCCTTAAATGGGCTAGAATAGCTGGGTAGAAAAGCCAACTCTTCTTCTTCATCATCATCCTGAAATCCAAACACCACGTGTGGGAGGAGTGTCCATGAGGTTGGCCCTAAAGGTACGGCACTCTGTGCATGCCCAGGAGAACGCCTTTTTGCGGCTTGGCTGGCATCACGGCTTTCATTCCAGCCACGCTGTTCTCAGATTTTCCCCGGGGGGGGGGCAGCGGGTCCGGAAAACCACCTGGGAATCCAAGGGCGGTGCTGAAGGCCAGCACTCTGCTCACGGGCAGAGGCTAGGTGCACCCCTTCCCCGCCCCTGGTGTCAAAGATGCCCGATGAGGCGTCAGCAACAATGAGGAACCCACAAAAGATCTGGTGGCTCTCCGCACCACAACCCTGGGGTCCTGGTCTCCATCCCCTGGTGCCGTGTGAGTGTGTGTGTGTGTGTTGTGTGCCCCCACCCTCTTGAAATCCGCATTTCCGTTATCTCTCCGCGATTGCCACCCATCCTACGCTGGGAATTCTCTCTATGGAAACCAGACCACGCAAAAGGCGTACAAAAGCACACACACAGAGACACAGAGACACAGAGCCCACGCCTCCTCCCCTTCTAGCTCCAGCCCACAAATCAAACCCAGACCCCCCCCTTTGCCTCCCTTGCACCCTTTTGTGTGTGAAAGGCTGCAGCAGCTGGACACACACACACACACACAGACACACAAACACACACACACACAGATTGCAAAGCCAAGCCATTTTGGCTGGGAGAGAATAGAAGAGAGAGGAGGAGAGAGGGGAATTTGCATCCCAGCCCTTCCTCAGCTCGGGGTGCAGGTGGCCATTCCTAAGGAAGGAGAGGCCTGCACCCCCCAGCCCCAGCCCCAGCCCCAGCCTCACCCCCCCACCCCAAATTTCCTTGCTTGGGTTTTGCAATTGACACACACACACACACACACAAAATAGAGAGATCGGTGTGTGTGTGTTACTTAATCGACACCGCTGCAGAAAAGAGGGGGAGAGGCGCAAGGAGAGCCCCCTCCCTCTTGTGGATGAAGCCCCCCCACCCACCCTTACCCACCCACCCACCCGATGCAAGCCAGGCGGGCATCTCTGCGGAAAGGACCCGCTGCCACCCGCCCAGCCAGCCCAAAAGTTCTCCCCGGCTCCCACCACGCACCCGGAGGGGCCACAGCAGGTGCGGGGGGAACAGAGAGGGGGTCCCCCCGGGCGGCCCCCCACCCCACCCAGCTGCATCTGATCCACGGCAGGGCGAGGTGTTCTGGGCAGGGCGCTTTCAATCCGCTCGGTGGCAGCAGGAGGGAGCATTCCAGATGTTGGGCAGGTAAGGTTTTCCCTTCTTGCCTGCCTTCCTTTGTGTCTTCCTTCCCAAGAGGATCACCTCCCTTCTTTCCTCCTTCCTTCCTTCCTTCCTCTTTTTAAATGATCTCCCTTCTTTCCTCCTCTCCCAAAATTATCTCCTTCCTTCTTTTTAAATGATCTCCTTCCTTCCTTCCATCCAAATGATCTCCTTTCCTCCTCTCCCAAAATTATCTCCTTCCTTCCTTCCTTCCTTCCTTCCTTCCTTCCTTCCTTCCTTCCTTCCTTCCTTCCAAATGATTTCCTTTCCTCCTCTCCCAAAATTATCTCCTTCCTTCCTTCTTTCCTTCCTTTTTAAATGATCTCCTCCCTTCTTTCCTCCTCTCCCAAAATTATCCATCCATCCATCCATCCATCCATCCATCCATCCATCCATCCATCCATCCTTCCATCCTTCCTTCCATCCTTCCCTTCCTTCCCTCCTTCCAAATGATCTCCTTTCCTCCTCTCCCAAAATTATCCTTCCTTCCTTCCTCTTTTTAAACATGGGCATCTTTTTAAATTCAGATATTTCCCTCTCCCTCCCTCCTCTTTGGTAGGCGTGCAGGAAATGCGCTCCACACACCCCCATTTTCCACTTCAAGACAAAGAGATGGACAAGGAGCTGGCCGAGGTCCCTGTGCCGTGTGTGTGTCTGTGTGAGGACCCAGGGAGGCCGGGAGGGGCCCAGCATCACCCCCTCTACCCCCCCCAAAAAAGCAGTGCACCCCCATTTTAGCAGAGCTCACAAACCAGGCACCCCAATTTCCCTGGACCGCTCAGCCAGTGGCTCTTAAGGACTCTGAGCATGGAAGGCACATTGTTAACAAGATTATCTTCTTAGCAGTTTCCACCCAAGCGCGGAGAGATCCGAGATCCGTAACCACTGCTTTCTGCTGGGGGGGGGGCTGGGGTTTTTTGGGGTACTGGGGGGGGGAAGCTGTGAATGTAATGGTAGGAATCCATCACCATTGCTCGGGAAACAGCTGTGTGAGTGGAGATCATATGGCGGTGAAAAGATAAGGAAGCAAAGATTGGATAGGTGGATAGATAGGTGGATAGATATAATCTAGATATGCTAGAAAGGAAGGGATGGATGGATGGATGGACGGACGGACGGACGGACGGACGGATGGATAGACGGGTAGATAGATAGATTAGATAGATAGATATGGATGAATAGCATGATGATGATGGATGGATGGATGGATGGATGGATGGATAATAGGTGTATATTTTTAAAAAGCACCAAGTACGCAGCCATGTGTATTCTTCAAGAGTCACCCATTTGGTTTCCCAGACGCCCCCTGGAACTCACTGGGAACACTGGGAATGAATGGGAGAATTAAGGACCTCTCTGTAAGGGTCTCTCCAGTTTGGTCTAGTGGTCAAGGAGCTGGACTCTTATCTGGGAATACCGGGTTTGATTTCACAGTCCCCCATGAAGCTGGGCTAGTCACAGCTCTCTTCTGAGCTCTCACAGCCTCACCTGCCTCACAGGGTGTTCTGTTGTGGGGAGAAGAACAGAAGGTTTGCCAGCCGCTTTGAGTCCCCTTCAATGGGTGAGAAAAGCCGGGTAGAAAAGCCAACTCTTCTTCTTCCTCCATGAAGCTAGCTGGGTGGCCTTGGGCTAGTCCCAGCTCTCTTCTGAGCTCTCACAGCCTCACCTGCCTCACAGGTTGTTCTGTTGTGGGGAGAAGAACAGAAGGTTTGTCAGCCGCTTTGAGTCCCCTTCAATGGGTGAGAAAAGCCGGGTAGAAAAGCCAACTCTTTGTCTTCTCGTTGACTCTGCTTTGGTTCATGGTTGGCATCAGTGCTCCAAATACTCAGGGAAGGTGATACCCAATACCTGAAAAAGAGAATTACTGGGAACTTTTGAGTTTTATGCCAGGAAAAAGTCAAGATTGCAGCGAAAATAAATACGGCAACATGTGTCTCTCCATTTTGGGTTATTCTGACAATTCTTCCTTGATTCTGAACAGGAGTTGAGGCCTCCCCAACCAAGCTCCCCCCGGTATTCCACCTCTAACCACCATGATCTCTGCCAAGGAGAAGCAAAAGCCACCAAAAGACAGCATGACGCTCCTCCCCTGTTTTTACTTTGTTGAGGTAAGTGGGGTTAAGTGTACTATATTCCAGGCCATGTGAGGCCAGCTGGGTGACCTTGGGCTAGTCACATCTCTCTATCTGAGCTCTCACAGCCCCACCTGCCTCACAGGGTGTTCTGCTGACAGTTTGTCAGCCGCCTTGAGTCCCCTGTGCACCCACAAACTGGAAAAGTTTGATCTCGGATTACCAGTCCTGTGTCGCTCAGCTGTCGCAGCTGCTGGGGATGGCCATATCAAGGAGAAGGCTTTGCCTGCTCCGCCTGGCACGCCGGTGGCTCTCCTGTTTCGCTGCCAAAGGACTGGGCACAAGGTGGTTCTGAAATGGACTCTTATTGAAGAAGAACAGAAGGTTTGTCAGCCACTTTGAGTCCCCTTAAAAGGGTGAGAAAAGCAGGATCGAAAAGCCAACTCTTCTTCTCCTATAAGAGACCAATACATTGCTGGAGCTCTTGTTAAATTCCTTAATTTTGTATTTAAACAACACAGTTCTGTAACCTGTGCATTTTCCCAGTTTAGTTTGGATCTGGATGGGAGACCAGCAGGAAATCCCAGAGCTCCAGGGCAAGCCGGGGGGCCTCAGTCAAACAAACCTAAAGGAAGCCGGTAGCAGATTGGTGTAACTTCATAACCAAAACTATCGCTCTGAGTTATAGGAGGATGGTTGGAGTCTTGATTTTCCTGCAAACCTGTGTGTGGCAGGAAGAACAGAAGGTTTGTCAGCAGCGTTGAGTCCCCGTAAACGGGTGAGAAGAGCCAGGTAGAAAAGCCCACTCTTCCTTCTTCTCCTTCTGCAGCTGCCCATTGTCGCTTCCTCCATTGTCACCCTCTACTTCCTGGAGCTCACGGACCTCTTCAAGCCGGCCAAGGTGGGCTTCCAGTGTTACGACCGGACGCTCTCCATGCCCTACGTGGAGACCAACGAAGAGATGATCCCACTCCTGATGCTGCTGAGCCTGGCTTTCGCCGCCCCCGCGGCCTCTGTGAGTCCCTCACCTTCGCCTCCATTTTATCCTCACAACAACCCTGTAAGGTGGGCCTGGCTAGGAAGCTGCAGCTTCCGAACCGTCTTCAAGGGCAGCCCCATGTAGACCGCATTGCAGTAGTCTAGTCTAGAAGTCACCAGAGGGTGGATAACTGTGGCCAAGTCTTGTCTGTCCAAAAAGGGCTTCAACTGATGCTCCAGCTGCAGTTGGGAACAAAGGAGGGTCTAGCAGAGCACAGGAGTTTTCCCAAGCTTTGGGCAACAGGTATCCTCCGCCGTCACCTTGCTCAGGTGCTGGGAGGCGGAATTCAGATGCCTCTAGAAGGGTGACTTTCTCTGCCTCCCCTCTGTGCCCCACAGATCATGGTGGGTGAAGGCATCGTCTACTGCCTGCAGTCGAAGATGAAGGGGCGCGGGAATTCCGAAGGCAGCATCAACGCTGGGGGCTGCAACTTCAACTCCTTCCTCCGGAGGACGGTCCGGTTCGTAGGTAGGTCTGCCTGATCTCCATGGGGTCGAGGGCAGGGGAAGGTTTTGCCCTTGTCTCCTGCTCGAGATGCCCAGATGCAACTGGTGGGATACCTTGGGAGATGGGATGCTGGACTGGAAGGGCTGTGGCCTGATCCGGCATGGCTCCCCTTAAGTTCTTAAGGACTAGATGGGCTGTGGCCTGATCCAGCAGGGCTCCTCTTAGGTTCTTGTGGACTTGATGGGCTGTGGCCTGATCCAGCAGGGCTCCTCTCACTTTCTTATGGACTGGATGAGCTGTGGCCTCATCCAGCGGGGCTCCTCTCACTTTCTTATGGACTGGATGAGCTGTGGCCTCATCCAGCGGGGCTCCTCTCACTTTCTTATGGACTGGATGAGCTGTGGCCTCATCCAGCAGGGCTCCTCTTAGGTTCACATGGACTACATGGGCTGTGGCCCGATCCAGGAGGGCTCCTCTTAGGTTCTTATGGACTCACTTGAACTGGATCTCCTTCCTCCGCCAGGTGTCCACGTCTTCGGTCTCTGTGCCACCGCTCTGGTGACGGACGTGATCCAGCTCGCCACGGGCTACCACGCCCCTTTCTTCCTGACGGTGTGCAAGCCGAACTACACTCTCCTGGGAATCTCCTGCGAGTCCAACCCTTACATCACCCAGGACATCTGCTCGGGGCAGGACCAGCATGCCATCCTTTCGGCCAGGTAAACGCCTCACCTGCCTGGCCTATTCCATTTGATCCATTCCCTTAAAGCTTTCGTGTGTCGCTTCGTCCTAACAGATGAATAGGGTGTGTGTGTGTGAATAACAACAGCAAAAGCCCTCTGTTTAGCAGGGGAGACTTTAAAATATCACGCAAACAGCCAAGGAGAGGGCAGTCCAAAGGTGCCAATGCAGAAAAGGCCCTGCAGCACCGGTTTGCAGTTAACTGGCGGTACCAACAGCAGAATTTCTCTAGATGACTCCAGTGATCCTACACTTGTTTTTATTTATTTGCCTTTTTATCCTGCCCTACACCCAAGGGCCTCAGGGCGGGTTACAACATATAAAATGGACACATTAAAACCAATAACATATTAAACATAATCAAAACCTTGGCAGTGTCTTGAATGTGGGGAGGAAAAGGCTGTTTATTTACCTAGCCAAAGGCCAGGGGTAAAGAGGTGCGTCTTCACGGTTCATCTAAACACACAGAGGGAGCTCAGGAGGGAGACTATTCCACAGTCTGGGAGCCACCACTGAAAAGGCCCTATCCCAGGTGCTGGCCCCTTGTACTGCTTTGATTTGATGGAAGACATGCCATTAAACCCATAGGCCACATGTTCAAAATGAAAACCCAGCAGAACTCACATGGGCTTCGGACCCTGGAGTCTTTAGTCCAGCAAATATAATTCCCCCAACTCTTCTCTCTGAGCAAGAAGACCCCCTTCTCCCCCCCCCCCCAGCTTGTCCTTCCATTGACTCCGCTGGCGCTGAAGAAGAAAGGAGCCATTGTTTCTCACTGACCTTCTCTTTGTGCCTTTCAGGAAAACCTTTCCTTCCCAGCATGCCACATTATCTGCTTTCGCCGCGGTCTATGTGTCGGTGAGTTTTCTTCCCAAGCTGCGAGGAACTGGGTGAGGAAGAGGGGTGAGGGGTGAGCAGCGAAAGACTGATTTCCAGGCTTTGCCCTGCTCCAGAGTCCAGCAGGCGATAATATGTCCGGGTTTATGGCTGCCTCTTGCTGAAAGATGGGAGGTGGTTTCCAAACGTCTCTTGAATTTCTTTGGCGCTGCACTTTAGTTAGAGGAGTGGGATTGTTTATTTCCCATAAGAACCTCAGAGGAGCCCTGCTGGACCGGGCCACAGCCCATCTAGTCCAGCATCCGGTCTCACACCAGTTGCCCATGGGCATCTCCGGCAGAAGATGAAGGCAAAACCCTTCACCTGCTCTTGACTCCCTGAAATTACCTTTAGAGGCCTCCCACCTGCATCTCCAACCTGGAGGGGGTACCTGGGCATCTATTCCAGTAGCCATTGGTACACCTGTCCTCCATGAATGAAGAGGAGCCCTGCTGGGTCAGGCCACAGCCCATCTAGTCCTGCATGCTGTTCCACACAGTGGCCCACCAATTGCCCATGGGCCTCTCAAGCAGAAGATGAAGGCAAAACCTTCACCTGTTCTCTGCAAGTGTCCTTAGAGGCCTCTTGCCTGCCTTTCCAACCTCAAGGGCGTACCTGGGCATCCATTCTAGTAGCTGTCGTTACCTTTGTCAAAATCTATCCCTCTTCTTAAAATCTCAGCAATGTATGAAAATATTTTTTTTAAAAACACACACAGACACGCACAGATACGGACAGACAGAGACACACCAGACCCCACAAATCTACCGCACCTTCTCCGTTCTCTGCAGATGTATTTCAACTCCATCATCTCGGACAGCACCAAACTCCTGAAGCCCATCTTGGTCTTTGCTTTCGCCATCGCGGCCGGCATCTGCGGCCTGACCCAGATCACCCAGTACCGCAGCCACCCCACTGATGTCTACGTGGGCTTCCTCATTGGCGCAGGAATTGCGGCCTACCTGGTAAGTTCCACCCACCCACCCAAAGGCAACTTAGGTCTGGGCAAGAGATGGAGATCCAGGTGAGCTTTGTGCTCCCTTCACACTCCATGATGGTTTCTCTGGGGAAAAGCCCAAGATGCTTTAAAATTAAAACTGGGTGGTCACCTATCCAGTTTCCAGTGAGCGGGGTCGGGGGGCTGGATCGGATGACCTCTTGGTGACCTTGTAATTCATGGATTCTAGGAGTCTAGGTGATCTTTAATGAAGCCCGGACAGTGTGTTTGAGGTGGGAGTAGGTAGGTAGGTAGGTAGGTAGGTAGGTAGGTAGGTAGGTAGGTTGGTTGGTTGAGCAGACCCCAGTCTGGCATCCTTTGGCTGTTTTTGCCCTAGCAACGAAGACCCCATTAGGAACCTGACTGGGCCTAATCGGAGCCTCAGGATGGGTGCTACTGCGTCCGCATGGCAGCCCTGTTTAGCACCCATTGCAACTGGGTGCTAGGCAGCCGGTGTGGACACATAGGGTCCTCGCCGTGATGCAGATCTTCGAGGACCAGATATCAAAGATCTGGATCTTCTAAATCTGAATTAGCGGAGGTATTTGCAAATACAGCCTTTGAGCTGCTTTATCCTTCAAGCACCCAGCCTCCTCGGCTCAGCTTGTTCCGAAATGACTGTACCAATCTTTCCTGACTATGGGCCAAATTGTCCAGAACTGAAGGGAACCCCCTACTTGGTACCTAACCCATACAATAATGGTTGCCTTCCCGTTGCATACAGGCCTATCACGCTGTGGGCAACTTCCGAGCCCCAACCGAGAAAGTCCTGGCCAACCCGCCAGCCAAGGACGCCCTACGTGCCCTGACCCAACGAGGCCACGACTCGGTGTACCACCAGAACAAGTCCGTCAGCACCGATGAGCTCAACCCGCAGACCAGGCTGGAGGGACTGAACAGGCAAGTCCAGCGGGAGAAGAATTCTCTGGGCAGCTTGAAACGGGCCAGTGTTGACGTTGACCTGCTGGCCCCACGGAGCCCCATGGGGAAGGAGAACATGGTCACTTTCAGCAACACTCTGCCACGGGTCAACACCCCTTCCCTGGACGACCCTGCCCGGAGACACATGACCATCCACGTGCCCGTGGATGCCTCCCGGTCCAAGCAACTGATCACGGAGTGGAAGCAGAAATCCGGGGAAGGCCGGGGTATGACGCTGGCTGAGGAGGTTGCCAGGAGAGTCGGCTCAGATTCCTTAGTTGGAGAAGGCGACGAGCATATCCCACCATCCTTGTACCCCACTGTCCAGGCGCGGACAGCAGAGCGAGCCTCCATGGGTCCTCGTGTCCTCATTCAGCCGAGACCGGGTGCCACGCAGCTGGTCCACATCCCAGAGGAGAGCCAGGCAAACACTGGGGCTAACGTCTCGCCCAAAAGCAGCGCCGCGGTCAGGGCCAAATGGATGGTGATGGCGGAGAAAGGGGCAAGCCAACGGGTGGCCAACCCGCCTCGCCTCATGCAAGTCATTGCTATGTCGAAGCAACCGGGGATGATGTCCGTGACCCCCAAACACTCAGAGACCTCCTCTTCCTCCACCAGCTCCGATTCCTCTCAGTACCGCTCCCCGTCCGAGAGGGATAGCTCTAGCGTGGTCACTATTGACGCTCATGCCCCGCATCACCCCGTCGTCCATTTGTCTTCTGGGAACGGGCCTTGGGAGTGGAAGGCCACGCAGAAGAGCTCAGAAGGTCCGGACTCTTATGAGCTCAACGAGATGGGGAAAGATTATCGAGGTTTCCGGCCCGCAAAGAGCGCCGGGGTGTCCCCTGGTTCTTCTGTGAGTGACATAGAGCAGGATGAACCTCGCTATGGCAGCGTGGCCACAATCAACATCACAGCTGGCGTTGGGGGAAGCCTGGTAGAGCCCACTCCCACTGAGAACATGCTGGGCACAGCCAGCCGGGAGTCAACACTACGCCGGAAGCCCACCAACCTAACCATGGGAGAGAAGGACGGGCCGATGGACGACTCGGAGAACTTCTACAAGAAGATGCAAGTCACCCGGAGATTTAAGGAGTAATCCTCCGCTTCCACCATGATCTCTGTGGTCCTGTGCTCCAAGCTGGACGGCAACTGATCTTTTTCTTTCTTTGTTCCTTTGTTTTTCTCAAACGGGAAGTTAACTTAAGGTGTTGGGTCTTCATGGCAACCTTGCCTGTAAAGCAGACCAGCAGAGGTCCGTTTTCCAAGGATTGGCCAGCAGAGTTGGATCCGACATTGCGATTTCTACTGAGTCTTTGAGACTGAGCAAATTCCTGGGAGAGCTGGGAAGGGCATGTTTATATCTTTGGGTTTTTTTTTTAAGTTTTAATGAATGGAACATGCCTCCCTTTGAGAGAGGGTTGTCATTTCCACCACAGCGGAAATGGTTAACTTCAAAGGAATTTTCAGCTGGAATTTTCAAGGCATTTAAAACTATCCCCAAAACAGGTGCTGGCGGGATTGAAGAGACCAGAAAACTGGGGGAAGTTGGTCCGTCCGTCCCCCCACTCCGAACCGAACAGGTTAGACAACTGGATATCAAATCTAGAAATGCAGTGCTGTGTGCAGATCTTGATTGAATCGAGGCTGAGAGAAGAGGGTCTCTGGAGGATCAGCCCCACCTTCTTGCCTGCAAGCATCTTCTGAGGATCTGTAAATATCTCTGGGATGCCAAGGACACAGAACAGGAGAACTGGGGAATAACTTTGGCCATGGCCGAGGGATGCACTGTGCCTCGTCCATCTTTGCAGAAGCAAGAATAAATAGATCACACGTTGGGCTGAGGGAATGTAAATCGAGGTCCCAGGGGGTGCAAAAGAATGTGTGAATGTTAAGATGGACACGGATGGATCACAACAAAATGTCATTCCCCTCCACAACTGAGGCCTTCAAGTCTCCTCCTCCTTTTCCTCTTCCTCCTCCTTCCCTTCCTCTTCCTCCTCTTCCAGAAGGTAATCGAGGAAGCAAGTCTTGATGATCACAGTGTTGTGGGAGGGGGGGACTATCCTCTGCACAGGTAGGGGAAATTGCCTCTGGACCTTTCCTGACGAAGCAGCGGGCTATGATTAGAGAATTCTAGAAGACCTCACTGGACAAAACGCAACTTTGGATTGCACCCACAAACTGGAAAAGTTTGATCTCGGATTACCAGTCCTGTGTCGCTCAGCTGTCGCAGCTGCTGGGGATGGCCATGTCAGGGAGAAGGCTTTGCCCGCTCCGCCTGGCACGACGGTGGCTCTCCTGTTTCGCTGCCAAAGGACTGGGCACAAGGTGGTTCCAAAATGGACTCTTATTGAAAGGGAAGGCAAATAAGGAGTGCGAGGGCATTTATGGAAGGAAGGAATGTATAGGTCTGTAGGGAAAGTGGGGTTGGACAAGGTTAGCATGAAGTTATTACAATAGGAAATGGGATCAGGGGAAAAGGTCAAAGATTTCTATATATGAAGTGGCCAATCTAAGGATGTTCTCAAATAGGCTGGAGAATTGGGGAAGTTGCACAGTGACTCCCCCAGGAAAGTTGCTTTGGGCCCCTAGGTAACTGCATGAAGGCTAAAGGCGTATGGTTATAGAGAACTATTAAGATGGATAACTCGGTTTAACGTGTAAGCATGGTGGATCCAGTGAAAATTGCAGTTTCCTTTCTCGACTAAGGTCAGGCATCAACAAAAGAATAGATTCCTCAAGGAGAAACCGGCAGTGTTATAATTGATTCTGTTGCCTTAAAGAGAAAGAAAGGGGGAAAAAAAGGCTGTAATTTCCCATAGTTCCTAGCGGAACCGAAGCCCAAGCAAAGATTGCGTAGCCGCCTGCTTGCGCTGGGTTTTACTCTAAGGTTTAAATCAGGATTCCAGTTCAATCATGGACGTTCATGCATGTCCCTAGAAGACAGAGTTTAGGACTGATGGGCCAAAAATGCAAAAGAAGTCCACTTCTTGGAGAGGGATTCTGGGAATATCTGCTGGGCACCTGAGATCAGGGTGCAAAATCCAATGATTTTTCAGGGGACCTTTTTAGCAACAAGAAGGAACCCATATAAACTTCCTGAGAATGAAATAAAAGGTGAACTGAGTGAGAAAGAGAAAGATTTCTTAATGGACCCAGCGCTCGGTTCCTCTGCTACAGATCTGCTTAAAATATGCATCTAGGCGGCCATTCAAAATGTACACCTACATTTGGAAAAGAGGGTGGGGAGGTGAGATTTTGCTGGCAGACATGGGGCAAATCTTTCCCCTTTTGTAACAAGTAGAAATTGGTGAGATAAGAACCTAAGAAGAGCCCTACTGGATCAGGCCACAGCCCATCTAATCCATAAGAACCTTAGAGGAGCCCTGCTGGATCAGGCCACAGCCCATCCAGTCCATAAGAACCTAAGAGGAGCCCTGCTGGGTCAGTCCACAGCCCATCTAATCCATAAGAACCTTAGAGGAGCCCTGCTGGATCAGGCCACAGTCCATCTAGTCCATAAGAACCTCAGAGGAGCCCTGCTGGATCAGGCCACAGCCCATCTAGTCCATAAGAACCTAAGAAGAGCCCTGCTGGATCAGGCCACAGTCCATCTAGTCCATAAGAACCTGAGGGGAGCCCTGCTGGATCAGGCCACAGCCCATCTGGTCCATAAGAACCCAAGAGGAGCCATGCTGGATCAGGCCACAGCCCATCCAGTCCATAAGAACCTCAGAGGAGCCCTGCTGGATCAGGCCACAGCCCATCTAGTCCAGCATTCCATCTCACACAGTGGGCATCTCAACCATAGACAAGGGCAAACCTTCTCCTGCTCTTGAATGCCAGCAAATGGCCTTAGAGGTATCCTGCTTGTCCCCCCAGCCTGGAAGGTGGACTTAGGTGTCCATTCTGGTAGCCAGGGGTCACCTATGAAGCTGATGGACAGGAGAGTCGGATCCGACAAGGGGAAGGATTTCTCCACCCAAAGGGTCATCGGTCCATGGAATTGGCTGTCAGGAGAGGTGGTGACAGCAACTAGCCTAGATGGCTTTAAGGAAGGGTTAGATAAGTTCATGGAGGACAGGTGGATCAATGGCTACTAGAAGGGAGGCCTAAGTCCATCTTTCCGGCTGGGGGGACAAGCAGGAGACCTCTAAGGGCATTTGCTGGGATTGGAGAGCAGGAGAAGGTTTGCCCTTGTCTCTGCTTGAGATGCCCATGGGCAATTGGTGGCCACTGTGTGGGACAGGATGCTGGACTAGATGGGCTGTGGCCTGATCCAGCAGGGCTCCTCTGAGGTTCTTAGTTTCAACAGGACAGGGTGGGTGGTTTCTCACTGTCTTTTTCTGGCCAGGACTGAACCGGCCATGCTTTGCTCTCCGGACAGTTACCTTAACTCTGAGACGGGCCCTTTTCCTCTCAGCTGAGCTTGACTTCTGGTAACTCCATGCAGTTTTCTTGGTAGTGTTGCAGTAGCGGTTTATCTTGGCCTGCTGTTTTTGTCTTTCATTCCCCTCTTGGAATCCACCCACCTTGTCCCTTGGGAGGGAGTGAAGTTCAGTGGTAGAGGAAACCACCGGGAAAGCAGAGGTTTGACTCCCAGCCTCTCCCTGGAAGCAGGGAATGGCAAACCACTTTAGTATCCCTGCCAAGAAAACTGCAGAGAGGTGTCCATGGAGCCTGGAATAGGCTGCACCTCAATGCCTGGGAAGCAGAGGGCTGCCAGTGCGGCCCCCCAGCCTCTGCCTGGAAGCAGGGAATGGCAAACCACTTCTGTATCCCTGCCAGCAAACCTGCGGGTCCTTCCTGCAGCGTCCATGCAGGGTTTCTGAAAACTGCATCCTGCTGTTCCAGGAGACGCCCAGCCTCCTGCAAAACAAGAAGCCCGGTGGGCCCTTCCCGCAACACCTGGCGCACCGGAGCGCAACCCGGCACATGCATGTGCCGGCAGATGTATAGGGAAATCTGCATGCCTGGTTACATCAGCCAGGAGGCGATTAGCTTTCCATCCTCTCCCTGCTTTCTCTCGCCGTTTCCATGGAGGCCGGCGGAAGCAGCGGCTCTCACGCCTTCCCGGTTTTACGTGCGCAGAGCGGCTAAGCTTTGGCTACGGGTTTGCTGGCCGATGCGCAAAGCTAATTAAAGCTGGGCTGGATTGAGAGAGAGAGAGAGACAGAGGGGAAAAAGCAGAGAAATTTAAAATCTGCTTTGCAGCTGAAAGGCTGATCATACTAGAGACGCATATGAACGTTCTTCTGACGTCCTGTTCGAATCGTGTCCCCAAAAATCTGATTTAAATTCGAATTAAACAAGATTTGATTCGAATTTGCCAAATTCGAATATTCGCTCGAATTTTTGATTCAGATCTGCACCTTCCCCTTTTCTGTATGCATCCTGTAGTCATCCTGGATCCAACCCGTTTTCGCCAAAAGCGAAGATGTGTGCCCTCTCTGCTCTCCTCTGAGTATGCCAAGCCAAGGTTCCTGATGACTGCACTGCCAAGGGGAGAGACTTCCGTAAACTGGGAGTCACCACTGAGAAGGCCCTGTGGCCAAGAGGAGAGACTTGCATAAACTGGGAGTCACCACTGAGAAGGCCCTGCGGCATCTGGCTGCTGAAGGTGGTTGTATGGCCAGGAGGATAATGCAGACCGTGAGAGCACAGCCAAGAAGAATAAAAGCAGCTAAAATTCTTGTGCATTGGGGAGAAGGTGGCTCCTTTAGATATCCGAGACCTGTAAATGAAGGCCTCATGAATGAACTCGACCAGTTAACGCCAATTCCCCTATATTCCAGGCAGTTGCTTTCCACCCATTTAAGGGGACTCAAAGCAGCTGACAAACCTTCTATTCTTCTCGCCACAACAGACACCCTTTGAGGCAAGTGGGGCTGTGAGAGCTCAGAAGAGAGCTGTGACCAGCCCAAGGTCACCCAGCTGGCTTCACGGAGGAAGACTTGGCTTTTCTACCCCACTTTTCTCACACATTTAAGGGGACTAAAAGCTGCTGACAAAGCTTCTGTTCTTCTCCTCACAACAGAAGACCCTTTGAGGCAGGTGGGGCTGTGAGAGCTCAGAAGAGAGCTGTGACCAGTCCAAGGTCACCCAGCTGGCTTCATGGAGGAAGAAGAGTTGGCTTTTCTGTTCTCACCCTTAAGGAGTCTCAAAGCAGCCAACAAAGCTTTCTATTCTTCTCCCCGCAACAGACACCCTGTGAGGTGGGTGGGGCTGTGAGAGTTCAGAAAGAGAGCTGTGAGTAGCCCAAGGTCACCCAGCTAGCTCTGTGGAGCAATAAGAAGAGGAACCAGGTTTTCTACCCCCTTTTCTCACTCATCAAAGGGACTCAAAGTGGCTGACAAAGCTTCTGTTCCTCTCCCCACAACAGAACACCCTTTTAGGCTGGTGGGGCTGTGAGAGCTTAGAAGAGAGCTGTGACCAGCCCAAGGTCACCCCGCTGGCTTCATGGAGGAGTGCAGAATCAAACGCAGTATTCCCAGATAAAGAGTCCGGCTCCCTAACCACTAGACCAAACTGGCTCCGGCACGGATGAATAAAAACCGCTAAAATCCTCGTGGTTATATAAAAACACCCTTAAAATCAATGACAGGGAAACTGGCGCTGGTGGAAATCCAGCAGACGAGATGGGCACGTTCCCTTGCCACCCCCTTTGCCTTGTGTATTTAGGGTGACGGCTGAGAAGGATCAGCCCATATATTTAGCAGAGAAACATCTGTCCTGGGGGGATTAATGACCAACAGAGCTGGCGCAAGCGGTCACGAGAAATCCTCACCCAGCTACCTCGCCCTCCGCCCTCCTGGGACGCAGTCTGCGGACCATTTCGGGGGGCCCACGTTTTATTCTGCGGAGGGACTGGAAGCCATCGCTGCAGAATCCGTGCTAGGGTGCCCGAAAAAGACCAGGCCCGGGACAAACACGCGTGTGACTCCTGAACCAGGCCTTCTAAATGCTCCTATGTAGTTTTTAAAACCTTTGCCTACAACGCCACAACCTCTCCCCGTTTTTTTTTTTTTGCGCTTTCGGCAGCCATTTTGAAGGGCCGGTGGGCTATTTATGGGTTTTATCTGAAGCTCTCCCGCGCCGCTGCACATTTAAAGACGCCCAAAGCAGAGATGGGGTGGGGGGGGGGGAAGGAGGGCAGAGAGAATTAAAACCATGTGGTTAATGAAGAACAGGGGCAATGCGCAGGGCCTTCTCTGTGGTGGCCCCTAGACTCTGGAACAGCCTTCCTCCTGGGGTGGGAGCACCGATGAGCCAAGGAAATGGCCCCTTGCGCAGGGAATGCCTGGGTGATGGGCCACGTCTTCAGTAAGAACCTGAAAGCTGTCACTGGAAGGAATATCAGGGCGGAGGCGTTCCACAAGGTAGGTGCCACCACCGAAAAGGCCCAGCTGTGGCCCACCATGAGACTGCATTGGGGCCACCACCAAAGAGGCCCAGCTGTGACACCCCCCTGAGATTGCATTCTTTATTTTATTTAATTACTTAGGGAATTTATATCCCGCCCTGCACCAAATACTCCCAGGGCAGATTACAATGAGAATAAAGCATATCAAATATTAGAACAAAATTAAAAATATAACCCCCTCCCTAGCAGGACAGCACCCTTAAGGCAGCAAGGGTGAATATGTTTTCACCAGGTCCCAGGTGAACCTCAGAAGCTGTTCCAGAGTCTAGGGGCCAGCACGGAAAAGGCCCTCTTGCAGGTCCCTATGACTCATAGGGTGCTTTTCCGCTATCACTAGAAGTACCCATTACGTACCCATTAATGCGTACAAAAATGCCATTACGTACCCATTAATGGGTACTTAATGGATACTTTTAGTGACAGTGGAAAAACACCCATAATCTGTGATTGGGGGGGTCTCCTCTGGCTAAGATCACTCAGTGGGGGCATGTCCAAATAGAGGTGTACGTATTGTTGCAGGGCCACTGCCTGGAAAGCAGAGGGTCAGAATCCCCCCCCCCAATCCCATAGTATTGCCTGACCACATGGTTGCCCAAAGAACTGGTGGGAGGGATCGAATTCTAAGGTTATATTGCAAGCCACGAAGCAAGTATCACACAAATAGATACAGATGTATTCAAATCGGTTCGAATTTGAATGCAGTCACACGAATTGGGACGTTCGAATATTCAATTTGAACCGAACACTGAACATTGCATTTCTGCACACAACTAAGTTGCGCGGTGGCGCCCGCCGCGGAACAAAAATGCGCGCCCAAAACCTGCTGCCCGATCGCGCTGGGGGAGACACACGGAATCTCACACGGGATCCTCGCGCAAGACCTGGGAGGAATCCCTTCTCGCTTACTGCCATCTGGTGCCCATCCTGAGACTGGCGCCCGGCACAGCAGCCAAAAGCCGCCAGTGGGCGAGGGCATTTTGTGCCCTCTTGCCTACCCATCGGCCCCCACCCTGGCACAGTCAGTTTAAACTCCCTACTCCTGTAAGGTTCCGCACAGAAGGTAATTTCAGACCCTACCGCCCATCAGCCAAAGAGGTAAATCCTCACCCACCTCAGGGATTGTACTTGGGACAGCCTTCCGCAGCTGGGGGGCTACCACAGAAAAGGCCGGTCCGTTGTTTTAGCGTCTCGGGGTGGTGGCCCTGCCGACAGGACCCATCTGTCTGGGAGGAGGCACTAATTTCAACATTTGGGCCCCCAGTTTATTTATTATTTGTATTTCTATCCCATCCTATACCCGAAGGTCTCGGGGTGGGTAAGAACATTTAAAATCAGACATATATTAGAACAACTACAAGTGTCTGTAAAGTGGGAAGAGACAGGATATTCCCATTTAGCCAAAGGCCAGGGCAAAGAGGTGCGTCTTCACTGCCTTCCTAAACATGCACAGTGAAGGGGCCTGACCCACTTCAAGGGGGAGGCTATTCCATAGCCTGGGGCCATCACTGAGAAGGCCCTCTCCCGTGTGCCTGCCCCTTTTACTACTAAAAGTTGTGGGGCAACCAGGAGTGCCTCCCCTCCAGATCTTAAAGCATGGGCAGGTCAATATGGGAGAAGGCGTTCCCTTAGATATTTCAGGCCCAAATCATTTAGGGCCTTATAAGTCAGAGTTAACACCTTGAATTGGGCTCGGTAGCAAATCGGCAGCCAATGCAACTTTTAAGACTGGCCAGCAGCCTAGCAGACTGGTCAGCAGTCTAGCAGCTGCGTTCTGCAACAGCTGCAGCTTCCGAACCGTCTTCAAGGGCAGCCCCATGTAGAGCGCATTACAGTAGTCCAGTCTGGAGGTTACCAGAGCACGAATAACTGTGGGCAAGTCATCTCTTATTTTAACAAATAAGCCTGATTCCCTGGAGAGATGGTGGAGTCTTCCATGCTGAAAGTCTTCAAGAAGTGGAGTAGGCGCTTTCTACAAGGAGTTTCCCCTGTAAACTAACTTGAGAACCCAGAACCCGCACAGAAGCGGAAACAATTCGTTCCGAGTTGCGTTGTTTCCCCGCACAGATCTGTAGCTCAGAGCATCGCCGTCTTTGATCGAGGCTAATTTCCCTGCATTTAATTATCCAGTTTAGCATAATCCAATTTGATGATCTAAGAGCAGGGAGCGCGAGGGCCCGGCTCGGTCCGGTTTACCCAGACTGAGCACATTTACCCAGTGGGAGGAAATCTGACCGATCTGACGGCCGCCTTGGTTGGAAAATAATTTGGAGGAGGAAAGGGTAGGTCGGATTGGATCAGGCTGTCCCTGCAAAACCCAGAACGAGAGACTGAAAAGTTGGGGGACAGAGAGATGGCCGGAGAAAGGTTTGAGGTGGGATGGCGTCCCTTGCTCTGTCCAACTGGGCAGTTTGCTGCCAGGACAGGCCAGGACAGGTCACCTTCTTCGTTCCCACGCTGAATGCTCATTAGGGCACCTTGCGGCGGCTCTCCGCCGCTTCGGTGTGGGACCTTTTTGCCCGGCCAGAATTCCTGCGCATAGAATGAGCCACATGCCCCTCCGGCTGCATGGCTGGGAAGGGTTACAGCGGCAACAACTCCTGGAAATCTCCCAGCTACAGCAGGGAAGCCGAGCACGCCACGAAAAGGTGGCCGGGGTTCCACGCTCTCTCCGCTGCGGGCTGAGCTCGCATTACCCCATTCCCCTAAATGTTTAATGGGTTTCCTATGGCAACGCGGGGCTTGCAACCGGCAGCCCGGCCGACAGATCCAGGGAGGCGAGAGCGGTGGGGGGAAAGACAGAAATTCAATATTGCGCCATTGCGCTTCTCATGCTTCCCCGGGTGTTGCTATAGGGATTGCGCTCTCCTGCAATTAACTCTGAAGGGAGAATCATTACTCTGGACAGGCAAATGATTAACGGCGCGGCGCCACACACGGGGGGGATGAACATAGCATTCCTCCCGTTTCCCCAAAAGTGACCCCACCAGTTGCACGATTCTACACTATCGACTTGCTTTCGTTTTCAATGTGGGGCAGAGAGGCAACTTTGCAAAAAGGGGTTAAGGTGCCCGTGCAAAATCCCCAGCACTTAAACGCTTGTCATCAGTGGCAACCCCCATAAAATGGAGTCTGAGTGGCAATGTGCAAAACGAGGAACACTTTTGGGAGAGGGAGAAAAGAAGAGCTGGCTTTCCTACCCCGCTTTTCTCACCCGTTTAAGGGGACTCAAAGCAGCTGACAAACCTTCTGTTCTTCTCCCCACAAAAGACACCCTGTAAAGAGAGTTGTGACTAGCCCAAGGTCACCCAGCTGGCTTCATGGAGGAGGAAGAGTTGGCTTTTCTACCCCACTTTTCTCTCCCGTTTAAGGGGACTCAAAGTGGCTTAGAAAGCTTTCTATTCTTCCCCCCCACACACACACACAAAAGGCATCCTGTGAGGTAGGTGTGGCTGTGAGAGCTCAGCTGTGACTAGCCCAAGGTCACCCAGCTGGCTTCACGGAGGAAGAAGAAGAGTTGGCTTTTCTACCCCCCTTTTCTCACTCTCAGGGGTGTCTGTGGTGGGGAAGAGAACGCAGCTTTCCTCACCCATTTAAGAGGACTCAAAGCAGCTGGCAAACCTCCTGTTCTTCCCCCCAACGCAGACACCCTGTGAGGTAGGTGTGGCTGTGAGAGCTCAGCTGTGACTAGCCCTAGGTCACCCAGCTGGCTTCATGGAGGAAGGCGGAATCAAACCCGGTATTCCCAGCTAAGAGTCTGGCTCCTTAACTACTAGACCAAACTGGCTCACGGCGGGATTTTCATCTGCATGATGCACAGAGAAAAAATATGGTAGGATAAGGAGGCTGATACAGGTCAATCCAAGGATGACATTAGTCTGTTCTTCCCCTTACTACAGAAATTAAACACATTAATATTAGGAAAGTGCCACTGCAGCCCCAGGGAAAAGGGGGAAATTGCGCTGTTGTTGTTTTAAAAAAAAAGGTATAAAATAGCTGCATTAGGAAGAAGTGGAGTGAAGCAAAGCAAATCAAAACAAAACCAAAAAAAAAAAGATCAGAGCACAATAATAAAGGGAGGAGAAAAACATAACAGAAGCAAAGATACCGAAGGCATTTATTGAAAGTCAAAATAAAAAGAAGTACAGACAGGCCATCGACTGCTTTCTACAATCCAAACAAGTAAATAATGCAACGCTACAGGGGGAAAGAAAAGGTACTACGTTCATTATAAAATAAGTTTTAATGTCTTTCTCTCTTTTGCTTTAGGCATTACAGTTTTTTAAGCCAGGCAATGGAACACCCTCCCAGTAATTCCCGGCCCCAATACTGAACCTGTAAGAAGGTGGTTATCAAAATATACATCTGCTTTGCTGTAAAAACCTGGAATTTGTTGCCCTCTTAACGTCTTACAACAGGTATAAAAAATTATAAATATTTACACCTTTTTCTCATTACTCACATTTACATGCAAAAAAAAAAAAAAACAGAAAACAAAACCAGCAACAGCAACACAGGATCAAAAGGAAAAAAAAGAAAGATGAAACCCCCCCCCCCTTCTCTCCTTAATAGTAAATTGCAATCGTAATGGTCTGCTGGCTGATCTTAAAAGAAAAAGACGAATGAAAGAAAGGAAAGCCATCAGCGAGGAGAGGCCTTGTTCCAAAAATGCCCTCCCCTAAAAGAAAAGCCCAAAAACAAGTTTTTAAAAAACGATTGTTAAGACTTCAGACCATTCGACGCAAGGTTGGTTCTGTGAAGGGTTTTAAAGCGCTTCCGTTGGGTGCCGTTGGTGGTGGATTCATGCGGTGGCCCAATTCAGCCGCCTTTCCCTCCCCAAACTGGAAGGAACTCAAAAGCAATGGATATTGATTGACTATGCGCTGAGGGGAGAGAAATTAAGGCGCCCGGCCACACTAAAATGCAAGATGCGGCGGCTGGAAAACGGCGGCGCAAGGTTACGCCTTCCCAAGGGGCCCAAAGCTGAGGGTTAGTAGCTCAGGAAGGTCTCCATGACCCAGAGGGTATGGTCAGGAGGTGGGAATGAAGGCACACCTATGAGCTACGGGCCACCCCAAAAGGCACAAGGTGGGGATTGCCTTAAGATTCCTCAGCCCCATGGCGGAGGCGGGCACCACCAAACCCAGAAGGGCTCCTTTAGAAGAGAGGCCTAGACAAATGACCCATGCGCTAGGCGCTGTGCCGCAAAGGCTTTCCAAAGACAGCCAATGCACGAGATTTTGGGCTTGCAAGATCCTGAGCCAAAGGCTTTCCAGAGACGGCCAACGGCTACTGTGCACTAGATTTGGGGCTTGCAAGATTTTGAGCCAATGGCTACTGGGCATGGGGTTTTGGCCTTGCAAGATCCTGAGCCAAAGTCAGGTAGCCAATTCGAAGTCAATCTCACCTCCTTGGTTTCCAACGACACCCAAATCAGAACCCTCACTCGGAACACCACACACTCCTCCAGCATAGATTGCATCCCCATTATACTGGGGAGGAATTTATATATATATTTATATATTTATAAAAAAAAAAGATTAAGACTTCTTCAAGAGTTTCAGTGACATTAAGCAAGTCAACAGGTCTGAAAAACACCAGGTAAACTTGAGAGAGAACACCACATACAAGGAAAAGGAAAAAAAAAAGGAACTTTGGTCCACAATTTGAAGAAATAACCCTGATATTACAAAAGTACAAGATTCTGGTTATCGTTTAAAAAAATCTCACATGAGTTATAGAGGGAAATTGTAAGGCAACACTGGAATATAAAGGGAGGCAGATTAGCAGTGTGGGAAAATTGGAGGTCACAGCGGAATGGAGCTTCAGGTCCCATCAGGTAAAAATGAGAACAACTTGGATTCTTTTTAAATAGATATGTTTGGAGAATTTAAGGAAAAAGGGCCCTTTAAGTGAGGGGCATTTCTTCCTTATTTTTTGCTACGTTGAATTGCTTTCCCCCCAAAGTATCACATGAACCTTGAACCACAATCTCAACATTGGTAAACACTAAATGTCTGCACTAGTTTTCCAGCTTAAAAACAAGAATACAAGATATAAGGGTAAGGGTAATAGAAAAGAAAGCAAGTTTAGATATTTATACCATTTTGTCTATAAAAAAGTTATGCTACTGCCTGTTGCATATATATATATATGTATGTATAAATATATATATAAGAGCCCATCAGAGTATTTGGTCAACTGGGAATATTGCTAAAGATAAACTGCATATTAAAAAAAAATAATAAAACAAGAATCTGAAGTCACTACCATGAGAGCAGAGATGTGCTGGTCATGAAGGCTGAAATCAGAAGAGGGGGGGTACAGGAAGGAATCTCAAACCAACCCCTTTCAATGGGAGCCCAAAAAGATGGAGGGCAGACATTTGAATTCCACAGCTTGGAAGCACCCGCGCAAAAGACAGCGCCTATCTGATTGCTGCCGACACAGAAATGTGAACATCTCGGGCAAAGAATCTCCTCACCTGAGCTAATAGACAAGAATTGGCCAAGATTCCTTTTTGTTAAAAAAATAAACGCACACACTTTTTGGGAAAACTCAGCAGAGGCAGCTGGTGCATACCGACGCGGAGGGAGCCAATGCGAATATGTTTAGGGTCTTCTGGGGATGGGCACCAGCTCATCCGAACGCTCAGCTTTCCCCTCTCGCTTCTAAGGCACGAGATATAAAGAGGCAACGATACGGGGGGGAAAGGCCGCCTCGGCAGCCCCAAGAAGGCATCTGTGTTGGGAGAATTTAACCAACATTGTTAACGGTTTCGTTCAAAGCCTTAAGCAGCAAGGCATCGCTGTGAATCTGATAAGGTTTCCGTGACTCGAGGATTTGACTGTGTTGTGTTTTTTTTGGAAGCTGGGGAGGAAAGGTCACAAAGATGGAGGGAGAGACCCAGTACGGCTCCCCGGCTGCGGAAGTAAACCTGAAAAGTTTGCCGTTGTTTTGTTTCCTGGTCAAAAAGATTGCTATCCCACTCCCTGCAAGAAAGATTATAGCCATGTGAATTAAGATTGGTTTCTGTTTCGTTTGTTTGTTTTTCTTAAAAAACCCAGTAAACTGCTTTCTTCCTTAAAAAAATAAAAATTTGTTGTCTTTTTAAGGTCACTTTAGCTGCATTTCTCTCTCTTTTTAAAGTGGCTTCTTTGCTTTGCTTCTGGAATGATGGAAGTGGTCCCACCCGGAGCTGACGGTCCAGCCCTGGAAACACACGCAAGGCTGAGCCCCTTCGAGAAGGGTGGAGGAGGTGGTTTGCTTTTCGGTTAGGTCCGTTCCTGTTTGCGTGCTGCTCCGGAGCACTTAGATGGTGGACTTTGAAAAGGAGACGCGCAAGTGGTGGTTCTCACCAAGGTCGTGGTTGTGGAGGTCAATGAGGGACTGGATAGCTTCCTCCACAGAACCCATCTGGATGAGAGCCATCTTGTGATCCTTCCTGTAAAGAGAGGGCAGAAGAGCTGAACGGGGGGAAGAAGGGCTCGCGCGGGGCTGGAACCCCTTCGCTCATCGCTGCGGGATGACTGCAATAATAAAAAGGAAAAGTTGGCTTTTCTATCCTGCTTTTCTCACCCGTGTAAGAGGACTCAAGAGGCTGACAAAGCTTCTGTTCTTCTCCCCACAACAGACGGGGCTGTGCGAGCTCAGAAGAGAGCGGTGACTAGCCCAGGGTCACCCAGCGGGCTTCATGGGGGAGGGCGGAATCGAACCCGGTATTCCCAGATAAGAGTCCGGCTCCCTAACCACTAGAAGAGAGCTGTGACTAGCCCAAGGTCACCTAGCTGGCTACATGGGGGAGGGCGGAATCGAACCCAGCATTCCCAGGTAAGAGCCCAGATCCCTAACCACTAGAAGAGAGCTGTGGAATCGAACCCGGTATTCCCAGAAAAGAGTCTGGCTCCCTAACCACTAGGCCAAACTGGCTCAATGAGACATAGGTGGGGCTGTGAGAGCTCAGGGGAGAGCTGTGACCCGCCCAAGGTCACCCAGCTGGCTTCATGGAGGAGGGTGGAATCAAACCCAGTATTCCCAGAGAAGAGTCCGCCTCCCTAACCACTAGACCAAACTACATAAAACAAGGAAGGCCTCGCCCTATATAACGGAGCGACACCGGCATCAGATTTATTTGCCTGGGCAGAAATGGCTGCCTCAAAATGGCACTCACGATTGTCCCTGTCTGCACACAACACTATTGACACCGGGGCATTCAGCGCGGCTGCCTAAGTAGCCACCGGGCCAAGGAAATTTTAACTGCGTTGTCATTCTGTCTCTGAGTGCCTTTCCTCCATTACAAGCCTTCTAAATTCGGAGGTTCAGCGCTGGGCATCTTTACAGAGAGAACTGTCTATGCGCAGTCTACTTACTGGAAGAACTTGAAGCCTTTTACCACCCCACCGTTACTTGAGAACAGCAGCTTCAGGTCCTCTTCGGCTATCGAAGGCCTGGAGACAGAGACATGAGAGTTAAGCGCCACCCCCGGATCTAGGGATGCCCGCCCCCAAGCGGCTGATTAGGCCTGCGGTCCGGCGGCCGGGAGCCCGCGGGAGAGAAGGGGTGGCTGCCTTACGGAATGTTGGAGAGATGAAGCGTGGCTGACGGCGGGAAGATGTTCTGGAAGTTCTTGGAGCCAGGCTTCTTAAAGCGATGGAGCGGGGAGTTTCCGTAGTCCTTGGTCAGCCCCTGGTCCTCCTGGCCCTCGCGGGGCAACTGGACCGTCTGGTGTTTGGACAGGGTGATACGGATGGGCTTCCCGTGGAGCTTCTGGCCGTTGAGGTGGCTCATGGCTGCCGGAGAAGGGAAGGGAAGGAAGAGTCAAGTCTAGAGGGGGATGTAGAGGGGACAGGCCCACCCTAGGACATGGCTGATGAATCCAAGACCAGGTCTGGACCAGAATTCAGTCTCCAAACTTGGCTAAACCAATGCACAGAGAGGGTCCCACCGCCCACAACCTGAGCAAAGAAGCTGCCTTTACGCAAATCCACGTAAGCTACAATGCTGTAGGCTTCTTGCACAATTAAATGACTATGCTTAGATCACCACCCATATTGATCTGCCTGGGCACTGAGATCTCAAGAAGAGGGCCTTCTCTGTGGTGGCCCCTAGACTCTGGGCCTTGAGTATCTGAAGGAGCGCCTTCTCCCATATAGACCTGCCTGAGCACTGAGATCTCAAGAAGAGGCCCTTCTTGGAGTTCCTTCTCTTGCAGAGGTGCAAGGCACAGGGACATGCAAGAGGGTCTTCTCTGTGGTAGCCCGGTGAGGCAGGTGGGACTGTGAGAGCTCCGAAGAGAGCTGTGACCAGCCCAAGGTCACCCAGCTGGCTTCATGAAGGAGTGTGGAATTGAACCCAGTATTCCCAGATAAGAGCCTGGCTCTCCTAACCACTAGACCAAACTGGCTCATCTTTCCTCTCCATTGACCACCACCACCCTGACCCTAACCCCCCTGAAAACACTGTAAGGGGTTATTTTGTATTTTTTAAAGGAGGAGGGCAGGTTGAACACTTACCCAGCTGGGCTTGGTTGCCATCGGCCATTTGTACTAAGGCATTCTCCTTCTTGTTAAACAAGATCTTCACTCTCTGCACGTCACCATAAACTCCTTTGGGAAGTGACAGAAGAAGAAAAAGCAGGCCTCAGAAAGAATTCACGTCCATCCGTTATCCCAAATTCAATGCACACATTCAACTCCCAGATGGCTCTCACTCCACTTAAGTTGGGATATTCTGCTCAGGGTAAAATCTGATCCAGCCACAGAGTCAGAGTCGAACCACCATTGGGGCCAGACTTGCTCTACGGAAACGCCAACCGCCACCAGGGAAGCGAAGTTGGATCATTTCCCATGCTGGGAATCCCCTGATCTAACCAACAGGCATGCAGAACAATTAAATCCATGCTTAACCATGTATTTAAAAAGAAAATAAAAAGAAACAGAACATAAAACTAAAATAGCCAAGTTATGTAATTTTTTTTTTAAAAGGCATTCGACCAAATGACCACTCCACCCAACCACCACACTTTAGTCTCGTTTTTTAACCTTCTCCCCCAAAGTAAAATCTCAAAATGCAAAAATAAAATAAAATAAAATAAAAAGGTAATAAAAAAAGTGTGAATGATAACATACCGAAAAGAATAAAGAGGCATTGGGGTGTAACTCTCTTTAGAGAACAGCAGAGCAAGGCAGCGGAGGGACAGGGAAGAGGTAAGGGATCGGAGGGGAGAGCGAAGTTTGCGCAAATCGTCGACAACGAAGGAAAGGTAGAGTCCCCGCAGGAAATGGCGAAATTGGTTGATGGATGATGAAGTTTTCAAGATGGTTAATATTGAAGGGCAAGTTGGTTTCCGAAGAGCAGGAAGGTTTTTTTGTTTGTTTGAGGGGGGTATTTTTTTTGTGGTTTTTTTTTTAAATATATTTATATATATGTACACATTTTTGTTTCAAGCAACAACAGGAAGCAGAAGTACCGTGCAGTCAGTTGGCAAAGAAATTCCGGATCAGGGAGAAGGGGAGGAAAAACAAAATATTGAGGGATGGGGTGGAGAGAAAAGAAAAAAAAGTAGCAAAAAACATAGGTCAGTAAATACATAAAAGAAATATGTAGTGTTCCATCAGTAAAGATTTCTAAAAAAAAAGTACAACAACTTTTGTTTTACAGGGGAAAAAAACTAGTTAATAGGCTTCTTTTAACCTAGTGGAACACAACAGAAAGGTACTTTACTTAAGGTATATCTAAGGAGGAGAGACAGTGTTCCAACAGAGGGGCTTTGGGGTGAAGAGGAAAAGAGCTGGGCTTTGACCCCAGGGCAGGGGGGCAGTGAAGTTTGGGTAACATCTGGAGGGCTTGAGGCAAGATCCCGGCAAAAATGTCCCCAGGAAGAGGGAAAAGGTGGCTCTGTCTATCCCCTATAAGGACGAGAATGCAAATGGAACCCTAAAGGAGGTTGATGTGCCCAGCCAGCCATGGGTGTTTTTCCACTGTCAGAAAGGACCCATTTTTGCACCCATTAAGGTCCCATTTGGGTGTGAGCCGGATGATCCCATTTCCACCACGGCACCCGTTGGGGACCCGATTGTTTCGACTGCCGCTGGGGAAATCCGGATCAAATGGGTACTTTTGGGCCTTTACTCCGGATTTTCTATAGTGGGGTCTTCAGGCAGAAAATCCGGATTAAAGGGAGCCTGTTTCCACACTTGCGTGGCAATGGGGTCTAGAGGAGGCTAGGGGGAGGGGGCACTCATGGGGGGGGAGCCCCAAAACCTAAGCTTCAAAGTCATTTCGAAGTCACTTCAAAGTCTGTGCAAAATAGCTCCAGAGTGTCTTTGAAGTCTGTGCTGATCAAAGATCCAGATCTCTGAGATGGGTCCCCCTGGAGATCCAGATCTTGAAGACGCCTGAAGACCCCACTGTGGACCCCTTTAATTGGGTCCACACGAAATCCAGATTTAAGGGGACTGAAGGACCCATTAAATCCAGATTTCCCCTGCCCTCGTGGGGACAGGGCCTTGCTGATGGGGCCTTCAATGGGGTCCAGGTGAAGACAGGGCCTTCCGGATCGGTACCAATCGGTTTCCTAAACTGAGCCACCCTGAAAGAAGCAACTCTGCATCTATTTTGCAGCATCAGAGGTGGCAGCTACCTGTGATTTGGGGAAACTGGATTTAAAGGTCCACGGAAAGCCCATCACTGCTTTCAAGATTGATGAGTTGCAGTAGGAATCAGGAATAAACAGAGAGCAGAAACACTGGGTATTTATTCAACAAAGAGGTGGGTTTTTGTTGCTGGGTACCACTGAATCATGGCTGACAGGCATCTCCATGGCCAGCTCAGCACAGTTTTCCTGGCAGGGATACGGCGGCGGTTTGCCAACGCCTACTTTCCAGGGAGAGCAAACCGGCGACCCTCCGCATACTGGGCACTTTGCTCTATCACTGAGCTACAGCAAATCCCCCAGACTCCTCGGAGTCCCTCTACGCAGTTTTCTTGGCAAAGACACAGAAGTGGTTTGCCGTTCCCGACTTCCAGGACAAGACTGGGGATTGAAAAGGTGAGTCTCTAGGCCCAGCCTCCAGCCTGCAATCCACCCTTTTCTGCCCCTCTGCCCCCCAGCCATTCTGAAGTTCAGCTTTCCATGGGCGTGTGGAGGGAGGGGACAATGCAGTCCCTCTGGGGAACACCGTCTCTTCCTACAGTACGCACAGATTAAGTTTCTAAAACACTGATTACACAAGCAATGGAAAAAATAAAAAGTTGAGTTAGTCCAGAGCTTCACTACAGGTATCAATTTCTAGCCCAAAAAGAGAAGCTGGATGGATGAGTAACACGTAAAGGGCATGAAGTCGGTTGCTTAGCAATTCTCACTACGCTATTTGTATTCGATGTAATGTGATGGTTTTGGCTGGGAATGACTGTGCTAGGGGCGTGTTCTGCTGTGGGGAGAACAAGAAGGTTTGTCAGCCTTGGGCTAGTTCTGAGGACTCAAAGCTGCTGACAAACCTTCTGTTCTTCTCCCCACAACAGACGCCCTGCAAGGTAGGCAGGGGGCTGGGATAGCTCAGGAAGAGCTGTGACTCCCCCAAGGTCATCCAGCTGGCTTCATGGGGTAGGGTGGAGTCAAACCAGGAGACTACCAGATAAGAATCTGACACTCTGAGCCACAAGACCAAATCTGAAGGAGGAAAAAAGAGTCTGGTGGGCCTGGTAATAAGATACAGGATTCTTGACTGCAGTTTTTGGGTTGTTGGTGCCATATTCCATAGTAGTTTTTGGATTCAATTAAAATATTTGAATATTCAAATGCATACAAATGGAGAAAAAAATGTCCAAATAGTTCCCTGTTCCATAGTTCTTCTATGAACTGGAGCTTTTAGCTATAGCTACAATATCCTTCTTCTGCAGGAGTCCAATGCAACTGGGGGGTCTTGAGTTTATGCTGGGGGGGGGGCTGGTCCTTGTCTTGGGCAGATGGCTGGTCTAGATGACCTTTTAAGGTCTCTTCTACATCACCTATGCCGGTAGTGAACATTGCTAGCAAATCCTCATGTCCTGAAGAGCAAAGTTACAGTGACAGTCAAAAACGGAACACAACGAGAAAAAAAGGCCACAGCGGAAATGAAGATTAAAACTGGTTAATTTCTAACGTAGTTTAAAACTGAGAGCAGATATCTCATCCATGCTTCTGCTTTGGAGCTTCTGGACAGAACCACGTGAAAGCAGACCATTCCAGATTTCGGTATAGCTTTTTGGCAGACACAAGGCATCAGGGTTCAGGCTGTGGACACAACAACTCACTGCCGGGGGCGGGGGGGGGGGGGGGACGGGGACGGACGGACGGACCGTGAATGCATTCCAGGCATCGGACTTTCCCAGGGATCAACTTTGACCACAAAGGGGAATCCGTGAAGAAAGCCCCATCGCCAAAGAGAAAGGAGAAAAGCCACCAGACTTTTGAGTGGGTTGGTTTTTTTGGTTACTCCGTGCATCTGATGCGACAGGCAAATATTCCAACTGGTTATTAGGGATTTCTTTTAAATAAAAAAAGGGGTGCTTAACCAGAAATGAAGATGGAAAGTTGTTCCATGCACTTTGGGGAGCTCTCTTCTCTAGCCCCCCCCTCCCCCCGCCCCCCAAAAAAGACACACTCGATTATTTTCCAAGGATTCTTTGGTCAAGGGAAAACATCAAATCAAAATGGAAGGCAAGCCGGCAGGAAAGATTTAGATGCCCACGGGAGATCGGAGTAAAAGCTGTATAAAAGTCACAGCATGCTCAAGGGGAAAAGAAACGCCAACTCCCGGGGTTTCTTTCCCCCGGCCAGTGAGAAAGAGACTTAGGTAAAGAGACAAACCCCTTGGGGAAAAGGAGAAAGCAAGGTGGCAGAAATTCACAACGGAGACAGTTTGGAATTTCACTTTTGGGAGCGAAAGCAGCTCAGCAAAACCTCTGGACTTCTACGGCCTCGGATGGGACCATTTTAAGGTGCCCCAGCCGGAGCAATCCGCCCACCTCGTGGCCTGGCCTGATCGATCCCCATTCAGGTGGAAGAAGGATCAGCATTCCTGATACTTCAGCGTCAAATTGTGGAGAGAAGTGAGACAGAGAGAGAGAAAAAAAAGGGAGATCAGAAGCAAAAAGGGAGAAGGTGAAAAAGGCAGAAAAAAAAGGAAATATATATAGATTTATATATATATATGGACGTATATATGTATAAAATATACAGGTTAAAGCTGGAGAGAAGAAATCGACAAGGCTTCCACTAACCTCCGGGTTCAAATTGCTAACCAGCAGAACGGCGTTCCCCGCCCCGGTGAGGCCGGGAATAGCGATCCGTCCTGCGGCAGCGGCGGCGGCGGCGGCTGCTGCGGACGGGATAGCCAAAGGAGCAAGGGCTCCGTGGACATTTGGAACTGACACTCCTGGAAAAATTAAAGGACGTTAACCAGCGAAGGATACGGGGCGCGTCTCCGGCTGACCCCTTGCGGAAGGGGGGGAGCAGCTCGAAGCCCGGGGGGGTGAGGGGGGGTCCTCACCAGGGGACGGGGTGGGGCCCCCCAGCCAATCGGGGCAACCGGGAAGCCGCTGGGTGGTGGCATGGGGCGCGGGGCAAAGTCCACCCCGGCCTGGCCTTGCTCAGGACGCTGCTCTCAGCTGTGGGCAAGCACAACCAGGTGGGGTGGGGAGGGAGGGGGAAGACACACTGGGGTCTCCACGAGAGACGGAGCTCAAGGCGTAAACACGTTGCTGCTCAATGCCACGGGCTGATTTAATGCAAATCCACCACAGGGAGAAGCGGGGACGAACACACACCGGCCAGGGCATGCCGTGGACGCTTCCCCTCCAACAACACACATGCCGTTCGCCATGCGCAGATTGAGAGACAAGGTGGCTTCAGGAAGCGACGGCGGCGAGGCAGGCGACTGGAAGAGCAAGCCCGCTTCCCACTGCCTTCTGGGGTGGCCCCTGGGTGGCCCCTGACACACACCCACACACACACCCTTTAATTCTTGGGAAACAGGATGCCGCACAGCCGACAACACCCAGGGCCAGGCCCGCTGGCGCACAGCACATCTGGAGCCAGATGTGATGCGAAATAAATCGGGCACAGGCAAGGCCTGTGTGCACAGGAGATCCATCAAATGGAACAAGTGGGACCAACGTTCCCGACCTTGGGCTAATCCGAATTCCCTACTACGCCTCGCGCGCTACTCAGTCGCCCACGTCAACCCCACTGGATCCGGAGTGAACGTCCCAAACTTAAAAGGGTTGATGCTGTTGGAATGGGTGTGGCCTGCAACGCCCACCAGGCCTTGCCCACCACCGCCTGGGGGTCCAAAAAGGGGATGTGGGAGAGAATGAAGAGTGGGCTTTTTGACCTTGATTTTCTCAGCCATTTAAGGGGACTCCAAGCTGCTGACAAACCTTCTGTTCTCACCCTTAAGGGGACTCCCAAGCTGACAACCCTTCTGTCCTTCTCCCCACAATGGGCACCCTGTGAGGCAGGTGGGGCTGTGAGAGCTCAGAAGGAGAGCTGTGACTAGCCCAAGGTCACCCAGCTGGCTTCATGGAGGGGGGCGGAATCAAACCCGGTATTCCCAGCTAAGATTCCGGCTCCCTAACCATTAGACCAAACTGGCTCGAAAGCTACCACTCTTCCAGGCACGGCTGCTTCACCCGGATCCATTTTGCAAAGCCAAACCCCTCAAGGGCACAGGAAGACGGCTGACTAAGGCCAGGCAGGCAGAACGAAACAGTGAGAGGACAGAGCGGGGGCAAACGCGGTTGCACGGTACCTGCAGCTTGAGGAATAGCGAACGCGGGAGGGAAGCCAGCCCCTGTATAAGGAGAAGCAGAAATGATACCTGGGGCACCTATAGAGAAGATAAATCAGCCAATCAATCAAGGAGACATGGTAGTCGGTCTTTGGGGACAAGGCCCACCCTTTCCAGGACCTCCTCCCACCATTTTAGCAAAAAGAATCCGGGCACGGTAGGCACCTGGCTACCACTAAACTAACTTCCTCCAGGCTGCCTTATCTTTCAGCATCTTTCCTAGATCTACCAAGGATGTTTTCAAACTCCTCCTCCTCTCTATCTGCCTATCATCTTCTCCCCTCCACTTTCTGAGACCTCCAGGGAGCCTGGTCTTCAAATTCGGCGCCCTAATGCGGGACAGAGCGCAGTACAGATCCTTATTCCAGCCCCGTGCCCAGCTGTGAACGCTTCTCCTTCCTCTACACTCTGTATTAAGCGAACCCAAGACGGGCAGCTTGTGAACACAGGGCTTCTACTGGGCCTACTGTGGGTCAGTCTAGCTTCACCAGACCTGGGCAGAGGGAAGGTGAGGGCTAAGGGCAGCAAGAAGATCCAAGTGTTCCACCACCACCACCCCCATCTCAGCCGCTGCTGTCAAGTCGGAGGCTTTGGAACCCTTCAGAATGGAAGTCAAAACCATACGCTTGCCCACATGTGGCAGAAAGAAGCCACCCCACAGGGCATCTAGCGGTGAGCTGTCTCTAAGACGCTTTCCTCACCATTAACGGTTTTTTTCAGCTGGAAAGCGGAGGCCCTGACAACTAGACGAACCACCCATCAACCCTAGAGCTCTGGGTATCTCCTCACACAGCCAAGGGAATGGGCTGTGGCACCAGATGAAGGAACAGACACACAACTGATTTCCCCTGTTTTCCATCCTGGGGGATTTTCACCATCCCCTGCAATCCCCTTGAAGCCAGGGTGACCAGTGACAAGTTGGCTTCAGGGAGCACCACTTGCAAAACGCACAAACGCAACTTAAATCGGGATTCGATCGGAACCTCTGAGAATCCGACTTGAATCTTTAAAAGTCAAATTTATCCGCATTCAATTTGAATGGGGGAAACTCAAATCTATTGGGACTGAATTTTTGGTTCGAATTTGCACACACGAACGGCGACAACATTCGCGCCTGCAGATACGCATCCTTACGCGCCCCGTATTTATCCTGTACGCATCCTGTTTTAGTCCCGTACGGATGCGGGAAAGATCCACCTTGCCCCATGGCGGCCTGTCGTTGGAAGCCAAGCGATGGAGAGAAGAATCTAGCCCGCGGCAAAAGCAGAGCTACGCAGGGCCGGGCTCTCTATGGCTCCCCGCACAAACACACACATAAGCCGCGAACGCCCCTTACCAAAAGCAGCAGCCATGGTTTGGTCGAGGGAGGGCTGGCTGTCGCCAGAAGGCAGGTCCGGCCGGGTGTAATCCCGGCTCTTGTCGTTGTTGTATTTCACATTCAGACTGGTGAGTTTGGAGAAATCAATGCGGAGCGTGCAGCAGGCGTTGTAGATGTTCTGACCGTCGAGGGACTACCGGGGCGAGAGAGAAGGACCAGAAGGAGGGCGTTAAGCACATTGGGTTCCCAGAGAACACAGGACCTGCTTCCAACAAGGAGAAGCCATGGACACCGAGGGATTTTTCTGTACTTGATTAATAACAAATCAAATGTACGAAAATGTATATTTTTCAAATAGATCCCCTTTCGAATGCGTTAGGATTCTATCTGATACGAATTCGTACAAATATCCAATACGGACGCGGACATATCCACTCCGAAAGAGACAAATCCGCCCTGAATCCACTTTGAATCCATGTCAAATGCACCCTGGATGTTGCAGATGTGACCACGCAGCCGCTTTCCCACCTCCGCGGCTCACAAATGCGAACGTCAACGTACAAATGTTGTTACGTTCCATTGCGTTTGCTTTCTATTTCTAAGGTTAGCCTTGGGAGATTTGATTCTGCTTCTGGGATACTCATCAGGGTTAGAATATTTATTTTATTAACTGATCATACGGCAGATCTTCACACACACACACGGGAGGAGAGGAACTCACCAGCTTGGCGTGCTGCGCGCTCACAGGGTCGGCGTATTGCAAGAGCGCCTGGAACTGGTTGTTCTTGGTGAAGGTGATGATTTTCAGCACCGTGCCAAACTTGGAGAAGATCTACACACAGAGGAAAGAGGCCCAAGAGAAGGTCACCCTCTGGGGTTTTAAAAGCGGTGGACGCTGATAGGCGGAAGGAAGGAAGGCATCTCCGCCAGAGAGACAGCTCCCCGACGGCGAGCGTCGGTTGGAAAGTGACAGAGGTACCCGGGGGCAAGATGGCACGCCGTGACTCAAGCCCAGGGCCCTAGACTTTCCGGAAGGGAACAAAAAAGTCGTTGCTGTGCCCTTAGCAGCCAGGCCACGCTTCCCAGAAATCAAACGGCATGGCTGCCCTCAATGCCGGCTACAGATGGCGCCAGAGGCACGGCAGAAGGGAAGCTACGGGCTATTCTTCTTCCTGGCCCCTTCTAGTTCCTGGCGTTTGTTTCCATTAGGTTTTAAGGTTGCAGCCCACCCCGAGATTTTAGGATATCAGGTGCATTACAGGCGCTAATCGGCAAGTAACAATACATAGCGTCGAACCCCCGTGTCTGCTGATTCGGTAATCGCGGTTTATGGTATTCGCGGTTACAGGATCAGCCACCTGCTTCCCCCTTGGGCTTACTGCCTACTGCCATTAGAGCTGGCAAGAGCTGCTGCCATTAAAAATAAAAAGCTGCTGTTGCTGGGCAGGCTGAAGCTGCCAGATCTTAGAGCCGCTACCCCGGAAGCTGCAAAAACCGTGCGCCCACTGCTTTTGGTCACCTGCCCATCCACGTGCCCGCCTGTTAGAGGGGCGTCGGAGAGCTGCTAACTCCGCAGCCAAAGCTGCTGCCAGCCGGTTTCACGTATCCACGGGAGGAGCCGGAACGTATCCCCCACGGATACGGGGGCTCAACCACCATATTGAAAATAACCCAGCCATAAATCCAGAGAAGACGCTGGAGGGATGTTTCGGCATTCCAGGAACCTCATACCTGGTGCAGGACGTCCAAGGTGACGGGATAGAAGAGGTTCTCCACGATGATCCTGAGCACGGGGCTCTGGCCGGTCATGGCCATCCCGGCGTCCACGGCGGCGGCGGAAGCCGAGAGGGCCAGATTCCCAGACTGCACCGAGTTCACAGCTTGAAGGGCCGCTTGAGCCCGCTAGGAGGGCAAAGAGGGCACAGGGTGAATATGCCAGGGAGAATGAAGCACACACAGGAAATCTGTTTGAACTTTTCCAGCCATTCAGGAAGGGATTGGGGGCCATCTATTCCAGCACCAGATGGAGCCACCACTGCACAGTCCCTGTTAAGTAGATGAACTATCCCTTCCCCTTGGAGATGGCAAATTCCAAAGTTTCCACAACCCTTTGTGACCAAAGCTGCATCCACACCGAGGCTTTAATCCAACCTGGGTCCGCCTTCAGGCTGAGAGAACCCACCATTCAAGGGGCAAACTGTTTTCTCTCAGCATTAGTGAACTCAAAGCCCCCAATTTTGGGGTTGGATGATATCCAGCAGCGGCATGACCTTCCACTCTGCCACTACGGTCTCACTCTGAAAGCGGACAAAAGGCAGATTGAAGCGTAGGTGCGGACACAGCCTACTGCCGGGAGCCCAGTATTCAAGCAGCTTCCTTCCCTCCCTCCTCTGCAAGGACGCCGAGCATGCATCAAACTCTCACTCACCGCCTGGTTTGGAGAATTGTCCGTCTTCAGCTCCTTATGGTTGGAGAACTGGATGTAAATGGACTGGCTGCGCAGGACCGGAGTGACCGTAGTGTAGTAGCTGACCATGGTGTTGGCTGCCTCTTCTGTGTTCATTTCAATGAAAGCCTGGGGGAAGAGGGAGACAAATGAAGTATAGCCCTGTCACCTTCTGAACTGAGGGTTGCAGCTGGATCTGTTAATTTATTTACATTTTTATCCCACCCTATACCCGGAGGTCTCTGGGTTTGATTCTGCACTCCTCCACAAAACCACCTAGGTGACCTTGGGCTAGTCACAGCTCTCTTCTGAGCTCCCACAGCCCCACCCCCCTCACAGGGTGTCTGTTGTGGGGAGAAGAACAGAAGGTCCGTCAGCCGCTTTGAGTCCCCTTCAATGGGTGAGAAAAGCAGGGTAGAAAAGCCAACTCTTCTCCTTCTTAACTGCAGTGGGAAAGGGTTCCAAGTTTAACTTGCAGCCCTCACAGTGCGGACGGCCCACGATCAACATACCAACATCCGTGGAAACTTTCGCTGCGCAGTGGGCCAGTGCTATGGTGATTGCAACATCGTGGCTATGTGCAAGGCTGCAACCGCCCCATACAGCGTTCACAGAGGGAAGCAGTGCAAACGTTGCGTCCAGGACTTTAGTGGGAGCATCGTTAAAGCTCCATAACTACAGATGGCCTCGCGTGTTTTATGATGCGGGCAGCATGGATCTAGTGTTCCCAAAACCTACCGTCCTGACTGCCAAAGCGCAAAAAGTCCCAGGGCCATTGGGACGGATTGGGTACATGCAAGACCTGTTACCCAACAGCTAAGCAGCAAAGAGAGCAGCTAGGTTTTGAACATATCTTTGACTTATAAGGTCCTAAATGACCTGGTCCCCAAGTACCTAAAGGAACGCCTTCCATACTGACCTTCCCGTGCCTTAAGATCTGGGGGGGAGGCCCTCCTGGTTGTACCACCCCTCACAGCAGCAAAGGGGGTGGGCAGCCAGGACAGGGCCTTCTCAGTGGTGACTCCCAGACTGTGGAACAGCTGCATCAGGCACCTTCACTCTTTGTGTTTAGACAAGCGGTGAAAATGCCCCTCTTTGCCCTGGCCTTTGGCTAGGTAAAGGAAGAGCCTTTTCCTCTCCACAGTAAGACACTGTCATGGTTTTAATATGTTTAATATGCTATTGGTTTTAATGGGTTCATTCTATATGTTGTAACCCACCCTGAGACCCTTGGGTATAGGGCGAGATAGACAGAAAGACAGACAGAAGGTAGAAGATAGAAGGAGACAGATAGAGATGGATGTACAGATAGATGGATAGGCGGATAGATGGATGGACAGAGACAGACGGATGGACAGATAGATAGATGGACAGATACAGACGAATAGACGGATGGATAGATAGACGGATGGATAGATAGACGGACAGATGGATGTACAGATAGACATCTGTAGACAGACAAATAGACAGACGGACAGATACAGACGAATAGATGGATAGATAGACAGATGGACAGATGGATAGATAGAAAAATGGACGGATGGATGGACAGAAAGATGGACGGATGGATGGACAGAAAGATGGATGGATGGATGGACAGAAAGATAGACAGACAGATACAGACGAATAGATGGATAGATAGAAAGATGGATGGATGGATGGACAGAAAGATGGATGGATGGATACAGACAGATGGATGGACAGATAGATGGACAGATACAGACGGACAGATAGACAAATAGATAGACAGATAAGACGGACAGATGGATGGATATATAGACAGAGGGATAAAGAGAGAGGGGGGATAGGGAGAGAGTGGGACCAACCCTGTGACGCCAGGGGTGACGCGCACGTCAAGGAATTACAGACCTGGTTCTTTCCTTTCAACATGAGGAGGTTGGTCACTTTGCCAAAGGGCAGTCCCAAGGAGATCACCTCGGCTTCCGTCACGTCGCTGGGCAGCTTGCGAATGTGGATCACCCGCGACGGCACTCCGGGGCTCCGGCTGTCGCCTTTGAATTTCTTGCTGTCGTTTCCATTGGCTGGAAAGAGAGCCAAGAGGAGCGGGTGATTGGCTTGGCGCAACCCGGCCAGAGCGCCGGCACGGATTTATTTACTTCGACTTTTATTTACTTTTCTCTCCCTCTCTCTCACGCAAAGCAGTTCAAGGGCAAAAAAGGCAGGAAATAGGAGGTGGTCAGGTCACAGGTTTTCCTCTCAATGCGGCAAGTTTGGCTAGTTTGGAGACCTGGTGGGACTAAGAAGAGATGGCCGCTTTGGCAATCTGGGGGCACAGCCAGAGCAACGGGAGAGAACCAGGGATGTGCACAAAATTTCGAAGGCTTTCGAAATTCGATTGAATCTGTCCTAATGTCATCATAACTTCAAGTTTAAACATTTTCAAATCTATTCGTTCGAATCTGGAAATTCGTACGTGCATCCTTGCACGTAACGCATCCTTCCCGCGCCCGTACGCATCTGCTCGGATCTGTACGGAACAAAAATACAGAATACAGGATGCGTACGGACACGTACAGACATGTACGGGACGCGTAACAATGCGTGCGGTCACATACCAATGTGGTCGACATTCGGAAGGGCAAACGTGAACCGAAAACTCGGACGAACAGATTCGAACTTGCTTCATTCCAAGTGAATTTGGGTAAGGTCAAATTGCGAAAGATTTGAATCGAACCGAGTCGCTGGATCTTCGATTCACATCGAATCCTGAAAACTGCATTTCTGCACACCTCCAGAGAGAAAGCACGGTGGCCTACCTTTGGTTTGATGACAGAGAGCACTTCTAAAGGGCAGAGGAGAACCCCGCCACCACCCGCGCATGTGTTGGTAAACTGCTCCATCTACTTCCTATCACAAGTTCCTTTTCTTCCCAGACCTGCAGGCAAAATTCCCCGTGCCTCAAGGGGTGCCCTTTTAGGGTGGCCGGGCACAGTGTGACAGCAAGCATGCTGGCCTCTTATGCAATCCCTATCGCTTTATAAAGCTTTGCAAACCCACAGGTAGTGAGCGGCAGGTATATAACGTAGGAATGTGCCCAAATACTGGAAATATTCAAAATTCAATCAAATTCATTCGAATTTGAACATTCAATTCAAACTGAATGTCCATAAATTCAAATTTAAGCATCTGAACAAATTCTGAATTTTCGAATCTATTCGTCCAAATTATTTGGACATTCATAGGTATACAGATAGGTCCACAAGGCATGCTTGCCTGTTTGCATCTTCCCCGCATCCGTATGCAAAATGGGACGCAATACAGGATGCATACCACGGGCAAATTCGAATTGAAAATTCAAACAAATAGATTCAAATGTATTCCATTCGGATCCAATCTGGATACAAAGATTCAAATCGAATTTTTGGGTGTTCGGTTCAATTCAGATCGCAAAGATTGCATTTGTGCAAACCCCTAATAATGGCATACCCCAAGCCCACCTTAAAAGCATCTAGGGGAGGTATGTGAGCCGCCTGCTTCATTTCTAGCCGCTAACCTGGTGGAAGATGACCCCAAATTTCTGGTCAAGAGCTGCTGCTACAAGATATGGCAACCGGCTCTGCTCTGGGTCTTGCCAATGGCAGACACTGTTCTCTACTACAGGCTAATGGAATGGCACGAGCCACGCTTAATCTTGCGGCAGCAGGAAAGGAAGGGGACTGAGGAGGCTGGCTTCCTATAGGTAGCAGCAGGACATTAAAAAAACAAAACAGACACTTTAACCCTGAGATCGGGAGGTAAAAAAATAAAGGGGGTGCTTTATCAAAGGTACAGGCCGCCACAGGGAAAGAAGGCAAGAAAAAGCACAGGCCTCTTCCGACCTGATGAACAGGAAGGCAGCCAGGTGTGGAGAGCAGCCGCACTTTAAACTCTCGGGAGCACATGGGTTTTCCCTCCCCTTTAAGGGCGCGTAATGCGCAAAGGTCTGACGATCGGAAGCGCGGGAAGAGAGCGCTAGCGGCTGAGTCGGCTGGCGGCGAAAGGCCAGTCCAACACTGTCTTAACCAGCTCTGCAAAATAATAATGATAACAGTCGTCATAAAACCTCAGGCCGGCATCCAGAGAGTCCCTGGACGCTCCTCTCCATACCCCTGACGTGGAAAATATTACACAGAAGTGACAGTGAAGAGGGGACTCTGGGTCAGTCATGGCTAAAGAGACAACAGAGGGGCCAGCAGAAAGAAGGCCAGGATCAAAAGCCAGCTCACCCCCGAACATAGAGGCATCATTCAGTTCCCAGTTGTCAAGAAGTACCCTGTGTAGTGATCCTAGCAGCATGCCTGAAACAGCAGACCCAGAAAACAGAGCCCTGGTTAAATGCCGAGTAGGGAGGGTGCCGAAACCTATGCTTGCAATCCTTCCTTCTGCCTTCGCTTGTGGGGCTAAAAAGCTGGGCTCAAGCAAGGGGACTGGCGTTAAAGGGCGGACCGGAGGGGCCCCACCAGTTCACGCCATCACTGGCTGCTCGGATTCTGCATCCCACGCCAGCCCAGGGTGATGGGAACAGAGTACGAGGGGCTGTAGCCCCAGAATATCAGAAGGGCTGGCATAGACAGAGGCCCAGGCGGAGGATTTAACCTCCTGATTTATCTCAGGGAGGGGGGAACCAAGCTTGCTGCTGTTGCTTCCTTTTTTTTTAAAGGTACCAACTGGAAAGCCGCTTTCCAGACTCACAACTCGGGCATTTTGTAAATGAGCATTAAAAAATGGGAAAGGGTTGACGGAAAGATGGGAATTCCACAAAGGGAGTCCCTTCTCTCGGGCTGACCTGGAACAGGTAGGTCTCAACCTCTGAGGGGTTTTCGGGTGGCAGAGAAAAACACCTGGGTTAGATCTCCCGTAGCTCCTGAAGGTAACCGTGTCCCTGACTGAACCTGGCCTCCAACTTCCGTTTGCAAGGTCAGGATGCGAACCAGCAGACATCCGGCAAGATGTCCCAAATCCGCATTCGGGGGGGGGGGGCTTTAAAAATAAATGCAATACACAAACAAGGAAACAAGAGGGACAGGCCCCCTCCACGCCATCCGGGCCCTTCAGGGAATGCTAGGGTGCTTTCGGCTAGCCGAGTTACCTGCGGAAGCAGAGCTGGTGCTCATGATAAATGGTCCGTTAGTGACACAAGTAGAGAAAAGCTCGTCAGATCCCCGCTGGAAGAGAAAGAGAAAGGGAGAGAAAACAAAAACCAAAAAAAAAGGTAAGTCGACAGGCACTTTGCTAAATTCTACACAGGAGGACGATCCAGAATTTGAAACGGGAGAGGAAACTGAGTCAGAGGGTGGGAGGAGGAAGGCCTGAACTGAAACCAGCAGAAGTAATAGGTTCACAACTACACAAGCAAGCAGGCAGAGGGAGGGCTTCCTGCTCTCAGCCACATAACATGTGAAGTCTGATGGATTCTCAGGAATGGTCAAGCCTAGAAGAGTGGCCATCTCATGGCTTCTTGGATTGAAAGCTGAAGTCCAAAGACTCTTATCTGAGTTGGAAAGTCCTGGTCTCAGAACCTTGTTTCAGGTTACCTACAAGCAATCTATTCTTAAAGGGGCCGGCCAGCGGCTCGACTGGACCCTTGGCCCATCTAGGCCAGCAGCCTATTCTCCTAGTGGTCAGCCAGGGGCATATGGGAGCTCACAGCCTGCCCTGCTCACAGTATCCAGGAGATGCCCCTAGAACCCCCTCCCACTGCCATTTGGGCCAATAGCCACAGACAGGCCTGACTCCCATCAACTGACCCAAACCTATTAAGAATGTGAAAAAGAAGAGGTGGCATTTCTACCCCGCTTTTCTCACCCATTTAAAGGAACTCCTAGCGGCTGATAAACCTTCTGCTCTCACCCTTAAGGGGGCTCAAAGCTGCTGACAAACCTTCTGCTCTTCTCCCCACAACCGACACACTTTGAGGTAGGCGGGGCTATGAGAGCACAGAAGAGAGCTGTGACTAGCCCAAGGTCATCCAGCTGGCTTCACAGGGGAGGGCAGAATCAAACCTGGTATTCCCAGATAAGAGTCCGGCTCCCTAACCACTAGACCAAACTGGCTCACTGTACTTTTCGCATCAACAGAAGTGGTTCCCACCTCCCAAGCAAAAATAAATATCTACCCAGCCGTTAAATGGTCAGTTTCCCCAGGAGTGTCCCAGTCAGTAAGAAAAACAACCACACAGTAGCCCAGGAGGGTTTCAGTAACTTGGAGGCTGTGGATAGATCTTCAGGTGTAACCAACTGGGATGGAGACGCAAGAACACGTTCAACAACATTTTGATGGCCTAGATCTAGGCCAAAAGGGAGATGACACACAGAGTTGTTTGGCACTGCCTCCTGCTGCAATGTTTTGCAACTTCCTGGCCTAATCTAAAGCCAGGGGATTTCCCAGGGGTCTCCCGGCCGTTAACTAAGTAGGCCGGGCACTGCTTAGCATCTTGCTCCAACCCAATTCTTCTCCAACAGCCAATGCCACCCCGGTTGGACCCACACAGCCATTGATTTGGTAACAATGGTTTCAGTTAACCATGGTTACTGGATCAGCCCACCCACCCCGGCTGCCAAAGGGGGAAAGCACCCAGAAACAGAAGGTCTGGCCCAAAATATAAGGGGGTGTGTGGAAGGCAGGCAGGCAGGTGTTGATTGGCATGGCACAACTATTCCAATGTTCTCCAGAGGCCGAAATAGGCCTTCCAGAGACCAGAAAAGCACTTCTGGTTCTGGGGTTGCATGACCCCAGAACCAGAATGCCAGTTCATGATTATCCACAGTTGCAGGTAACCACGGTAGGAACTGGAACATACCCCTAGTGGATGCAACCGCAGTTAAACTGACTGGTATAGAAAGTGGGAAAGCCAAGATCTACCAGAGAAAGGAACCCAACAGAAGCTGTAACTAAATATTCAAGAAATCTGGCAAAGCCAGAAACGCTGGAGGCTTCTGTGCAGATGTTTGCAGTCGCTTTACGAGCCAAAATTCAGAAAGAGAAATAGAGAGAGAGAGAAAGAAGGGAAAATGAAAGAGAGAGAGCCCAGCGCCATTTTTCAGCCTCAAATTATCTAGGTTTCAGAAGTGTGTTTAACCAGAAGGGTTAAGAAGCCTTGTGCAATCAGAATGCTTTAAAAATCCTCAAGCCCTGAAAGTGTTCCCCAAAGTGGAGGTGTATGGAAGAAGCTGCTGATATGTTAACTGGGAAAAAACAGAAAGCAGGGCTCAGACTAGCAGAGAGAGAGAGAGCGCTTTAGAAGGGCTATCAACATACAAATGAGGTATTTTTTTTTAAATTGAGGTGGATACTTTAGGCTGCCCGCTGCAACTCCAGTGAGCAAAGGCACAAGTTGTCTCCCTGTCCAGAAACTTTAGGGAAGTGGGCAGCTCTGTTCATCACACAGTGGGAAACTCTGCCTCAAAATGTCAAAGCAAAAAAAGAAAGAAAGGCGCCTGCTTTCAACACTCACGATTAATCAGTTTTGCTCATGGCAACTTTGGCCTACAGGACATGCAAGGCATGAGAAACAGTTTTTAGAGGAGCGAACGTTGTGCTGGAAGACCCCAACACAGCAGGAGGCATGGGCTTGTAAGTGGTGGCCCCATGTTTATCTGAAGACGATACAGAGAAGGGCTGAGAGGAACTGGAATTTGCTACAGGACCAGGTTTTAAAATCAGGAAGGAGGACAGGCATGTGCTCCTAGATTTTCCGACTGGCCGAACACGAGCTCTGTCCTTTCAGGAACTTTTCAAGGTAGCTAGGTGTTCCCTTTCCTGAGGTGACAGAGATAGAAATCCTTCTCCTCCGGCCACCCCTTGGCTAGTTGAAACGCTGCCTCTCAGGTTGTGGAAGTCGATATCCGCAACAGGTCCGGTGCTCTCGGACGTCACTCGTGAATCCCGTTCAGCGCAGCTTTGTGGATGCTCCGAAGAGGTGAGTTGGAAAAGCAGGTAATAGGGAAGTTAACCAGAAATGCCGCTTGCCCAAAGTGAACGGCAGAGATCTGGCTAACCTGGAACGCTTTCACCTTCTGCGCGATCGTCTGCTCTCTTAAGAGCATTTGCCTTTAAGATGCACATGGTTTAAGCTCGATCCAGACTGGACTGCCGCGATGTGCTCTACATGGGGCTGCCCTTGAAGAGAGTTCAGAAGCTGCAGCTAGTGTAGAACGCAGCCGCTAGGCTGCTGACCAGACACCCATCACGCCAACCTTCAAAGAGTTGCATTGGCTGCTGATTCGCTACCGAGACAATCCAAGGTGTTAACTTTAATTTATAAGGCCCTAAATGACTTGGGCCCCAAATATCTAAAGGAACACCTCCCATATCAACCTGCCCAGAAGATCTGGAAGGGGGGGGGGCTCCTGGTTGTCCCACCACTTTCAGTAGTAAAAGGGATGGACACCCAGGAGAGGGCCTTCTCAGGGGTGGCCCCTAGACTGTGGAACAGTCTCCCCCTTGAGGTCCATCAGGCTCCTTCACTGTATATGTTTAGGAAGGCAGTGAAGACGTGCCCTGGCCTTTGGCTAACTGGGTATATACGGTCCCTTCCCACATTACAGACACTGTTCTTGTTTTAATATAGGTCTGATTTTAAACATTACCCATCCTGAGGCCTTCCGGTATAGGGCGGGATAGAAATACAAACAACAAATAAATAAGAGCCCCATCACAGTCACGCACTGGAGCCTGCCTCACCTGGGCACGATTCTTTCCCCCAAACCCCCTGGGATGCCAACTGCTTTGAACGTCTGGTTCACAGCTGTGAGAGAAATCCAGCCCCTATCCAGTCTCCTTCCTTCCAGCCCCCACGGAGACCAGCCATAAAATAAACCGGCTCTTTCAGGGCGAAAGCCTTCAGGGGTGGGGCTATTTTATGAACCGCTTGGAATTCCTGGGCTGGTAGCAACCAGAGTTATGCCGTCTTTCTGGTCCGATAGGGTAACGCCACACCCGTGATCACCTAGCAAACGCCTGTAATTGCAAGGCGTTGTTGCACTGTCCCAATCTAGACCGGGTTTTGTACGGCTTCTTCAAAACTGCTCTGGCCCCACAGGGGAAATCAAAACCACACGTGGCTGTTTCCCTCTGTTTTCAGTCTTGTTTCTAAGCTTAGGTTGGAAACGCGGCTGGGTTTCCAGCTTGCCTTGGACCTGAGGCTGGGGACCTGGTTTTGAAACAATGAAGCAGGGAGGAACAGAGAAGAAAGGGTTGAAAACACAATACTGTAACAGACCAAAGGATGCTCTAGTTTCAAACAACTTCTAGCAACTTGCCCACGGACTGAATGAACCAAACTCGATGAGCAAAGTTTATTTTGCTAAAAAAGGAAAAGAAAAAAAAGACATTCTGCAGCTTACTATTTTTTATAAAAACCCACAAAGGCCGTTTCCTTACCTTAAAACCCACTTTGCTGCAATTTATTTACTTTGCTTAGGTCAGGGTACTCTCAGAGTCCTCGGTCTCAGCTTGGCCACTGTGCGGCCATCTTGGAAACTCTGTGATAGCAAGCCGAGCCTGCTTCTGTATTTCACTGACCCTGCTTTTCCTTTACCTTTGAACTTGAAACTCAGCCCAGCTCTCCCAAGTCTCAAGACCACTTGGATCCTGAGAGAAAATGGGGGGTGAGCTTGGGTGTCCGATATGAGGGCGGCCCATGCTAGCCTGCATAGGAAATCATTGAGGGATACATATGTCTGTCCGGTACTGTTTTCTGCAAGGTATCTTTTGGTTCAGTGTTGACACGTTGCTATCAAGGCAGGTCTCTGTGTTCTTGAACTCGGGCCTGTGAATGGTAATCTTTACTTTGCCCGGCGGAGAACATTGCAAATCGTTGCACAGGATAGGATCCAGCCCAATTTTGCAACCGGAAGTTACTGGTTTTAATGGGTTCACTTTATGTGGTATAACCTGCCCTGAGACCCGAGGGTGTAGGGCAAGATTCAATAGATAGATTGATTAGATAGATGATAGACGATAGATGATAGACAGAGATATAGATTGATAGATAGATGATAGATGACAGATAAAAGACAGAAGACTAGATAGTTAGATAGATAGATAGATAGATAGATAGATAGATAGATAGATAAAAGATAGACAAATAGATACAGATGATAGAAGATAGATAGATGATAGATTGATGAGAAGTAGACAGAAGACTAGATAGATAGAGATTGATAGACAGATGATAGATGATAGAAGATAGATGATAGACAGAAGACAGACTTGATAGACAGATAGATGACAGATGATAGACGATAGACAGATGATAGAAGATAGATGATAGGCAGATGACAGGTAGATAGATAGATAGATAGATAGATAGATAGATAGATACATACATACATACATACATACATACATACATGATGGACAGACAGATAGCAAGAACCAGGTTGCTTTATCTTGAAAAAACCCACCAGCTTAAATTCTCTACTTCTATTTTGAGAGCATTAACTCCAAGTCAGGGGAAAAAGCAGCTTTTTTAACGGCAGGAATTCTTCCAACTGATTCCCCACCCACCCACAAAAAAGTGTTGCTATCCAGCATTTTTTTTTAAAGGGTCCAAACTGAGAGCTCTCTATTAGCTCAGCGAGACCGCTGTAGCCACCAGGACCCTCAGCACCTGACTGCCAAGCTGTTGAGAAAACACACACCCAGAGCAGAGCATGCCTGCAAACCGGAAGCATTGCCTGAATGCGCCCTTATATATGTTGCCCTGCGGAAAAGGGCCAGACCTGAAGCCTTCAAAGAGGGAGGGTGGCGCTCAGTTCCCGACTTGCGGTTCTAATCCCCTCCTCCAGTGGTGTTATTTGATGGAGGAGGAGGCCTGTCACTCCTTACCCGGCAGGCCCCATCTGAGCTGGGCAGATCCAGTTTCAAGGCATTTCAGATGCAAATTATCCCCTCTGCTGCCCTGGCTGGCAGAGCAAAGATGGCACGATTAAGCTCCCACAGACAAAATAAGGCGGTGGGGGAGAGAAGGGCTGAGGGGAGGGAGGAAAGGCAGGCTTCCCATGTAGGCCACGGCTAACAGGCCTACCCTCTTGTGTTTCCCCTGTTTGCAGATGGCAGCGAAGTCCTCCTCAATGTCTCTTTGTGTGTCAGGACATGTGGCGCCCAGATGCAGCGGAGCGGCCTGCCCTAACAAGCCCACCGAGGGCCAGGTTTGCCGCGCGCCTTGAACCCGAGGGCTGGAATGCTCCGCCGCGCATTCCTGGCCCGCGGCCAGACAAACTAATTGACGTTCCCATGGCAAAGATCCCTGGCTTCCCCACAAAACACCGGGCCTTCTCCAGCCAGGCGGAGCGAATTGCTCTTCAACAGGGCTGGCGAGGGGAGGACAATGAAGCCGGCCGGAGAGCCGGAGCCATTGGGAGCGCACCGGAGAGGCATTTCGGGGGCGGCTGCAAAAAGGCAGAAACTTATGGCGCCTCTCTGGTCAGGCTTTTCTGGCCTGGATCGAGAGAAAAGGAAGACAGAAAAGAGTCCCCGATACCTAGACTTAAAGAGAACTTGTAAAATAGAAAAATACGAGGAAGAAAAAGGGTAGGCTTTTCTAACCCATTTAAGGGGACTCAAAGCAGCTGACAAACACGCTGTTTGTCTCCCCACAAAAAAACATGAGGTAGGTGGGGCTGTGAGAGCTCAGAAGACAGCTGTGACCAGCCCAAGGTCACCCAGCTGGCCTTACAGGGGAAGAAGAGTTGACTTTTCTATCCGGCTGTTCTCACCCTTAAGGGGATTCAAAGCTGCTAACAGACCTTCTGTTTTTATTCCCACAGCAGACACCCTGTGAGGTAGGTGGGGTTGGGAGAGCTCAGAAGACAGCTGGGACTGGCCCAAGGTCACCCAGCTGGCTTCGTGGGGGAGGGTAGAATCAAACTTGGTGTTCCCAGATAAGAGTCCAGTTCCCTAACCACTAGATGGTTCACTGATGGTCAACAATTTAAAGTATTAAAGCACCCCAAAAAAAGAAAGACCAGCACCAGGCATTTTCCAGAAGCTGAGCATCCTCTCTTTACAATTCACCCACCTGTATCAGATCAGCTTGGCCTGTATCTGTTTTCCAAGCTGAGAGTCCAGCTCTCCTTGGCTTCAAGTTTTATTTAGCTAAATCTGACAAGAGAGTCGAGAAAAACAGAACCTGTAGGGAGGAACCAGAAGAAAATGCTCCCCCAATTCATCTTCTAACTCGTCTTAGCACAGATTTTTTTTAAAGGTCCTTCGTTTTCCCACCTTCACCAATATTTGGTGCTGTTAACTTTGGCCATACAAACATGGTCGGCCAGATGAAGGTCCCCCCGACTCAAAACCAGGCCCAGGCTAGGGGGATCGAGGGCTCACCCCAAGACAGATTATTCAATTGCAAACCACTTTCCTCACATAGGTTGGTCGGACACAAGGCACCAGAAAAGCCAGAGTGTCCCGAAAAGGCGAGATTTGTCACCACTAGGGATATTTGAAGTTGCCCTGATTCTGCAGAACTTCACTCTGGATGTTTCTGGAGAGGTAGGGAAAAATGAGGAATTACAAGCCTTCGAGAAAAACCGAAGTATTTCTTGCTCCCCGGGGTTAATTGTTGCAGAAGGGCCGCGTTTATGGCTTCAGCGCTGCGCTGCTTCAGTTGCTGGATCTTGAGGGCTGGATTTGCGACACCTCAAGTCTAGCGACCATTTTGAAGAGGCAGAAAGCGCCTCTATGTTTGCAAAGGGCAGTACTGCTATTCTGCCCCTCCCAAAACAGAACGACTTCTCCGTGCTCGCTGCTCCAGACCTGTTGGTCCCAGAGACACCACGGGCCTGGGGTGGTGGGATTCACGCCAAAACGCGCGAACAGCAAAAGGTGAGATAAACTTTATTTAATAGAAGAGGAGGAGGAAGAAGAAGAATTGGATTTTCTACCTTGCTTTTCTCTGCCCCATTTAAGGGGACTCAAAGCTGCTGACAAAGCTGTTCTTCTCCCCACAAGAGAACACCCCGTGAGGTAGCTGGGGCTGTGAGAGGTCAGACGAGAGCTGTGACTAGCCCAGTGTAACCCCAGCTAGCTTCAAGGGGGAAGAAGAATTGGCTTTTCTACCCTGCTTTTCTCTGCCCCATTTAAGGGGACTCAAAGCTGCTGACAAAGCTGTTCTTCTCCCCACAAGAGAACACCCCGTGAGGTAGCTGGGGCTGTGAGAGGTCAGACGAGAGCTGTGACTAGCCCAGTGTAACCCCAGCTAGCTTCAAGGGGGAAGAAGAATTGGCTTTTCTACCCTGCTTTTCTCACCCATTTAAGGGGACTCAAAGCTGCTGACAAACCTTCTGTTCTTCTCCCCACAAGAGAACACCCCGTGAGGTAGCTGGGACTGTGAGAGGCCAGAAGAGAGCTGTGACTAGCCCAAGGTTGGCCTCTTGGGGGAGTGCGGAATTGGACCCGATATTCCCAGCTAAGAGTCTGGCTCCCTAACCAATAGACCAGCAGAAAAGGAATCCCACCCTCCAAAGACGGTACGCATGCCACCCTCTTGAAGACGACATTGTTTCTTTGGCACAGAAATTGAAAATCCACACCCCTTCCTTATGTTAGCCGCCATTCAGGTCTTCTAACACAGAACAATATGCAGAAGAAAAAAAGAAAATAAAGTCCTTCAAAACATCCTGCTTTTGGGGGGTGTGGAGAAAGAAAAAGAAAACACAATGTTAACCATGCATTTCTGAAGCATAGAAAAGCAAGGGAAAAAAGTGCCTACCTTTGTACCAACTGTAATATCTTGGACAATGCTGCAAAAAAAGGGAAAAAATCACAGAATTAGATGGGTTTCCCCCCACCAAACATCCAGGATTAGTTCATCTGAAGGCAAAATACGCAGTTCCTCAACAGTAAGAATACCTGTATCCGTATTGATATTGGAAAGACCAAGAGACAAGGGTGGTCATAAATTCAGAAGCTACACTGCTTCCAGCAGGCAAATTTAGTACAAACAAGGAAAGTGCATGTGGAGGAACTGGACCAAACAGCTTTCAAGTCAAAGGGGAGATACATTATATAGAGCCACACCTTGGTGTCTAAAAGCCACATAATGACATTTATTCCCAGACGCTCAAAACAGCTACGAGACAAGCTTCTAGCTAATGTAATTACAAGGAGCTGGGATGAGAACAGAACCTGTTGGAAGTGGTATTTTAATCTACCCTAGTAAGCCGGCCATTCTCGGTGGGTCCTTAAAACACCCGGTTTCTCTTTGGAGGGATAAATCTTTGACCTCGTATTGTAAAGGCCATCCAGGGACTGGATACATCTTTCGCTGTTTCACAGAATTTGCTTGATTCGAATTAAATTTTGTTAAGTTTGAATTCAATTCAAATCGAATCGAATTTTCGATTCGTCGAACCGACTCGAATTCCTGCACATCGCAGCTATCCGGCCACAGGAATTCTGCCCGATGGCGAACGCAGCTTTTCAGAGAACCAACCAAGTCGGTTCTCACGGTTAGTGGGTCCACTGAACTTCCCTGGATTATACAATGACCCAAGCGAAACCCACTGGATACTTCAAAGGGCAACTTCTGCCCCGTCAGGAGTAATGCGATCACTTCTCAGCCGGGAATTCGTGTTGGTCAAGAGTGGGAGGCAGAGAAGCTTAAAACCCTAGGAGACCCTGCTGCTGCTGCTGCTGCTGCTAAACGCACACACACAAAACCACAGCGAAGGAATGCAGGATCTTTTTACAGTCTCAGTGGTATTTCGAACTGCCGGCAGAGACAGATGGGTTTTGTTGAAAAGCTACAATTGCAACCCAAGTGGCCCTAATTAAATCCATCTGTGCACTGGCAAAGAGAAATGGAGCACAAGCAGAATAAGAACATAAGAACCTCAGAGGAGCCCTGCTGGATCAGGCCACAGCCCATCTAGTCCATAAGAACCTCAGAGGAGCCCTGCTGGATCAGGCCACAGCCCATCTAGTCCATAAGAACGTCAGAGGAACCCTGCTGGATCAGGCCACAGCCCATCCAGTCCATAAGAACGTCAGAGGAACCCTGCTGGATCAGGCCACAGCCCATCCAGTCCATAAGAACCTCAGAGGAGCCCTGCTGGATCAGGCCACAGCCCATCCGGTCCATAAGAACCTCAGAGGAGCCCTGCTGGATCAGGCCACAGCCCATCCAGTCCATAAGAACCTCAGAGGAGCCCTGCTAGATCAGGCCACAGCCCATCTATGCCATAAGAACCTAAGAGGAGCCCTGCTGGATCAGGCCACAGCCCATCCAGTCCATAAGAACGTCAGAGGAGCCCTGCTGGATCAGGCCACAGCCCATCCAGTCCATAAGAACCTCAGAGGAGCCCTGCTGGATCAGGCCACAGCCCATCTAGTCCATAAGAACCTAAGAGGAGCCCTGCTGGATCAGGCCACAGCCCACCCAGTCCATAAGAACGTCAGAGGAACCCTGCTGGATCAGGCCACAGCCCATCCAGTCCATAAGAACGTCAGAGGAACCCTGCTGGATCAGGCCACAGCCCATCCAGTCCATAAGAACCTCAGAGGAGCCCTGCTGGATCAGGCCACAGCCCATCCGGTCCATAAGAACCTCAGAGGAGCCCTGCTGGATCAGGCCACAGCCCATCCAGTCCATAAGAACCTCAGAGGAGCCCTGCTAGATCAGGCCACAGCCCATCTATGCCATAAGAACCTAAGAGGAGCCCTGCTGGATCAGGCCACAGCCCATCCAGTCCATAAGAACGTCAGAGGAGCCCTGCTGGATCAGGCCACAGCCCATCCAGTCCATAAGAACCTCAGAGGAGCCCTGCTGGATCAGGCCACAGCCCATCTAGTCCATAAGAACCTAAGAGGAGCCCTGCTGGATCAGGCCACAGCCCACCCAGTCCATAAGAACCTCAGAGGAGCCCTGCTGGATCAGGCCACAGCCCATCTAGTCCATAAGAACCTAAGAGGAGCCCTGCTGGATCAGGCCACAGCCCACCCAGTCCATAAGAACCTAAGAGGAGCCCTGCTGGATCAGGCCACAGCCCATCAGGTCCATAAGAACCTCAGAGGAGCCCTGCTGGATCAGGCCACAGCCCATCTAATCCAGTATCCTATCTCACACAGTGGCCCAGCAATTGCCATTGGGCATCTCAAGCAGAGACAAGGGCAAAATCTTCTCTTGCTCTCAAATCCCAGCAAATGGCCTTAGAGGCAACCTGCTTGTCGTCCAAACCCCCCCCCCCCCGGCTGGTAGCTGTTATCACCGATGACCCTCTGGGTGGACCCCTTGTCTGATCTGACTCTCCTACCCATCAGTTTCATAGATGACCCCTGGTTCCAGTATTGTGTGATAGAGAAAAGAAGTTAGGCAAGCCTCCTCCCTAAGAGCCAGGACTTTGGGAACGGAGATCAACCCCAGGAATTTCCTTCCATAGAGGGTCTTATCCTGTCCATGGTTCTCAAAAGGCCTGGGGATTGACCCACAATGGGAGGAAGCCTATTGTTCCAACCATTTGCAATGTATTGTTCTGTGCATTGCTTCCTACAGGTGAAAACGTCCTACAATGAAAACCACAGGCGTTGATCAGCCTTCCTGGGCAGATAAGCTGGTTTTAAAGCAACACATTATTTCTTTCTTCTTTCCCAGCAAAGGTCCGGTAGGACGAAACGGCGCCACCAATCCTCAGACCCAAAACTAATGGTTCTGCCAGCTGCCCAGCAAAGAAACATGATGGCCGTAATGGGGGGGGGGGGACTGAGAACCCGGAAGAGCTGGGAATCATCCTCTGTTATCAACCCCAGTCATGAACTGGAATTTAAGATGGAAAAGACGGCTTTGAATTCCTAAAAGAAACAGCTCATTTTATTCCTGGAATGGGAAGCCTGCTTTGGACTGGGCCACATTCCCCTTTGAAGGCTGACTGCTGGGACTGGACAAATGGGGAAGGAAATAATAACTTGATTTACAGCCGCTTCCCGCTGAAAATGTGGCAGCGAGTTCAAGGTCACGCTGCCCTCGAAAGCACATCTGGAAACTGTACCTGCTCCAAAATGCTTGCAGGAAGACGTGCTCCAAGGATGTGCTTTTGGCAAGAATGCTGTGCCTAGGAATTCTTTGCCAGGGTCTAGCCAGGACCCCCAAAAGGCTCCGGCTGCAGGATCCACACAAAAAGATCCAATAGGACCAAGCACAGGAACTAGCTCCTTTTTCTGTGGACACAGCTTATTGGAAAGTGTGGATACACAGTTTGCCATTCCCTACTTCCAGGGAGAGGACAGGGGTCAAACCAACAGCCCTCGGCTTTCCAGGCTGTTTGCTGTATGCAGGTTTTTTGGCAGGGATATAGAAGTGGTTTCCCATTGCCTACTTCTAGGAAGAATGGTATACTGTTAGACATGCTGACTTTTTAAAGTGTTTTAATGTATATTATTGCTTTTAATACATAGTTGTTTGTAATTTGTCATTTTAAACGTTGTTACCCGACCTTCAGGTATAGGGTGGGATAGAAATATAAATAATAAATAAAGAGATAGATAAAGAGACTGGAGGTCAAGCCAGCAACTCTGATTTCCAGGCTGTTTGCTCTATCACTGAGCTAAAGCCTCTCCCAGACTCCATAGGCACCTCTATGCAGGTTTCTTGGCAGGGATACAGAAGTGGTTTGCCATTGCCTACTTCTGTTGAAAGGCTGGGAATTAAACCCATGGCCCTTTGTTTATTGGGGAGCTTGGTCTGCCACGCAGTTCTAGCCATTCCCTCATCACTACAGCTTTGAACCAATTTTCCTATGGCGCCAAAACTGAACCAAGAGCTGCTGGTTTTCAGAGACCCAAAAGCTCGACACCACCTCTCTCTGCCAAAGCCAACTGGAAAGAAGCAGAAGAGGAAAATAAATTCGCTGTTGCACTGTTGAAAAGTGTGATGCTGGACCACGCAGGTAAACAGTGCTGGTTCAGGTAAGTTAAGACGCCAAGGTGCTGTGGCTAAATACCTAAAGACCTGTATGGTCTTCACAAGACCTCCGGGTTCCGCATCCCATTGCAGCCCTTCTGGACCACAGCTCCCAGCATTCCCTGCCAGCCAGCTGACAGAGGATACTGGGAGCTGCCGTTCAAGGCGTTCAGGGTCATCTGGAGAGCAGGAAACTCAGCATCGCTGCTTAGAAGTCTGACGGGGCGGTCCAGATCCGTAGCCATCAACAGCACGATGGGAGCACTTGTCACTAGAACGCAGCTGAATTTCCCTGACTTCTGTCAGGGAGGCCTCCAAGGTAACTTTTCCCACAGTGACTCAGGATCAAATAAGAGCCACTTCTTAGCTTCCTACACCCAGGTAATCCAGCCTCCACCCAGAGCATTATATGGGAAACCTGCACTCTCATCAATATTGTATACGTCTCTTGGGAAAGAGGCAACAAAATGTCGAGCGCTTGATGAAGCATTTCTGCAAAATCTAGGAAGTCAAGAAAGCCATTTCCTGATATGCACAAGTTTGCTAGCAGATAAAGGAATGGTGTAAAAAACCCAAGACTTGTACTGGCAGGAAAAATAACGGGGAAAGGAAAGGCTGCAATTGGGAATACCACCCTCTTTTCCCGTGGTAAATAAAAGGAGGCCTACAAAAGAAAGAAAAGAACTTTAAGGTACCTCTTTAGTTGGGCTACGAATCCCTGGGAAATCATGATAAAGGAGCAGTCACTGCTGGTTTCACGTGAAGACTAACTTCCGCAGCAGGACCGCACGGACGAAAGCGGCAATTACACACCCAAATGCCCATACAAACCTATGCTATTCAATTTCTTTTTGTGCTGAGATATTACTTTGCCAAAGGATGGAATGAAGGCCGTTTGGGGTGAACCAGCAGATTTCTTTGGGGACCTGAAGGACACCTCCAAGGTCTTTCTGCTCGCTCGTATTAACAGCAGTAAGGAATTAGGTTGCTAAAACAACTACAGCCTATTGGCAAATGTCGGTTCCATTTTCTTCAAACTCACAATGAGGAACAAAGAAAGGAACCAAGTCCCTGCAGCTTTTATCGGCTGGCTTACAGGGCGCCCCTGCTAACTTCCTTCTTCATCTTCGAGAAGTTGCACAACGACGCTCATCGACTGAGGACTTGGCTGCAGTTCAGAAGGCCCAAGGCAATTCAAAGGCAACATAAAACCCACCATGGGTGGCAAAGAGAAGTTCAGGCGGCATCACCATCCTGACATTTTTAAAGTTCACCCTGAAATAAAGCTCTCTGGGAGCCCAGTGCAGCTGAGGGCCGGGAAAGGGAGGCTGGATTTCGAGCCTCCAGGTGTTCTAAAACAACTTGAATGCTGAGAAACCTGATTCCTGGTGCTGAAGGGCCCTGAGTCCTGGGAAGTTGAGGCTAGGGCTGCTGCCTTAGACACCAGAAAAGAAATGAGAGTCTTAAGGATGGGCAAGTTCAAGGAGTGGAGCTGTCAAGGCAGGGACTTGTCAGTGGTGGCCCCGGGGGTTTACAACAATAAATGCAAGTTTTAAGTTCTTTTCTCCAGTTTAGCCATTGGTTAAAAGATTACACAACAACATGCAATGTAAAGGGGGGGGGAGAGCAAGGAAGCCAGCAGGCTAGCCCCCCCCCTCCTTGCAAAGAGCAAGGCGGGCCCCGCCCTTCTCCCAAAGACAGGGGGCGGGGCCGGAAGTCACGGCGAGCGGAGGAAGAGGAGGCCGCGCATGCGCAGTTCCCTCTCTGCGCCTTCTTCCCGCGAGGGAGGCTACGCAGATTCTCGGGGCCCCGAGGCGCATGCGCCTTTCGCCCCAACCCGCACTCCCGAGGTGGAGGAGGAAGAGAGCGTTGGGAGCGAGCCGAAGACGCCCCGCCACACACACACACACAGAGAAGAGAAGCGGTGTGCGCATGCTCACGAGGAGGGGAGAAAGGCACGAGGGAAGGCAGGAGGGGCGGGGCAAGTAGAGGAAAAGACGACGCCGCGCAGGCAGGCAGCGCGCGTGCGCAATAGCGCCGCCGCCGCGAGGAAGAGGAGCGCCACTACGCACGCGCGGCTCCCCTCCTCCCTCCCTCTCTCTCCCTCCCCCGCGACCGACAAAACTTTCAGGCGTAACAGAAGGAAAGCGCGAGTGGGAGCGCATGCGCGTCACGCTCGCCCCCCTCTACCCCCCCCACAGGAGAGGTGCGGGGGGTGTTGGGGGAAGTGGCTGCGCGCGCACCTTCTCCCCCCTTTTCTCCCTCTCCCCCCTCCCTTCCCGCGCCAGCTTTTTCCCCTCAGCTTTCGGGCCGCCGTTACGGAGGCCTCGCTCGCCCGCCGGCCCGCCTCCCTGAGGGGATTCCTCCTCCCCCCGCCGCCCTCCGGCCTCCCGCTTACCCGTCCATGGCACACGAAGGCGGCCCGAAGGGAAGCGGAGTGCAGGCGCCGGAATAGCAGGAGCGGACCCAACGGCTACGTGTTATATAGACTCACAAAATGGCGGCCCTCCGGAGCCCCGCCCACGGACACGCCCCTACGGCGGAGGCGCCCCATTGGCTGCCGCAGGACGTCGGGCTGGAGGGGGCGGGTCAGAGGACTCCCCGCCGGGTCCCCTCCCAGCGCCGGCCTCCGGTTGGCTGAGGACGAAAGCGGGGGGGCGGGCGCAAGCGCCGGCGCGCCCGCTGGTTGGCTGCCGTCCAGCCTGCACGCGCGTGGCGGGTGGGCGCCGTGTCCGGGAGGGGCCGGCCGCCATGTCGATTTGGGGCTCGGCCTCGCTATCTTTCGGTGGCCATTTTGGGTGCGGGCGAACGACTCTCAAAGGGAGGCCTCCGGGGAGGCGGTCGCAAGCGAACGGCGCGAAGCGCTCGCGGCCATTTTGGAAGGTGGCAGCGCCCTCTGCCCAATCAAAACCCCTACACGCAACTAGGACAAACTTTTAAGTTTCACACATACACGCGTGAACCGAGTTAAATAAAACTGCCCACATTTTTCCCCTTGGGAAATTCTCATTATACTTTTGCACTTTTGGTGGCCGTGTGTGTTTTTTATTTATTCATATTTTTAACCTGCCCTATCCCAAAGGAACGGGGGTGGGTGTCACTCAGGACAGGGCCTTCTCTGTGGTGGCCCCCAGGTGTACCACAATTAACAAATTCAAAAAGCCCCAACTGGATCTGCAGATATTAAGGCAACAAAGCAGGTCAATAAAGGAGAAGGTGTTCCTTTCAATATTATATAGCGATTTTAATGTGATCAGTGGAATGTAATTCCCCCCCACCAAAAAAACCCCATTATATATTGTAAAGCTGCTCTGAGATTCTTTGCACAGAACAGCAACATGTATATGGAATGAATTAATGGATATTGACAGACAGACAGACAGATAGATAGATATTTCTATCCTGCCCTATACCCAAATTTCTCCAGACAGGTAACAACATCTAAAATCAAACATCGTTAAAACATTAAAACAATAACAGCATCTGCCAGTGGGAAGAGAAAAGTGTCTCCCCATTTAGCCAAAGGCCAGGGCAAAGAATTGCATTGTCACTGCCTTTGTAAACCATACAATGAAGGTGATTGGCACACCTCAAGGGGAAGAATATTCCATAGCCCGGGGGCCATCACTGAGAAGGCCCTCTCCAGGGTGCCCATTCCTTTTGCTGCGGAGGGTGGTGGGACAACCAGGAGGGCCTCCCCTCCAGATCATAAGACACAGGCAGGTCAATATGGGAGTGGACGTTCCTTTAGATATACAAAGATTAGACAAAGATCTTCCAGGAAAGAAAGGAAGAGGGACATTTATGGCGCCCTCTTTCCCTGAACAACCTGCGATTGTTAAACGTTGCTTGCCCTTTCCCTTTAAGGGTGGAGATAGTAGGGCAAAAGGCTGGATTGCAATACAAGGTGTGTCAGCCAGTATACAGTATTCAACGGACTAACTACAAAAGAGTGAATTGAAGACATTTGCATCCCTTTTCCCTAATAACTGGGTCTGGGTGGGAAGGAGGGAAACTAAGAGGAGCCCTGCTGGATCATGGCACAGCCCATCTGGTCCATAAGAACCTCAGAGGAGCCCTGCTGGGTCAGACCACAGCCCATCTGGTCCATAAGAACCTAAGAGGAGCCCTGCTGGATCAGACCACAGCCCATCTAGTCCATAAGAACCTAAAAGGAGCCCTGCTGGATCAGACCACAGCCCATCCAGTCCATAAGAACCCAAGAGGAGCCCTGTTGGATCAGGCCACAGCCCATCTAGTCCATAAGAACCTCAGAGGAGCCCTGCTGGATCAGGCCACAGCCCATCCAGTCCATAAGAACCCAAGAGGAGCCCTGCTGGGTCAGACCACAGCCCATCTGGTCCATAAGAACCTCAGAGGAGCCCTGCTGGATCAGGCCACAGCCCATCCAGTCCATAAGAACCCAAGAGGAGCCCTGCTGGGTCAGACCACAGCCCATCTGGTCCATAAGAACCTCAGAGGAGCCCTGCTGGATCAGACCACAGCCCATCTAGTCCATAAGAAACTAAGAGGAGCCCTGCTGGGTCAGACCACAGCCCATCTGGTCCATAAGAACCTCAGAGGAGCCCTGCTGGATCAGACCACAGCCCATCTGGTCCATAAGAACCTCAGAGGAGCCCTGCTGGGTCGGACCACAGCCCATCTGGTCCATAAGAACCTCAGAGGAGCCCTGCTGGATCAGACCACAGCCCATCTAGTCCATAAGAACCTCACAGGAGCCCTGCTGGGTCAGACCACAGCCCATCTAGTCCAGCATCCCGTCTCACCCAGTGTCCCACCAGTTGCTTCTGGGCATCTCAGCTAGGAGACAAAGGTGAAACCTTCACCTACTCTCCAAATCGTCCCCAATTGCATCGTCCATTTCCTCCTTTTCTTGTTCCAACAGGAGCTGGGATGGGGGTGCATGAACCCCCACACACACTTTTTTAAATTAAATGTTGCACGTGCTTTTTTTTGTGTGTTTTTAGTTCCACTGACTTTCCTTCGTCTTCTGATCTCCAGCAGCTGGTGAATTGCGCCTGGGAGAGATACTAGCCTTCCTTATTATATTACACGCACAATATTGTATTTCGTCAAGGAGCGATTTAATTTCAGCGCCAGATTCGCTTTCTCTGTACATGGTAAAGCGGAGCCACGTTTCCCTTTTGGCCAAAAAACAAGCTAAGCAGGGGGTCCCCTTCCTGTTCTCACCCGAGCCCCCCAAACCGTGATTCAAAACGTGGGCCTGTATTATCTCCTGTTTATCAAGGAGTCTCTAATGGGAGAGATTAAAAGGTTCTGGATGTAAGGAGCTGGACTCTTTTCTGGGAATACTGGGTTTGATTTCACACTCCTCCACGAAGCCAGCTGGGTGGCCTTGGTCTAGTAACAGCTCTCTTTCTGACCTCATAGGGTGCCTGTTGTGGGGAGAAGAACAGAAGGTTTGTCAGCTGCTTTGAGTCCCCTTTAAATGAGAGAAAAGTGGGGTAGAAAAGCCAACTTTCCTTCTTCCTTCCTCCCTCTATCTTTTCTTCCTTCCCTCTCGTTTCTCCCTCCTTCCTTCCTTTCTCCCTCCCTCCCACTATCTTTCCTTTAGTATAGTGGTTAGGGAGCCGGATTCTGATCTGGGAATATACCCAATTGATGACACACTTCATATTCCAAAGCCCGGGGGCCACCACTGAGAAGGCCCTCTCCCGGGTGCCCACCCCTTTTGCTGCTGAAGGTGGTGGGACCACCAGGAGGGCCTCCCCTACAGATCTTAAGGCACGGGCAAGTCGATATGGGAGAAGGCATTCCTATAGATATTTGGGGCCCAAGTCATTTAGGGCCTTATAAGTCTACAATTGGGCTCGGTAGTGAATTGGCAGCTAGTGCAACTCTTTTAAGTCCGGTGTGATGTCCGTCTGGCCAGCTGTCCCGGTCTGCAGCCTAGCAGCTGCATTCTGCCCTTGCTACAGCTTCCGAACCGTCTTCAAGGGCAGCCCCATGTAGAGCGCGTTGCAGTAGTCCAGCCTGGAGGTGACCGGAGCATGGATAACCGTGGCCAAGCCGTCTCTGTCCAGAAAAGGACACCAAACGTAGTTGGGAACAGGCAAACCTTGGCCACGGTCTCCACCGGAGCTTTGTGTGTCCAAATTCCCAGGTGCTCTGACCGCCACCTCCATGTTGCGCTCACGCAGGCAGCTTGGAGATCCTTTTAGCGTGGCATTTGTGCTTCCAAGGGAGGCATCTCAACGCTTTCTGATTAGTCATTTCCTTGTATGCACAGCCCAGGAGGGGGGCAGGCGGGTGGGGAGGCCAGAAACAAAACCTCAGCCGTTTCCTGTAAACTCTGCGCGAGAACAAGGTCACAAAAGCTGGATTTCAGAGGCTAACTTATGCGCCAGAAAGAGGGAGGGGCGGTTGGATCGGCCTCCCCCAGACATACCTGTCTTCTAGGGGTCACAATTCTCGCCCCCCCCCAACCCTCCTTTTGCATCCACACCCATCAAACAGCAGCAATTGCAAAATCTTCCCTTTGCTTCCTTTCATCCTTCTCTCCCTGAGACGGGGAATGTCACTTGATGCATGGGTTTCTGGCTAAGGCTGCAACTAGCTGAGGTTTAATCCAGCTTCACTCCACTTTCAGAGTGACAGAATACATCAGCAAAGTGACAGGGGCTGTGGTCACACTAAAGGTTTAATCCGGCTTCACTTTCCATCTAGTCCATAGGAACCTCAGAGGAGCACAGCTGAATCAGGCCACAGCCCATCCAGTCCATAAGAACCTGAGAGGAGCCCTGCTGGATCAGGCCACAGCCCATCAGGTCCATAAGAACCTAAGAGGAGCCCTGCTGGATCGGTCCACAGCCCATCAGATCCATAAGAACCTAAGGGGAGCCCTGCTGGATCAGGCCACAGCCCATGCAGTCCATAAGAACCTCAGAGGAGCCCTGCTGGATCAGGTCACAGCCCATCCGGTCCATAAGAACCTCAGAGGAGCCCTGCTGGATCAGTCCACAGCCCATCAGGTCCATAAGAACCTAAGGGGAGCCCTGCTGGATCAGGCCACAGCCCATCAGGTCCATAAGAACCTCAGAGGAGCCCTGCTGGATCAGGTCACAGCCCATCAGGTCCATAAGAACCTAAGAGGAGCCCTGCTGGATCAGGCCACAGTCCATCTATTCCATAAGAACCTAAGAGGAGCCCTGCTGGATGAGGCCACAGCCCATCTAGTCCATAAGAACCTCAGAGGAGCCCTGCTGGATCAGGCCACAGTCCATCTATTCCATAAGAACCTAAGAGGAGCCCTGCTGGATCAGGCCACAGCCCATCCAGTCCATAAGAACCTCAGAGGAGCCCTGCTGGATCAGGTCACAGCCCATCCGGTCCATAAGAACCTCAGAGGAGCCCTGCTGGATCAGGCCACAGCCCATCCAGTCCAGCATCCCATCTCACCCAGTGGCTCACCAGTTGCTTCTGGGCATCTCAAGCAGGAGAAGATGAATGCAAAACCTTCACCTGCTCTCATCTCCTTGGAAATGGCCTTCGGAGGCCTCCTACCTGCCTCTCCAACCTGGAGGTGCTACCTGGGCATCCATTCTAGCAGGCATTGGTGATACCCCTGTCCTCCATGAATCAAAGAGGAGCCCTTCTGGATCAGGCTGCAGCCTTCTAGTCCAGCATCCCAGTCTCACCCAGTGGTCCACCAGTTGCTTCCAGGTATCTCAAGCAGGAAACAACGGCAAAACCTTCACCTGCTCTCCACTCCCTGCAAAATGGCCCTGTCTCTCCTTGACTCAGTTTTGCCTCTTGAAGCGTGATGCTAGGAAGCCCTGAGAGATCTGAAGATTTCTTTATATTCATCCTAGCCCTTTTCCATGCATTCGCCAGCAACTGCTTCCCCCTTTCGCTGCTCCTTCAGCCATGCACCACAGACAAGAGATACGCCAAGGCCGGCTGATAGTGCCTTGCTTTGTCTTCTGGGGCAAAATCCAGCACTAAATAATTTAAAGTTGGCATTATTAATTCATGGCGCAAAGCTCCATCACGTTTCATTCATGCCGCCTCAGGGTAATGGAAAGTTCTTTTCTAAGGGCCGAGAATCAACTTCCAACTTCTTCAGATGAATAAAAACCCACTTTTTCTTTAATTTTTCCTATTATATGTAGAAAGGCCAAGGAAGAAGAAGGAGAAGAAGAAGGAGGAGAAGAAGAAGAGTTCGGTTTTCTATTGCTCTTTTCTCACCCATTTAAGGGGACTCAAAGTGGCTGGCAAACCTTCTGTTCTTCTCCCCACAACAGAACACCCTGTGAGGCAGGTGAAAGCTCAGAAAGAGAGCTGTGACTAGCCCAAGGTCGCCCAGCTGGCTCCATGGAGACGGAAGGATAGTTGGCTTTTCTACCCCGCTTTTCTCACCCATTTAAGGGGACTCAAAGCGGCTGGCAGACCTTCTGTTCTTCTCCCAACAACAGAACACCCTGTGAGGCAGGTGGGGCTGTGAGAACTCAGGGGATAGCTGTGACTAGCCCAAGGCCATCCAGCTGACTTCGTGGAGGAGGGCAGAATAAAACCTGGTATTCCCAGAAATGGGTCATTCGAATTATCCGGACATTCATATGTGTATGGGTTCATACACGACGCGTACTTGAAGACCCGCATCTTTCCCGCATCCGTACGGGATTAAAAACGGGTTGCATACGGGACAACAACAGGATGCGTACAGATGTTGGGAAGATGCATTCAGGTGTATGTGCAAATTCGAGTCAGAAACTCGAACAAATAGATCCGGATTTGCTAAATTCGCATCGAATCTTGTTCAATTCGAGTTTTAAGAGATCCCGATTGAATCGGATTATCCAGGTACTCGATTCTACCCGGATAGGATGACCCAGAGGGGCGTTTCTGATGTTCCCGTGCCAGTCTTTCCATGCCAGGGCTTTAGAAAGGCCTGGGATGCAGGGAAGCACATGTGAAATAGCTAGAAATGGGTGCATAAAGCATCCCCTTTTCACGGCCCCGCGAAATATCTCATCGCTCACAGCGCTGGATGCTTGGCATTCCTCTCCTGCAAGAATGACTATTTTATTTATACAAACAACCCCCCTGACTTTGCAAGAAAAATGCTTCCCAGCCTGTGCCCAGTTTGCATGGATCTCGGGGAAAAGGCAGGCAGGCAGGCAGGCAGGCTACGGCTGCGTTCACACCGAGTTTGTAATCCAGTTTCAGTCCGCTTCTAGAGTCATTTTCATTCCGCATTGTCGAACCCAAAGGTGGATTTTCTGAGGCCGGATGCAGGGTTGAGTTCAAATTTGCCAATAACACGGGCTCTGTTCGAATGAAGCCATTTAAATTAAATTCTCATGCCTGGCTTGGCGATCTGGGAAGGGGGGCGTGGGATAATGGTTGCGGAAAGAGACCTGATTCTTTTTGATTACCTTTTATTGCCAAAAATGGCCAAGTAGATGTGGTCGCTGACACACAGGAGAGGAACGGCGTGAAACCCCATCTCCTAATGATCCCAGAGTCAATCTCATCCCCAAATAGCCCTGGACTGTCCCCATGCGGCTCCCAAAATGATGCGGACTCGTCTCCCAAACTGTGCCGAGAACAGTATTCTACCAGGCTAAACTGAGCACAGATTTGGGCTATTTGGTCCTCATAAAGTCCGGAAAGAGGGCTGGTCCTTAGGGAATTTGGATTCGAACTGGACTATCTAGCGCATGGGGATGTAACCGGAGTTATTTAAAGCCAAAAGAGTTTCTCGCTTTGCCAGTGTTACCTCTCTACAAAAGCAGACTGAAACTGGATTATCTTCCCAGTGTGTAAACGGCGCCGCAAAATCTTCCGGCCTGGCAAGGTGATAGGGCTGAAAACCCGGAAGGTGGACTCAACCAAATCGAAAAGGGTTTTGGGCCTGGACATATAAACGAGCAAAGGAAGTCCTGTGGGGGTCCCGGAGGTATTTTGGCGGTTCGGATCCTGCGCGATCAGTCACTGTCCCCGTAAATCTGGTGGATCTGTCCCGTTTCCCAGAGCTGAGCCAAGACACCCCTCTGGCAGACGGCCTTGGTGGATTTCACAACCTGCAAACGAAACCGAAAAGCTTAGGTCAGGGAGGTGAGGCGTCCGGCGGGCAGGTATCCTCACCTCTGCTGTCGTAAAAGAACCGGCGTAAAAGGGGCTTGAAATTCCCCCAAAATGGAAGGGACGGAAGGCAGCAACTGTGATCTGCAGTCACGCCACATGTCCTGGCTTTTAAGGTGGATTGGAGGCAGGGTGGGTATGAAAATACTGGGTTTGACTCCACACTCCTCCACGGAGCCAGCTGGGTGACCTTGGGCTAGTCACAGCTCTCTTTCTGAGTGCTCACAGCCCCACCTACCTCACAGGGTGTTCTGTTGTGGGAAGAACAGAAGGTTTGTCAGCAGCTTTGAGTCCCCTTAAGGGTGAGAAAAGCGGGGTGTAAAAGCCAATTCTTCTCCCTCCCTCCATTTTCTCACTATCTCTTTCCTTCCTTCCTTCGTCCCTCCTTCTCCCCCCTACTTTCCTTTGGTCTAGTGCTTAGGACTCTTACCTGGGAATACCAGGTTTGAATCCGCCCTCCCCCATGAAGCCAGCCGGGTGACCTTGGGCTAGTCACAGCTCTCCTCTGAGCCCTCACAGCCCCACCCAACTCACAGGGTGTTCTGTTGTGGGGAGGACGGAAGGTTCATGAGCCGCTTTGAGTCCCCTCAAGGGCGGGAAGGTTCGTCAGTACCTTTTGACTCCCCTTAAGGGTGGGAACAGAAGGCTCGTCAGCAGCTTTGAGTCCCCTTAAATGGGCGAGAAAAGCCAGGAAGAAGTGCCAACTCTTCTTCTCATGGCCTTTCACGGCTCCATTGCATACGGAGGGCGCGGAAAGCCTGAGCACAGTGCAGGGTTGTTTGGGGCACCTTTGAGGACATCTAGACGGTCCTCCCCATGGAGAGTAATCTCCCCTCCCTGATACGTCGAACCCCAAACCTTCTCTCCCCCTAGACCCCTTGGCCCCGACCCCTTAGCCCTGACCTCATGGCCCTTGACCCTGTCCCCATGAACGACCCAAACCTTCTCTCCCCCTAGACCCCTTGGCCCCGACCCCTTAGCCCTGACCTCATGGCCCTTGACCCTGTCCCCATGAACGAATCGTACTACGCAGTTTACCTCGCTGTCAATTTCATCGCAGAGTTCGATCCCAGCATACTGGAGAGGAGAAAGAGAAATGAGAGATGAGTAGGGGTGGGGGAAAGTAAAAGTTATGGAGGGTAGGAAATTGTGGGGGGGGGGGGAGACCCTAGAATAAAAGGAACAAGAACAACCCAGTTCCCCCAGGGTTAGGGTTGCCTCACTCTGAAGGTGGACATAATCTGGATTTAAATGTAGGTGTGGACGCGGCCTTAAAGAATACCGCAATTGGCTCAGGATTCTCAGGAAACCGATTGAACCCAGGGATGCCTGGATCCCAGACTTGTGCTCTAACCACTGGTCTCTCACAAAAGACACACACAAAAGACCCGTGTCTGTTCCACGGGGTCCCCTAGGCCCCCATCTCGCCTGGCGGGCGCCCTCTGCAAGTATCTGATTGCTCCATCGGGCATTTACCTTCCCGCCTTCTCTCTTCCTCTTCTGCTTCTCCTGTTCCACCGTGGGCGACGTGGCGTCCCGGCTCACGTCAGCGTCCAGGATCACTCGCCGTGAGTGGACGTGCCCCGCGGACGGCGAAGGAGAGCCGCTGACCGGCCCGACGGGAACAAACACCGGCGAGGTGGGCAGTGAATAGCTGCCAGCAATCCCTGAAGCAGCTGTAGGGAAGGGAACAGGATTTCGTTGGCCAGGGTCAAGGGCTCAAGGGTCAGGGTTGGGGTCAAGGGGTCCAAGTCAGGTTAGGGTTTGTATGCAGCCCCAGAGAAAGGGAGATAATGGTGTCAGGGTGTCGGCTCGGGGCCCAGGGTGTTGGTGCCAAGGGGTCAGGGCCAAGGGGTCAGGTCAAGGGGATAGGGTCAAGGACCAAGGGACCAGGGCCAAGGGTTCAAGAGAGGCCCAGTCTGGCCATGGAAGGCAATGGCCCTGGGGAGGGGAGGACCAGTCTGGCCATGGAAATCAATGGCCCTGGGGAGGCCCAGTCTGCCCATGGAAGTCCATGGATCTGGGGAGAGGAGGCCCAGGCTGCCCTTGGACATCAATGGCCCTGGGGAAAGGAGGCCCACCTGCCCATGGAAATCAATGGACCTGGGGAGGGGAGGCCCAGTCTGCCCATGAAATCAATGGCCCTGGGGAGGGGAGGCCCAGTCTGCCCATGGAAATCAATGGCCCTGGGGAGGGGAGGTCCAGTCTGCCAATTGAAGGCAAGGGCCCTGGGGAGGGGAGGCCCAGTCTCCCCATGGAAGCCAATGGCCCTGGGGAGGGGAGGCCCAGTCTGTCCATGGAAGTCAATGGCCCTGTGGAGGGGAGGACCTGTCTGCCCATGGAAGTCAATGGCCCTGGGGAGGGGAGGCCCATCTGCCCATGGAAGCCAATGGCCCTGGGGAGGGGAGGCCCATCTGCCCATGGAAGCCAATGGCCCTGGGGAGGGGAGGCCCAGTCTGCCCATGGAAGGCAATGGCCCTGGGGAGGGGAGGCCCACCTGCCCATGGAAATCAATGGCCCTGGGGAGGGGAGGCCCATCTGCCCATGGAAGCCAATGTTCCTGGGGAGGGGAGGCGCAGTCCAGCTGCCACATCTAACTTTCCAGCTTCAGCTTCCCTTACCGGAGCTTTGGGAGGAGAGCCGAGAGCCGGGCTCCTTCTCCGCGGTCAGCCTGGCCTCCTCCCGCTGCGCCTGGAGCTCGAGTTCCCTCTGCAGAGCCTCCCGGATCTCCTGGTCAATCAGAGCTGATGTCCGAGGCTTCCAGGTCTTCAGGGTGTACAGCTCCTCCCGGCGTGGCGCCCACTCCGGCCTGGGCTCTGGCCTCTGGGTTTCGGGGAAGGAGAACTTCACCTTCCGAACCGGGATAGCAAAATGTTCCTGCCGGAGCACCAGGCCATCGCCGGCGTTGGGCCCCTCCTGAAGGTTGAGGAGTGTTGTCCTTGAAGGGTCCCTCTGTTGGCCAGAAGAAAGGGAGAAGTTTGGCCGATAGGAGGACCGCTCATCTGCCGGCCTTCGCTCGGTGGTTCCTGGAGATGGTGGCATCTCCCGGGCTTCCGGTCTCCAACTCATGGTGCTTCCTTGGTCCTCTGTGGCAAGGCTCCCAGAAGCTGGGCTGGATCTGGTCTCCAAACTCCAGCCCTCTCCTCCTCCTTCCCTCCCCTTCTGTGGAACATCTGCCTCCATGCCCTGCTCGAAAACCTTCCGCCGCTCGGCCACGTCCTGGAGCTGAAGGCCTTTGTCGTACGTCCCCAGGAGCCTCCCTTCCCTCTGAAGGTCCTCTTCCCTCTTGATTTCCTGCTCAATCTCCCTCTGGACGTTGAAGGAAGCCCGGGGCTTATCTCCCCCTTTCCGAGAGGAAGCCGGAGAAGAAGAGACGCTGGCCGAGAGGAGAGCCACCGATGGGATCTCCACTAGCTCATCCCGGCTGCTGACCCTCCGGATGCCCCGCTCTTTCCAGAGGTCCGCCTCCCTCTCCATGGACAGGCGGATTTCTCGCTCGATGGGCGTCTCCAGCTGCATCTCAGCAGCATCTCTGATAGCAACCGTGGAGCCGAGTGGATGGTCAGGCATCTTCTCCGAGGCCTTCTCCTCCAGCGTGATGGATCTGAAGCTGTGAGATGTTTCCTCCACGCTCCAAGGACGACTTGGAGGAACGTCACCATCCCGAGCGCGGGTAACACCTCCTTGGAAGCTCAGAAGGTGGCTTCTTTCCTTGAGTCCACCTGGTCCCACCTGGTTATAGCCCTCGGAACCAGCAACCGGGCTTGACCATCCACTTCTTCCACGGGAAGAGGGGCCCCACTTCTCCGGCCCCAACAGAAGCTTCGGGTTTGCTTTCTCCAGGAGAAGAAATTGCTGCCTGGCCGCGGCAAAGTTAATCTGCTCTGTGTCGATGCCGTTGGGGTCAACAGGAGTCCGGACGCGGTCAGATGCAGGCCTGTCGAAGCAGATGGCAAAGCCGGTGGAGTAACTCCCTTTACCTTCTGGTGCCGTTGCGTTGATGTTCTCCAGCTCCTCCAAGGAGGTCCACCGTTCCGCCACAGTGTGGCTTTTTCTGACCACCTGGCTCCGGACTATCTCTTGACGTTCCTCTTCCAGCTCTTTGGTCTTCTCTGGCACAGCGTCTTCCGGAGGAATTTTATACCTCATCTCCTCATCATCTTCACCAAAAAGCCTGGTGGGTCTCGTTTCCCCTTTGTAGGCCCGGATGTCATACAAGGAACCGGACCGGACCACTTCCAGCTTGGAGTCTCGGTCCGGAGGTGGTGACCATTGCTCCGTCCTTTCCTTGATAGACTTTAGGGTCCACTTCCGCCCATCTCCCAGAGGATCCATCGTTCCGCTGACATTTCTAGCCTTTAAGTTCTCAACCCCGAGGTCCAGGTACTCATCACCGGTGACCTCAAACCTGACCTCCTCTTGAGAGACAACTCGGTGTCCATTCTGTTCCCTGAAGTTGTCGCCATCAGAGGCGGTGAAAATGGGGTACCAGGGCTGACGCTCCATTTTTGGCAGTAGTAAGTCGCCGACTGGACCTTCCTCTTTGAGGGTCTCCAAGAAATGTCCCTCAGGGGCAGAAACCGCTCGGATGTCCCAGGTACCTCGGACAGGAGAAGGAGAAAACTGCGGCCTCTAGAAAGGGCAGAGAGAAAAACAAAAGTCATTCACTTGCAGGCTTTGGAGAATATGGACTGGATGGGCCATGGCTTCCACCTAGAAGGACACACCTGAGGTTCTTAGGCTTGGAAACCAGGATCAGGCAAGGCACTGGTTGACCCACTGAAACAAGAGGTGGCTGTAGGGGATGGACAGTGTGTGAGTCCAGCCAGAATATTCTACAGTTCCGATGTCTCCTGCTTGAGGTGCCCAGAAGCAAGTGGTGGGCCACAGTGTGAAACAGGAGGCTGGACTAGATGGGCTGTGGCCTGATCCAGCAGGGCTCCTCTGAGGTTATGGACTGGATGGGCTGTGGCCTGATCCAGCAGGGCTCCTCTTGGGTTCTTATGGACTGGATGGGCTGTGGCCTGATCCAGCAGGGCTCCTCTTAGGTTCTTATGTACTGGATGGGCTGTGGCCTGATCCAGCAGGGCTCCTCTGAGGTTCTTATGGACTAGATGGGCTATGGCCTGATCCAGCAGGGCTTCTTTGATGTCTTCATGTTCTTATCCTGACTTTCCTCCTGTCCTCAACAACCTCACAACTTGGGTGGCGTCTCTTGAGGGTCCCATCTCTTTTATTCAATTTACCTGCAGTGTTGCCTACAGCTTTCTCCATCTAACATCTCTCCCCACCACACGTTACCCCCAGAGTAGCCCCTATCAGAGATGGGGAGTCTATGAGAGATGGCTAGTGGGCTAGGGAGAACTTCATGACCACAGAGGAGAATGTGATGCTCTAGTCTAACCACTGTATCATGCTGCCTTCCTAATGCCTCCCAAAAGCCCCAGTTTACAAAGCAAAGAGGAACCGCCACACCTTTGAAATGTTGCTGTCCTCTAATGATGATCCCCTACTGCCATCTAGTGGAAGAAATAAGAATTTCTGTTTCCAGAATTGGGAATTTAACTTTCTGCAATCTTTCTTTTTTTGCAACACAGAAGTACAGAAGAAGAAGAGTTGGCTTTTCTACCCGGCTTTTCTCACCCATTTAAGGGGACTCAAAGCAGCTGAGAAACCTTCTGTTCTTCCCCCCACACCCTGTGAGAGGCAGTGATAGCTCAGAAAGGGAGCTGTGACTAGCCCAAGGTCACCCAGCTGGCTTCATGGAGAAGAAGAGTTGGCTTTTCCACCCGGCTTTTCTCACCCATTTAAGGCGACTCAAAGCGGCTGACAAGCCTTCTGTTCTTCCCCCCCACACCCTGTAAGAGGCTGTGATAGCCCAGAAAGGGAGCTGTGACTAGCCCAAGGTCACCCAGCTGGCTTCATGGAGAAGAAGAAGAGTTGGCTTTTCCACCCGGCTTTTCTCACCCATTTAAGGGGACTCAAAGCGGCTGACAAACCTTCTGTTCTTCCCCCCCACACCCTGTAAGAGGCTGTGATAGCCCAGAAAGGGAGCTGCGACTAGCCCAAGGTCACCCAGCTAGTTGAACACTTTTGATCGGGTTTCTAATGCCTACGAATATTCGGGCACATCTCTAGACCTGTTCAGGCCCCCCCCCCCCAACCCCCCAGATTTTAGAAGGCCCGGCCAGCTGGGAATGGGAGTTTTGGCTTGCATGGAAATCTCATAGCCCTGCTGAGCTGTGACATTTCATAGTGTGGTCTCCTGCCAAGCAGGATTAGAGAAGTCTCTCCGTTGCAAGAGGAGATTGCAGGGGAGAAAACCACATGGTTGGGTTGTAGGATACAGGATTGAAATCACAGCACCTCTCCTTGGGGGGGACAATGAAACCCTTGTTCAGTTCTCCCCCCCCCCCCCACTCCCTGGGGAGGCGTCAGGTTTGCGCACTCAGATATCCAGCGTGGCTCATGCTGGAACGTCGCCTTTCTCCTCTGTGGAGCTATCAATGGAAGGCCAGGCAGGTCGCTAGTCCTCATTTCCCTAGGAAAGGGTAACTCTGGCTGCTCAGAGGATGGAGATTTTGCTGACGCGCGGGCATAAGAACATAAGAGGAGCCTTGCTGGATGAGGCCACAGCCCATCTAGCCCAGCATCCCGTCTCACACAGTGGCCCACCAGTTGCTTCTGGACATCTCAAGCAGAAGACAAAGGCATAACCTTCACCTGCTCTTGAGTCACTGCAAGTGGCCTTTAGAAACACCCTGCTTGCCTTTCCAGCCTGCAGGTGGTACCTGAGCATCCATTCTAGTAGCTTGTCTTCCATGAATGAAGAGGAGCCCTGCTGGATCAGGCCACAGCCCATCCAGTCCATAAGAACCTCAGAGGAGCCCTGCTGGATCAGGCCACAGCCCATCCAGTCCATAAGAATCTCAGAGGAGCCCTGCTGGATCAGGCCACAGCCCATCCAGTCCATCTCAGAGGAGCCCTGCTGGATCAGGCCACAGCCCATCTGGTCCATAAGAACCTCAGAGGAGCCCTGCTGGATCAGGCCACAGCCCATCCGGTCCATAAGAACCTCAGAGGAGCCCTGCTGGATCAGGCCACAGCCCATCCGGTCCATAAGAACCTCAGAGGAGCCCTGCTGGATCAGGCCACAGCCCATCCGGTCCATAAGAACCTCAGAGGAGCCCTGCTGGATCAGGCCACAGCCCATCTGGTCCATAAGAACCTCAGAGGAGCCCTGCTGGGTCAGGCCACAACCCATCTGGTCCATAAGAACCTCAGAGGAGCCCTGCTGGGTCAGGCCACAGCCCATCTGGCCCATAAGAACTTCAGAGGAGCCCTGCTGGATCAGGCCACAGCCCATCTGGTCCATAAGAACCTCAGAGGAGCCCTGCTGGGTCAGGCCACAGCCCATCTGGTCCATAAGAACCTCAGAGGAGCCCTGCTGGATCAGGCCACAGCCCATCTGGTCCATAAGAACCTCAGAGGAGCCCTGCTGGATCAGGCCACAGCCCATCTACTCCAAAAGCACCTCAAAGGAGCCCTGCTGGATCAGGCCACAGCCCATCTGGTCCATAAGAACCTCAGAGGAGCCCTGCTGGATCAGGCCACAGCCAATCCAGTCCATAAGAACCTCAGAGGAGCCCTGCTGGATGAGGCCACAGCCCATCCAGTCCATAAGAATGCAAGAGGAGCCCTGCTGGATCAGGCCACAGCCCATCTGGTCCATAAGAACCTCAGAGGAGCCCTGCTGTCTCCAAGGGCAGCCCCACATGGAATACATTGCAGTAGTCTTTTTACTCTCATTTTTTTAGTGTTTTGTAAACCCTTTTGAGACTTTTATTAAAAACAGATGTAAAGCGCTATATTAAAAGAAGTCTTAAATTAATAAAAGAAACGTAAATTAATAAATAAAACATTTGGGGCCCGGCTCCCATTTCCCTGCTCTTTCTAGGAGAGGAAAAAGGGGAAAGAATGTCGAGTTTCAGCCCTACCCACAAGCCCCTTTCTGGACAGGTAGAAACCAGCTCAGGTATTCTGCCCCTCCCTTCCTCCCTGCTCAGGTGTGCTAAAGTCTATAAAGGGTGTTCATTCCATCGGAGAGTTTGTGCTTCCCACTTGTGGCCTGACCTTTGGCCAATGCCAAAGTCGGGCTTATGACACTCTCAGCACTGAAGGCCTGATCCTGGAGAGTCAAAAGTCCAGCTGGTGATGCGCCAGGTGGCCCAGCTATTCTCACCTGTGCCGCCAGCCTGTCGCCCGTTTGCCCGGACAGAGGTTCCCATTAGAAGAAGAAGAGTTGGCTTTTCTACCCCACTTTTCTCACCCATTTAAGGGGATTCAAAGCAGCTGACAAACCTATTCTTCGGTGGGCTGTGAGAGCTCAGAAGAGAGCTGTGACTAGCCCAAGGCCACCCAGCTGGCTTCGTGGAGGAAGAAGAGCTAGCTTTTCTACCTCACTTTTCTCATCCATTTATGAGGGCTCAAAGTGGCTGACAAAGCTTTCCTATCCTTCTCCCCACAACAGAACACCCTGTGAGAGCTCAGAAGAGAGCTGTGACTAGCCCAAGGCCACCCAGCTGGCTTCGTGGAGGAAGAAGAGCTGGCTTTTCCAGCTTGCTTTTCTCACCCATTTAAGGGGACTCAAAGCGGCTGACAAACCTTCTGTTCTTCTCCCCACCACAGAACACCCTGTGAGGTAGGTGGGGCTGTGAAGCTCGGAAGAGACCTGTAACCAGCCCAAGGTCACCCAGCTGTGCACGTATGCATCTTCCGCACATCTGTACACATCTGTATCCATCCTCGTAGTTATCCCGTATGCAACCTGTACAAATGCGGACGGATGCGGAAAAGATGTGGATCTTCAAAGGCAGCTACCTGGACCGGGCAGGTAAAAGGAGCCACAGCCACTGCCCATCCGACAGGTCTGATCTGGAGTCCTTTCTCCCTCCCTCCTTCACACAGGTTTCGGCTTCTGCCTGGAAGGCTGAGGGTCTCAGTGTCAATCCCCAATCCTTTCTGAAGAAGTAGGGAATGGCAAACGCCTTCTGCATCCATGCCAAGAAAGCTGCGCAGGGTTGCCCATGGCGCCTGGGAGCGTCTGCAGCTGGGCGGTAGAGCAAACGGCTTGAAGAGCGAGGGGCCGCCGGTCCGTTCCCCAGACTCTCCCCAGAAGTCGGCAATGGCAAACCACTTCTGTATCCCTGCCAGGAAAACTGTGCCGCAGAGGTGCCCACGGAATCTGGGAGCCGGTGGTAGAGTCTAAGGCTTGGAAAGCAGAGGGTGGTGGGTTGGACTCCCAGCCTCTCCCCACGAGAAGGGAATAGCAAAGTACTTTTGTAGCTGTGCCGAGAAAACTGCGCAGGCAGGCAGCAGTTGGGCCCAACTCCCCAATGCCTCCACGGGCGCCCATGGGCAATGCCAGGCTCCCCCACAGTCCTCATGACACACACACACACACACACAGCAGACCCAGAATAAGCCAGTACCCACCGTCCCTGGCAGCCTGTCCCTCCTAACCCACCTGGGCAGGTGCCAAGCGGCCCATCACCACGGTGGGCACCTGGGATTCATTCTCAACACCAGCCGGGCGGCCTCTGAGGCCGGGCACGCCGTCCGCTCCTCTCCGAAGCCTGCAGCACGGAGCGTCTTTGCACGCACCGGGACGCCTGCCCACCCACAGGCACCCATGGGGCCCAGAAAGGGGTGCCTCTCTGATCAGGGCAGGGACCTGCCAGTCCAGTCGGCTTTTGGGAGGGGTGTTGTCCCTGCCAACGGGAGGCCTGCGCAAACCTGATAAGAGATCCCTCTCCCTCCGCCCGGCACAGAAATGGGGGAATTCCAGGAACTTGAACGTGTGGAATGCAGAATTAGTGCAAAACCCAAGAGCCACCTCCCAACTTTCCTGAGCATTCAGAGAGGACAAAGGTAACTCAGGTGTCAGCCTTGGGGCCGTCCCGTCCGGCCCTCCACCTCCCCCAAGCCCCCAGGCCGTCTGGATTCCAAAACTGTGATAAGCGCGGCACGGTTCACGCGAGGGCAGGGCCGCGTTGCTTGCAAACGGCAGGGCCTTGTCAGGGCATGCGCCGCCTTTAGAGCGAGCCGCTCACGGGGCGTGAGGAAGCTGTCGAACCTTGACTGCGAGAGGGTGAGAAGAATCGAGCTAAAGCTGTTTGACAGCTTCAATCCCATCTGGCGCTACGTGTGCGTGGAAGAGGGAATGGTGGGGCTCCTGCACCTTTAATAGCAGCATAGAAGAGGGAAAGTTGGGGCTCCTACACCTTTAACAGCAGTATAGAAAAGGGGATAATGGGGGTCTTGCAGGTTTTATAGCAGCATGGAAGAGGGGAAGATGGGGCTCCTACACCTTTAATAGCAGCATGGAAGAGGGAAAGTTGGGGCTCCTGCACCTTTAATAGCAGCATAGAAGATGGAAAGATGGGGTTCCTACACCTTTAATAGCAGTATAGAAAAGGGGATGATGGGGCTCTTGCAATTGTTATAGCAGCATGGAAGAGGGAATGATGGGGCTCCTGCACCTTTACAGCATAGAAGAGGGAAAGTTGGGGCTCCTGCACATTTAATAGCAGTATAGAAAAGGGGATAATGGGGGTCTTGCAGGTTTAATAGCAGCATGGAAGAGGGGAAGATGGGGCTCCTACACCTTTAATAGCAGCATGGAAGAGGGAAATTTGGGGGTCCTGCACCTTTAATAGCAGTATAGAAAAGGGGATAATGGGGGGTCTTGCAGGTTTTATAGCAGCATGGAAGAGGGGAAGATGGGGTTCCTACACCTTTAATAGTAGTATAGAAAAGGGGATGATGGGGCTCTTGCAATTTTTATAGCAGCATGGAAGAGGGAATGATGGGGCTCCTGCACCTTTTCAGCATAGAAGAGGTAAAGTTGGGGGTCCTGCACATTTAATAGCAGTATAGAAAAGGGGATAATGGGGGTCTTGCAGGTTTAATAGCAGCATGGAAGAGGGGAAGAGGGGGCTCCTGCACCTTTAATAGCAGTATAGAAAAGGCAATAATGGGGGTCTTGCAGGTTTTATAGCAGCATGGAAGAGGGGAAGATGGGGCTCCTACACCTTTAATAGGAGCATGGAAGAGGGAATGATGAGGCTCCTGCACTTTTAATAGCAGCATGGAAGAGGGAAAGATGGGGCTTCTGCACTTTAATAGTAGTATATTGTTTAAAAGGGGATAATGGGGGTCTTGCAGGTTTAATAGCAGCATGGAAGAGGGGAAGATGGGGCTCCTACACCTTTAATAGCAGCATGGAAGAGGGAAAGATGGGGCTCCTGCACCTTTCATACTCAGAGGGGAACTGGCATTTCAGCAGAGGTCAGCTGTCTCCTACCCCACTATGCAAGGCACAAAAGTCCTGCCCCGTTTTCTACCCCACCACTCCAACACGCAGCAAGGAGCTCCCCGGCTTTGAAGTCCTTTAGCTTCACGGAGAAGGAACGGGGACTGGGGACAACGGGGTGGAACTTCAAGGGAGTCAATCCAGATTAGATCTTAGGAAAACCTTCCTGACGGTGAGGGCGATCGGTCAATGGAACAGGTTGCCATGGGAGGTGGTGGGTTCTCCTTCGCTGGAGATCTTCAAGCAGAGGCTGGACCTACATCTGTCTGGGATGGTTTTAGGGGATCCTGCATTGAGCAGGGGTTGGACTAGATGACCCTCGAGGTCCCTTCCAATTCTATGACCCTACGTCTCTAACCCAGTACCTAAAGATGGTGGACAGGGAATATCTAGGAGACGCCCCAGTCCCTGGTCCCTGGTCCCTCGAACCCGAGACCTCGGGCCAGCTCTTCATTCTGAGAAACCCCCCAAAAAGTCAAACCTACCCTCTATCCTCCACGCTCTGGATTCGAGAAGAACCGGCAGGCCTTCCTCTCTCGGGCTCCCCGTTCCCAGGCAGCCTGGAGTCTGGAGAGCAGGCCCTGTTCCTCCTGAGGGGGGGGGGTCATCTTAATGGTGCCCTGGGGGTAAGGTCCACCATTTCTGACGGGGCCAGGCCCGCCCCGTTCACCGAGCGAAACTGGGCGGGACAGATCTTTGCTCCCTCCCGGGCCTTAGATGTCCTTCACCCTGGCTTTGTGGAGTTTCAGGGTGTGGCAACCTTCCCAGGCAGGGTTTCAGGGGTAATAACATGGCTCACGGAGTCACCACCGGCAAGTCCGTCCACTGACTGCCCCCTGGGAGAGATGGTTCCGCAGGCGAACCCCAGGCGAGTTCCTCAGCCCTTCTGCTTTGCAGTGGTGGCCCAGACAGATGTTGTGGGCCCAGACACCTGGCTTTTGGAGGTAACAGCTTAGCTCACGGAGCCACCACCAGCAAGTCCATTCAATGACCGCACCCTGGGAGAGATGGTTGCCCCCCTAGGCCAGTTTCTCGGCTGTCCTGCCTCCAGTGGTGGGCAGACAGATGTTCTGGGTCCAGACATCTGCCTCCTGCAATTCAGAGCAGACCCCCAGTAGGGGTGTGGGTGAATGCAATTTTCAGGATTCGGTTCGAATCGCATACCCAAAAAATTCGATCCGATTAGAATGTTTCAAGTTCAGATTTAACAAAATTCGGTTCGAATTAAGCACGTCTGAACCCATTCGTTGGACGTTTTGATTCAGGTCTGCACTTAACGAATGGCAACAACTTTCATAGATGCCCATATGCATCTTCTACGGGCACTATTAATGAATTATTTTTTAAAAATATGTTTGCATTTCCACCCCACCCTATATCCAAAGGTCTCACAGGGCGGGAGACGACATGGAAAACCAAGCGCACAATGAGCATACTTGAAACCACCAAGGGGGGGGGGAGACATATTATAGCTAGATCTCTCCCCTCTCATAACCCACCCCACATTAGTCCCCCCCCCAGAAAGGAGCCACATCTTTGGCCACCGGGAGGCAGCTGTGGATTTCTGGAGTTGTGCAGCCGCTGCCCTGCCCAGGGCTAAAGGCGGATTATCAAGTTAGTTCCGCAGGAGGGAAAGTCCACCTTGCCGTAATTAGTGATGGGCTGGGCAGGCTGGACAGAAGAGCCCCCCCACCCCACCCCACCCAGAGAATGACCCCAGAGCAGGCAGAATCACACACCAGTTACAGTTAAAGGGGGGTGGATGGAAAGGGGTTGCTGATGGGGTGGAAAGGGTGGCTGTATTTCCTTCCTTCCTTCCTCCCTCCCTCTTTCCTTTCCTTATTCCTTCCCTTCTTCCCTTCCTTCCCTCCTCCCTTCTCTCTTCCCTCCCTCCTCTCTCTCTCTCTCCCTCCCTCCCTCCTTCCCTCCCTCCCTCTTTCCTTTCTTTATTCCTTCCCTCCTCCGTTCTCTCTTCCCTTCCTTCCCTCCTTCCTCCCTTCCCTCCCTCTTCCCTTCCCTTCTTCCTTCCCTTCTTCCCTCCCTTCCCTCCTCCCTTCTCTCTTCCCTTCTTCCCTTCCTCTTCCCTCCCTCCTTCCTTCTTCCCTTTCCTTATTCCTTCCCCTCTTCACTTCCTTCCATCCTCCCTTCCCTTCTTCCCCTCTTTCCTTCCCTCCCTCCCTCCCTCCTTCCTTCCTTCTTTCCTTCCCTCCTTCCCTCTCCAAGAGCTCACCTGTCAAGTCTTTTTCACAGTGGTTCACAATTGCAAGAGTACCGGCTTCCAAAAGTGATGCCCAAGAGGAGTAATTTAAGGATTTGGGTTTCGGGTCACAGGAGAAACTAACAAAACAAGCTCAGAAAAGACAACGTTTGGCCCTGCCATCTCCAGATTCAGTCCACTTTCACAGCGGAATAACACGACAGCAAAGGGATGAGGCATTTTCTGCTCACCAATGGTGGGTTTTCTGGGTTGGATATGGCTTAAAGAAAACAGCTTGTCACTTCGCTTATTGGTTCTCTCGATCTGAAAGTGGACTGAAGCTGGATTAAACCTTAAGTGTGAACGCAGCCTGGGTCTGTCCACAGCAAACCTATTTGCTGCAGACACAGAAACTGACGGAGACATAAAGGAAAGCAAGGTCATTGCTTTTTATTTTCTCTGCATGTTCTTTCTTTTCTTTTTCTTTAAAAGCAGAATGAAAAGAAGGTATTTTATAGAAGGGATTGAAAAAATCCTAAAGAATTCCATCCATCCATCCAACAATCCAACAATCCATCCATCCATCCATCCATCTTATGAGCCAGTTTGATCTAGTGGTTAGGGAGCTGGACTCTTATCCAGCCTGGAATACCGGGTTCAATTCCTCTCTCCTCCATTAAGCCAGCTGGGTGAACTTGGGCTAGTCACAGCTTTCTTCTTAGCTCTCACAGGCCTGCCTGTCTCACAGGGTGAAGAACAGATGAATTGTCAGCCGCTTTGAGTCGCCTTAAATGAGTGAAAAAAGTGAGATAGAACAGCCAACTCTTCTTCTTCTTAATCCTCCTCCATGAAGCCAACTGGGTGACACTGGGCTAGTCACAGCTCTCTTCTGAGCTCTCACAGCCCCACCTACCTCACAGGGTGTCTGTGGTCCACAGACTGCAATGCCTGGGTCTTCTCCCAAGATGCAATGGGAAGTGGCAAATTGCCTGCCTAAGTCCACCTTCTCTGGCTAATATTAAGTTAATACATGTTAAGTGTATTACTACCTCTAGGTGGCACTGTTGGGCAAAAATGCAAACGTGTTTTCTCTGACATGGAAAAAACATGGTCCATAAGAACCTCAGAGGAGCCCAGCTGGATCAGGCCACAGCCCATCCAGTCCATAAGAACCTCAGAGGAGCCCTGCTGGATCAGGCCACAGCCCATCTAGTCCATAAGAACCTCAGAGGAGCCCAGCTGGATCAGGCCACAGCCCATCCAGTCCATAAGAACCTCAGAGGAGCCCTGCTGGATCAGGCCACAGCCCATCTGGTCCATGTTAACCTAAGAGGAGTCCTGCTGGATCAGGCCAGAGTCCATCCAGTCCATAAGAACCTCAGAGGAGCCCTGCTGGATGAGGCCACAGCCCATCTAGCCCATAAGAACCTCAGAGGAGCCCAGCTGGATCAGGCCACAGCCCATCCAGTCCATAAGAACGCAAGAGGAGCCCTGCTGGATCAGCCACAGCCCATCTGGTCCATGTTAACCTAAGAGGAGCCCTGCTGGATGAGGCCACAGCCCATCCAGTCCATAAGAACCTCAGAGGAGCCCAGCTGGATCAGGCCACAGCCCATCCAGTCCATAAGAACGCAAGAGGAGCCCTGCTGGATGAGGCCACAGCCCATCTGGTCCATAAGAACCTCAGAGGTGACCTGCTGTGGCCTCATCCAGCAGGGCTCCTGTGAGGTTCTTACATAAGCCTTCTTTCTGCTTCTCTCCAGCAGCAGCAGCCCTGAAACCTGCTTTTTTGGCATGTTTGAAGCCTGATTCTGGGTTTTTCTAGGATTTGCAGCCACGGCAATGTGAGGACTGATGGGCAGACAACATCAAAAGCCATCCTGGGCAGACAAAGCAGCGGGGACAAAGCGAGAGCCGGTGTGGACGCTTGCTGATTGAGCAGAATGCTGGGAATGTTGCTGACCAGGGAATCCACGCTCTGCGTGGCCAAAAGCAGAAAAACCTCTATTGCCCTGGACTGGATTGCAGGCATCCCCCCCCTCCCCCGTTGGTGACCTCTTTGGTCCGGTGGTTAGGGAGCCGGACTCTTATCTAGGAATACCGGGTTTGATTCTGAATATGAATTCCAAGCTATTGATCGTAAAACAGGAACGCAACCTTAAGATCTGGAGGGGAGGCCCTCCTGGTTGTCCCACCACCCTCAGGAATAAAACTGGTGGGCACCCAGGAGAGGGCCTTCTCAGTGATGGCCCCTTGGCTATGGAATAGTCTCCCCCTTGAGGTGTGTCAGGACCTTCTCTGTATATGATCAGAAAGGCGGCGAAGACGCACCTCATTGCCCTGGCCTTTGGCTAAATGGGCATAGACTGCTTCTTCCCACCTTACGGACACTGTTGTTGTTTTAATATATTTCTGATTTTAAATGCTGTTACCCGCCCTGAGACATTTGGGTATAGGCAAGGACAGGAATACAAATAATAGATGGATAGATAGATCCAGACGTGTTAGAAAGAAAGGAAGAGATGATGATGATGATGATGATAGGTAGATAGATAGATAGATAGATAGATAGATAGATAGATAGATAGATAGATAGATAGATAGATAGATAGATAGATAGATAGATAGATAGATAGATAGATAGATAGATAGATGATGGAGGGAGGGAGGGAGGGAGGGAGGGATAGATAGACAGACAGACAGATAGATAGAGAGACAGATAGATAGAGGGTATGGTGGGGGCATCCAAAAAGATCACCCTGTGTTCCTTTCATGTCTGCTCTGACTTAAGACCTACTTTCTTTTTGTCCACTTTCTTTGGCCCAGTCCCTTCTACTGGGTGGGATTGCAACAGGTTTGCAGAAATTCTTTCACAGACACCTGCAAAAACCTGTGTAGCCAAGGGAGGAAGGGCCATTATTTACATCAGTCTGAGTTGGTTTGCATGCAAACAGATGGCTTAGGAAGCCATGAAAGTTTAAAAAACTCCACAAAAGTAAAAAAGTTTTAAAAAAGCAAATAAGGAAAATATGGGGGGGGGGAAGGAAAGAAAGTAAATGAGTAAAATAAGTAAAATAAGTAAAAGTAAAAAAAAAAGGTAAAAGTAAAAAAGTAAAAAGTAAGAAAAGTAAGAAAGTAAAAACCACCACCATCACAACACGGAAAATTACAGGTCAATTTCCTCTCCCACCCAAGATGATTCACACTTTTTTTTTTAATTTTTATTCTTATTATTTGCTTTGTTCTGGTATATTACAAACCAACAGTGGGAAAGAAGGCAGAGAGGCAGGTGGTCGTCCAAACAGCTGGTCGCCGTGATGGAGAAGCAGAGGGGTTGTTTAGGGAGGTGCACTTTGAGCCCAGCCGAGAAAGGCTAGGAGAGAATCCACAACACAGGAATGGCCAGGTGAATGGGGTAATCGCCAGGTCCTATACTCTAGAGATGGGATAGCGACAGGGTGCTGGGGACAAGAAAGGAAAGGAGCAGAAACCCGGTGAAGAGATCGGCTGCGACATCTCAGGAGCAAAACCAGACAGTGGCCAAGGATGTGAGGTGGTGGACAGACATTTCTCCTTCCACTGCTGTGAAGGCATCCCGGGGTACGTTTAAGGACGCACGTGGTTTCGGCCACTCTCCATCTTGCTGCGCTTTTGCGCAAAATTGGCTCAGGTGGGGAAACTGGAGAGGTCCCTCTGGCTGGTGGTGCCAATAGATGGACCCCACCAATAGATGTTGGTGTCAGGGCTCCACTGCTTGTCAGCTGCCAAAGGAAAGAAGCTGAGCATTGCTTGCAAAAGCAGAAATCGTCAGAGTTTGCTGGGATTCTCAGCTTTCGTGGACTGATGGTTTTTTACGGGGTAGTCCCCGGACAAAGTCATGGCTCAGGTCTCAAGTGGTGTTAGTTCAGAGCTCAACTCCAGTGGTGTTAGTTTGAAGACAAGTCGGCTTCCAATAAAGGACTTTAGGTCATGAACCAAAATAAGAACGCACCCCTTGATTGAATAGACACAGGTGGAAAGTTTGAGAAGGTTCAACATTCTTGTTGATACAGGGGTTCTGTTGGGTTCTGTCCCACATTTGGCTTGTTCATAATAATTCAAAATTTCATGGGCCAGCTGCTTTGTAAGAGACAGCCTGGACTCTGTCCCGTTGGGTTTCCCACTTTGTCGTGCCCAGTATCATAATGTCATCCACATAACTTCCATCAGAAATTCAGGGAGGAAAAACAGGGAGGAGCATTTTTTGGGATTTGGTCACGGTTCAGTTTAGCATAAAGCAAGGGTGTGAAACGGGACCCCTCCAGGTGTAACTCCCATTGCTGGCATGGAATGCTGGGATACGGATGCATGGTGGTGGCAGGCCCCGTTCGCCAAAACTGGAGACTGTATCTGCCTTACTTTTCCTCAAGCAGATTTGGGCTGAGAAAGCCATAGGTGTGTAAATACAAAGGAGACATTAAATCCGCTCCTGGCTTTTCCTTTGAAGCGGCCATCTTGATCGTGGGAGGGTTGTTGGTTTAGGTTTCCACAGCCATGTACAAACAACAAGGAACCCTGGCTCATACCTCAAACAAAATCCCTGTCTGTTCTCACATCAGGAAACCCAGATATGCCTGGGAAACCCTGAAGCATTCTGGGAAAACTGAAGCATTATGCACTGCATTTGCATATAACGGCTGTTCCATCCACCGTGGATCCGCCAAATCCTCTAAAAGGTCACTCAGAAATTAAAATAAAGTCAACCAAAACTCATTGGGACAGAAGGGAAATCGTTAGCAGGAGGAAAACCCCTTTTTGAATCAAGAATCCCCGGAGAAAGCCACCCTGTGGGTGACATTTTGGTATTGCAGCTATTCACCTGGAAAGAATCCCAGATCACTTTCTCACTGGACTCACATAGGACAGGTTCCCACTAGGCAAATTAATCCGGTTTTAAACCTGGTTTTTAAAAATCAGCAGCGAGGTCTGGTTTTTTTGCATTCCCACTGCTAGCTTATAATGCAGACGTACTCTCCATTCCTCACTCTCCAACCCCCTCCCCTCTCTCCTTCTCTCAGCAGAACCCCCTCCCCATGTAGTCAGCAATTGGACACTGTCATATCCTGTCTTAATTGGGGCGGGCAATTCAAACCCCACGCTCTATATAAGCCTGCTCTCGGAGAACATGGAATCCTTTGGCAGCAGCTTTTGTTCACCACTTCTCGCCCCACCGTAGTACAGCTTCCTCATGTTAACAAGGCAGTAGAAGATTAAAGATCACTTCCCCTTCTCATATTGGTGTTCTGCGCTAGATCGATAGATCAGAGCAGCACAAAAGTGGCAGGAGTGGGGCAAAAGGGGGAGCAGGCAGGCTTTTACACAAGAGGTTTAATCCTCAGAAACTGCAGATTCTTTTAAAACGTTGGGAACGGTCAGTGCTCAAAACAGTTTCAGCGCATCCATATGGTGTTTGGTCCTTCCTCTGCCAATTGGCTACTGTGCAGCCAATCTGGAGGCTGATGTTTATCCCCTGAACCTTTGGGATTGCCCCATCATTTCTCAAAGCTCCAGAGTCCATGGAGGCACTCAAGGGGGGGGGGGGTGAAACTGAAGAGCAATCACACCTCCGTACAAACTTTGCTTTTTTGGGGGTGGGGGAATGCAGAAATCTCAGCTCACTGATAGTTGAGAAAACCCCACCTGTTCTTCCTGGGATCACAACGCTGCCTCCCCTAGTCTAGGGCATGGCTGGTCATTTCATTTGGCACCATTGCAGTTCTGCTGGCCCATGGAAAAGGCAAAAAACAAGATTGTGGATGTCCCGGTGATTAAAACGGAGCAAACCTTCTCTCGCTTCCAGTGCTCAATTAGGGTTCAAAGAGGGACACATCTGGCGAGCTTCTACGGGGTAGCTGTTATTCCTTGCTCTCCTTTGCTTGAGCCAAACCACAGTCCCGTGGTTTAGAGGAAACAGGAGAAACTCCAGGACCAGAAGGATGACCAAAGAGGGTACGTTTTCCATCCATGACTACAAGACTGCAGTAGGATCTTCCCACTCCTTGCTTTATGCTCGGAGCCAAACCCTCACCCTGTGGGAGGGAAAGAGGCTGGAAGCCTCCCTGCTTGTAACCCTTTGACCCGACAGATAAGAAGAGAGAAGATCAGCCATTATCTTTCCTCCAGAAAATACCCCTGTGATGTCCTTATCTCTCGTTTTCCAGACCGTTGTGGAGAATTCACTGATTTTTCTCCCCCTCCAGCTCTGGATCAAAATCCTGCCGAGATTCCAAAAGGATGGAGGACAGCTGGGAAACTGCTCAGAATTTCCCTGCTTTTTAATAATAATAATAATAATAATAATAATTTAAAAATGTAAAATTCCACACCCTGTTTTAAAGGAACGAGGAGGTACACAGTCATGAATCGTGGGAAGGTTCGCTTTGGCACTACAGTTGACTTTAATGGGAACCTTGGTAGCTCAGTGGAAGATCACTGGCTTTGCACACAGAAAACCGCGGGTTCTGTTCCCGACACCTCCCAGGAAAATCGCCAAGCTGTTTTGTTGTTCTGTTCTCAGAAAAACCACATGGGTAAGTCCACGAGGCTTCAAAAGGCTGCACCCAAACCTAGAGTGTCCCCTGGGGCCTGGAGAACACGGATTCCCCCCTACCCAAAACTTTCCCTGCTGCAGCCTGTCCTCAAATTGCAAAATCTGCCTGTAAAGGTGACCTATGAAGAAATCGTGATAAGTAACTCTGAGGGGAGGATTCACCTTCATCCACTTCCGCTGCCACCATGCAATGGGATGACCTATTGCCGAGGCAATTCTGTTAGGCAGAAAATGGCCCACATTGGGGGAAACTTCCTGTCTGTATAAAACATCGCTCCAGAGGCTTGGGGGCTGATCTGTTTGGATGCCAATCTCCCAGAATGCCTTTTTCTACCTGTGTGTGGATGGTGTCCGAATTGCCAATAATTATTATTATTATTTTTATTATTTGCATGTTTGCAACTACTCTCTCTGGTTACCTGGTCAAAACTCTTTAGCGTGGAACTACTGTATATGTTTTCTATCCACATCTCGAGGCTTGGGTTGGAATGGCAAAAGGAAGGAAGAATCTCAGTCAGGTACTGACAGGTGCCAACTTTTTTGCCACCTGGTAAAACTGGAGCATTTAAAAATTAGAAAATAAAACGTGATCAATCGGGTTGTTTTCGGCTTCCGAGAAGTTACGGACAACGCATCAGATCGCGCTTGCAAATGGAAACACCTTGAGCATTTCTGGAAGGCTTAATTTGGGGATGCAAAAATAATTCCCACAGCTGAAAGGCCACCATAGTTCCAGATCAGTGACAACCGTGTGCTGCGTTCCCCGTTTTAATTCCTCAGCTATGTGCTAAGGGGAGGCTCTGAAAGAATGTAAGGTGTAGTGTTTGTGAAAACACTCAAGAAACCTTTAAGGCCATTGAATTCCAAAGGTTCCACAAATACTCGGTGAATTTAAGTACCAACCATCTCCCCGCACAAGAAAAGCACCTGGGTCCAGTTCAATGCAGCAGGAAGATGAGAAATAGTGATGCTAAAAATTAGAAAAAGGAAAAAAAAGGGGTTAGAAGAAACTGAGTACCTTTCCTTGTTCTCTCGTTTTGATTTTAAATTGGCGAGTGGTCCTCCAAGAATTTTAGGGTTTGCTTGATAAATCCCCGAGCTGAAAGGGGCAAAAAAAGGAATATTCCACTTCTTACATCTGTGAAAATGGGAGTGGAAATTCCGGCGAAACGAAATGGGCTGTTTTGCAAAGTTGGATATTCTCTCTCTCCCTCTCTCTCCATCTTTATCTCTTTGTTTTTGTTTTGGCGAACGCTGCATTTCTATCCCCCCCCCCCCAAAAGTCATTTGCAGATAAGGGGTTCTGGTAACCTGAAAAACACCCAAGAGGGAAATTGTGTGTCTTCATAAGTAAAAATAAAGATAACTTCTTTTTCTTGGTTGGTTTGTTGGTTTTTCCTTCCAAACCTAGGTGCATCTGCAGAACTTAGAAAGTAACCAAAAGAGACAGTTCTGGTCGGCAAGGCGAGAGCGGCACCTTACATAACTGAACAGCATTTACAACGTTGCTTCTTCATTTCAAGGTCTTGGTCGGCACCTTTCGGGTCCGTGTCGTTGGCTGATGGTTTCTCGCTGGGTTGATTCTCCTCTTTCTGGGGCAGGGCTGTCACCGGTTCCACCGTGCTGCCGTTGGGTGGGCCGTGGTCCTTTCCCGTGGAATCCGCGGCCGGCTTGTTCTCCGCGTCCTCGATCACCACCAGCTCGGCCTTGATGGTCCCTTCTAGGCCAAGGACCTTTTTGGTTTCATCCTCATCTTCCACGTTCTGGTAGCCCATGAAGATCATGGTCACGGGCTGCTCCTTGCTGGGTTCCGGGCCTTCTCCCTCCGCCATCAGCTTTGGGGTCTCCACCGGTTTCGCCTGCACGCCGGTGATTTCTTTACGGGGCGTGACCTTCTGGCTAGGGGGGTTGCTGGTCTTGGACTCATCCAGGTTCTTCACCTTCTCCGAGATCTCGCTCAAGGTGACTTCGTCAGCTTTGTGGATTAACTCATCGACCTCTGAGGAGCTGAGCGGGTGGATTCCATTTTCCACCGCCCCGTCTTCGGCGCGGACAGCGTGGACCACTGTGAAGGAGGACAGAAAGGCAACATGGAGAGAATCAGAAGAAGGAACAAGCCCTTCTGGAAGCAACTCACACAACAATGGTTTCCCTTCCCCAAGAAGCCTAGGACCGACTCTTTTGCTGTGGAATCAGGATGGTTCAACGGTAACCAAACTTCTCAGAAGGCTTTTGGTCCTAGGATTGGTTCCCGGCACTTCCCTGAAAGTTGGGCATCACAAACTGGTTCTGGTCCAAGAAAACTGCATCAATGCATCCGTGTGTATGGTTTTGTTCACACTTAAATTTTAATATAGCCCTGGTCCACCTTCACATCTTCATCAGGTCTGACTGCTCACACCTTTTGGTTTCAATCCATTTTTTTTTTTGTGTGTGTGTGTGTGTGTGTGTGGACTTTCCACCTTCCAGTTGGACTTTCCTGGATGGAAAACCCACAATTAAAATGCACAGAAACGAAAAAGTTTGAGGGCAATCAGGATTGAAGAGGGTTTACAGCGAAGGGGTGATAAGTTTACATTTTACTGTTGTTAACCGCCCGGATTGGTTTGCCATAGGGCGGTATACAAATAAATATTATTATTATTATTATTATTATTATTATAAGTTGCTTGCTTGTGGCTTTACCTAACCGCTTTTGGCTCAGATAATATGGAAAGAAACAGCAAGCCGCGTCGCTGATGTGCCTTCCAACGCTAAAAGCGGAATGAAGCTGTTATTAAAACTTAGGTGTGAACACAGCACGGGGTGCCCTCTTCAAAGGCATGCCCTCAATATAGGATCCCACCTGGAAGAGACCTATATTTATTTATTATGTATTTATTTATTTATTTGTATTTCTATACCGCCCTATACCCGAAGGTCTCAGGGCGGGTTACAATATTATATGGACAACTGCACGTCATAATTTCCTGATTAAGTTTAAATTGACTTATTTTAGTGGATATGAGCAAGCCACGCTCCGTTCACCCATCAGTGCTGTTTCTGGTGCCAGTCCGATCCAGAAGGTTGTCTTGGGCTTCTACCCACAGTGGACGGCTTCCCCTTTGCTTGGAGGCGGTATAAATAGCACACAGAGGTATGAATAGTTAAGAGCCTATAGTATACTATTTATATCACCGCCAGGCCAGGAAGGAACCCTTGCACTAGCTGGCAGAGAGAAATATCAAGCTTGGAGGAGAAGGAGAAAGAGAAGAGGAAGGAGGAGGAGGAGGAGAGGAGGAGATGGTTTTTCTACACCACTTTTCTCACCCTTTTAAGGGAAGTCAGAGTTGCTGGCAAGCCATCTGTTCTCACCCTTAAGGGGACTCAAAGCTACTGACAAACCTTCTGTTCTTCTCCCCACAACAGAGGTCCTGTGAGGTAGGTGAGGCTGTGAGAGCTCAGAAGGGAGCTGTAAGTAGCCCAAGATCACACAGCTGGCTTTGTGTAGTAGTAGCAGGAGTAGAAGAAGAAGAACCAAGTTTTCTCACGCTTAAGGGGACTCAAAGCTACCGACAAAGCTTCTGTTCTCATCCATTTAAGGGGACTCAGAGGTGCTGACAAACCTTCTGTTCTTCTCCCCACAACAGACTACGAGATAAGACTCCATCTCTCTAACCACAAGACCAAACTAGCTAGAAAACTTCTAGGAGTGATCAAGGCAATCTAGAATTATAAATATTCACTTCTCTCCTCTACCCAGACAGACATAGCTGGATAAGATGGGAATCAATGGCTCACAGGTCCCGGGGACTGTTCTCCCAAGGGTGGAACAGCCGTACATGGGAAGCCATTTTGCATTCATTGGTCTCCCAGCATAAGGACCCAGGAACTGACTTTGCACACTGCACTACCAAACAATGGGCATAAGAAAGAGGAACCTTGCTGGATCAGCCACAGTCCATCTAGTCCATGAGAACCTAAGGGGAGCCCTGCTGGATCAGCCACAGTCCACCTAGTCCATAAGACCTAAGGGGATCCCTGCTGGATCAGGCCACAGCCCATCCAGTCCATAAGAACCTCAGAGGAGCCCTGCTGGGTCAGGCCACAGCCCATCTAGTCCATAAGAACCTAAGGGGAGTCTTGCTGGATCAGGCCACAGCCCATCCAGTCCATAAGAACCTAAGGGGAACCCTGCTGGATCAGGCCACAGCCCATCCAGTCCATAAGAACCTAAGGGGAGCCCTGCTGGATCAGGCCACAGCCCATCCAGTCCATAAGAACCTCAGGGGAGCCCTGCTGGGTCAGGCCATAGCCCATCCAGTCCATAAGAACCTCAGAGGAGCCCTGCTGGATCAGGCCACAGCCCATCCAGTCCATAAGAACCTAAGGGGAGCCCTGCTGGATCAGGCCACAGCCCATCCAGTCCATAAGAACCTCAGAGGAGCCCTGCTGGGTCAGGCCATAGCCCATCCAGTCCATAAGAACCTAAGGGGAGCCCTGCTGGATCAGGCCACAGCCCATCTAGTCCATAAGAACCTAAGGGGAGCCTTGCTGGATCAGGCCACAGCCCATCTAGTCCATAAGAACCTAGGGGGAGCCCTGCTGGATCAGGCCACAGCCCATCTAGTCCATAAGAACCTAAGGGGAACCCTGCTGGATCAGGCCACAGCCCATCTAGTCCATAAGAACCTAGGGGGAGCCCTGCTGGATCAGGCCACAGCCCATCTAGTCCATAAGAACCTAAGGGGAGCCCTGCTGGATCAGGCCACAGCCCATCTAGTCCATAAGAACCTAAGAGGAGCCCTGCTGGATCAGGCCACAGCCCATCCAGTCCATGGTTTGCACGAAGGGGAAAGAGAACTAGGCCACACAGGGCAAACCTTTGGCTGATCCTTGGCCTCCTGACCAGCCAAATTCCAGGGTCCTTGGGCTTGTGGATGGGTTGGGGGCTGCGTACCTTTATGTGCGTCCTCGTATACTTTCACCCCCTGAACTGAGTGGTCCTTGGGCAATCTAGTGGTGCTGGACAGGACCTTGGTCTCCCCAGTCAGTTTGTCCTTCTCCACCGTGATTTCCACAGAATACATAGCTGGGACACAAAGACGACAGTGAGACCCATTTCCCCTTCAACGGTGGCCCTGGAGAGGGCCCCCCGCGCTCCTACCCCAAGCTCTGAAGCAAAAAGGGGGTCGCGCGAGCAGGGAAAGGCAGCCGCCGGGGGTCGGTGGGCAGAAGGCATGAAGCAGTGGGCAGGGGTGCAAAAGGAGTGGCGTCAGTAGCAAGGAAGGTCTGAATTCTTTAGTGCCAACCAGAACATCTTCATGAAGAGACGAACTTCAGAACCTCAGAGAAGCCCTGCTGGATCAGACCACAGCCCATCCAGTCCATAAGAACCTAAGAGGAGCCCTGCTGGATCAGGCCACAGCCCATCCGGTCCATAAGAACCTCAGAGGAGCCCTGCTGGTTCAGGCCACCGGCCACCTAGTCCATAAGAACCTCAGAGGAGCCCTGCTGGATCAGGCCACAGCCCATCTAGTCCATAGGAACCTAAAAGGAGTCCTGCTGGATCAGGCCACAGCCCATCCAGTCCATAAGAACCTAAAAGGAGTCCTGCTGGATCAGGCCACAGCCCATCTAGTCCATAAGAACCTAAGAGGAGCCCTGCTGGATCAGGCCACAGCCCATCCAGTCCATAAGAACCTAAGAGGAGCCCTGCTGGATCAGGCCACAGCCCATCTAGTCCATAAGAACCTCAGAGGAGCCCTGCTGGATCAGGCCACAGCCCATCCAGTCCATAAGAACCTAAAAGGAGTCCTGCTGGATCAAGCCACAGCCCATCCAGTCCATAAGAACTTCAGAGGAGCCCTGCTGGATCAGGCCACAGCCCATCCAGTCCATGAGAACCTAGGAGGAGCCCTGCTGGATCAGGCTACAGCCCATCCAGTCCATAAGAACCTAAGGGGAGCCCTGCTGGATCAGGCCACATCCCATCCAGTCCATGAGAACCTAGGAGGAGCCCTGCTGGATCAGGCTACAGCCCATCCAGTCCATAAGAACCTAAGGGGAGCCCTGCTGGATCAGGCCACAGCCCATCCAGTCCATGAGAACCTAGGAGGAGCCCTGATGGATCAGGCTACAGCCCATCCAGTCCATAAGAACCTAAGGGGAGCCCTGCTGGATCAGGTCACGGCCCATCTAGTCCAGCATCCTACCACACATGGCGACCCTCCAGTTTCTTCTGGGCATCTCCATCAGATGATGAAGGCAGAACCTTCAGCTCTTCTTCACTCCCTGCAAACGGCCTTTGGAGGCCTCCTGCCTGCCTCTCCAACCAGTAGGTGGTACTGTGGTGTCTATTCTAGTACCCAGTGACATACCTGTCTTCCGTGAACTTGCCTAGTCCTTTCTTAAGTCTACCTCCTAGACTATCACACCTGAACGTCGATAAGCATGATGGGCCTTGTAGTGCTGCAGCATGAGGACATTTTTCAAGGTGTGGACAACTTGGGTGGACAGCTTTTGAATAAAGCAAAAATCCCTTTGCTTTACCCCTCTTTTATTCTGGAATATCCAAACCTAATGCAGTAAGTTAAGAGCATTTGCATGCAACTTTTAGGCAAAGAAAATTTTAACAAGCAGATAGGAAAATCCTATCCTATTAAGAAAAAAGTGGGGGAAAGGTAGAGCCCTCTCCTAAAATACAGGGCAATGTATATGAATGCAACTTTATCCATAAGCCCCAAAGACACATACAGTTCACAAACACACAAATACACACACTCTGCAATGAGAAGCATCCTTGGAATAAGATGATATAAATAACGGCTCTGCCTAAGGCATGGAAAGAGATTGAACTGTGCTGTTTGCTGCATAGGCCTTTAGCGATACGAGGGCTGGCATAGTGAACGGGCAAAGGCACTCAGCCGGACGCTGATGGTCAGAACGTCTGTTCTGCCCGTGACCTTGCAAAAAGCTGGTGTCCCTTCACTTTGCTTGGTGCTGCTGTAGGGCCCGGAGATATTACAAGCATGTGGTTGTCTTTAAAGAAGGGGTGCTTGATCCAAGTGGACCCACCCACATTTCCATCCATCCATCCATCCATCCATCCATCCATCCATCCATCCATCCATCCATCCATCCATCCATCCATCCATCCACCCACCCACCCACATATCCATCCATCCATCCATCCATCCATCCATCCATCCACCCACCCACCCATCCACCCACCCACCCATCCATCCACCCACCCACCCATCCATCCATCCATCCATCCATCCATCCATCCATCCATCCATCCATCCACCCACCCACCCACCCACCCATCCACCCATCCATCCACCCATCCATCATCCATCCACCCACCCACATATCCATCCATCCATCCATCCATCCATCCATCCATCCATCCATCCATCCATCCACCCACCCACCCATCCATCCATCCATCCATCCATCCATCCATCCATCCATCCATCCATCCATCCATCCATCCATCCATCCATCCACCCATCCACCCATCCATCATCCATCCACCCACCCACATATCCATCCATCCATCCATCCATCCATCCATCCACCCACCCACCCACCCACCCACCCACCCATCCATCCATCCATCCATCCATCCATCCATCCATCCATCCATCCATCCATCCACCCACCCAGTCCAGCATCCTGTCCCACACAGGGCCATCATCTGCCCTCCACCGGAATTTCTCTAACTGCTAACCAACAGTCCAAAGTGCCCATAGGCCTCCGGCCAGTGATTGTCTCTCTCCAGCCACCCCTTTCCCTCCTGCAGTAAAATCCATGCGTGTGGGACTTGTGGAGACCAACCCAGAGTTACCTCCTGGCCCGGGAGGCATCCCATAACATCAGGATGCTTTAATGCACACTGAAGAAAAAGCCGATTTCCACGGAATTTAGTAAGGAAGCAAGCAACAGGCAGGCGCAACCGTGAGAAGAGCATTTTCTAAGTGCAGGGTTGGGCTCTGAGCTTAGTGCAGCGTGGCTGAGATGGCCAGGCGTCCCCATAGAGTTAGTCCGAGGCCAAAGCGAGGTTAGCGGCATGCTCTTAAAGGTATACCTAGGCAAGGGCAGGCGCTATGGTCCGGCACATACCTGCTTTCATCATGCCACTGGTCTCTACCAGCTTTATGGGGCTGTTTCTCACTTTGTTCTCTACTTTGGAGGAGGAGGAAGAGGAAGAAGAAGGGAGAAGTATTAATTTTCTTGCAGGGCTACTGCTTTCTCCTGCGGAGCAAATCCGGCTTTACTAGGAGCAACTTTGGAGTGCCCATCTCTGCTAACCAGGGATGGTGAATGCGTTCCTGAAGGACAGGGATATTCCCACCATGCCTTGCTGTTGGCTGGGCTCGCTAGGGCTGATGGGAGCTGTGGTCCAGGAACAACCAAGAGGCCCAGAGTTTGAGCTCCTCGCAGGGTGTCGGGTGGCCAAGGTGTGGTTTGTGATGCTTGCCCAACATCTGGAGGGCAGGTGCTCTGCATGAGGTTTGCACCTGGAGGTTGGATGGCCCAAGGTCCTGCATCACCTCCAAAAACAAAGAGGTTTGTCACACGTAGAAAAGGGAATAAAAAATTCTTACCTTTGGCTGATCCAACAGGCGTCTGTGGAAAGACGGAATGAGTAGTGAGAACACAAACACACACAGACACAAATATCAACAGCCCGACACATTTTCCAGCCCATGACTGGAGATGCAGAAGCGGGTATAGCTCATGGTCTGGAGGGTAGAAGGTTGTTGGTTTGACTTCCAGCCTCTCCCTGGAAATTGGGAATAGCAAACCACTTCTGTATCCCTGCCAATAAAACTGCGCAGAGGAGTCCATGGAATCTGGGAGTGTCTATAGCTCAAGGGTAGAGCAAACTGCTTGAGGAACAGAAGGTTGCTGGTTTGATCCCCAGCCTCTGCCTGGAGGTAGGGAATGGTAAACCACTTCTGTATCCCTGCCAATAAACCTTCATGAAGGGGTCTGTGGAATCTGGGAATGCCAATAAAACTGCCACAGAGACTGGGAATGGCTAACCTTCGGCATGTGGGGCAGCTTCTCTTCTTTCTCCGCCACCCGCGTCTCTTCAGCCACGCTCTCTTTGGTGGAAGATGCGGAGATGCCGCTCTCCAAGAGCTCCAGCTCTTTCTCCAACCTGGAGGGTAAGGAAATTAAGAAGGTGGAGGCCGACTGTGTTCACACCTAGGTTTTCAAACCACTTTCAGTCCACTTTCAAAGGATGGATGGAGCGAAGTAGCAAGCTACCTTCCGTCAGAATTGCCAAACTCAGAAAATCCACTTTTGGAAGGAAACTGATCAGTCATTTTGCTCCATGTGTCCTGTCGCTCTGAAAGTGGACTCAGAGTGGATTGAAACTTAGCTGTAAACACAGCTGTAGAATAATATGAGTATGAAAACATTCCTTTGCCTTCCTGGGGATCCGTTCTACTAGCCACTGATACAGCTGTCGTCCATGAATGAAGAGGAGCCCTTCTGGATCAGGCCACAGCCCATCAGGTCCATAAGAACCTCAGATGAGCCCTGCTGGATCAGGCCACACCCCATCTGGTCCATAAGGACCTAAGAGGAGCCCTGCTGGATCAGGCCACAGCCCATCTAATCCATAAGAACCTTAGTGGAGCCCTACTGGATCAGGCCACAGCCCATCCAGTCCATAAGAACCTCAGAGGAGCCCTGCTGGATCAGGCCACAGCCCATCCAGTCCATAAGAACCTAAGAGGAGCCCTGCTGGATCAGGCCACAGCCCATCTAGTCCATAGGAACCTCAGAAGAGCCCTGCTGGATCAGGCCACAGCCCATCCAGTCCATAGGAACCTCAGAGGAGCCCTGCAGGATCAGGCCACTGCCCATCCAGTCCATAGGAACCTCAGAGGAGCCCTGCTGGATCAGGCCACAGCCCATCTGGTCCATAAGAACCTCAGAGGAGCCCTGCAGGATCAGGCCACAGCCCATCCAGTCCATAAGAACCTCAGAGGAGCCCTGCTGGATGAGGCCACAGCCCATCCGGTCCATAAGAACCTCAGAGGAGCCCTGCTGGATGAGGCCACAGCCCATCCAGTCCATAAGAACCTCAGAGGAGCCCTGCTGGATCAGGCCACAGCCCATCCAGTCCATAAGAACCTACGGGGAGCCCTGCTGGATCAGGCCATGGCCCATCCAGTCCAGCATGTCACCTCACCCAGTGGCCCACCAGTTGCTTCTGGGCATCTCAAGCAGAAGATGAAGGCAAAACCATCACCTTCTCTGATCTCCCTGCAAATGGTCTTGAGAGGCCTCCTGGATGTACCTCCAACTTGGAGCAGGTACCTGGGCATCCATTCTTTTAGCCATTCACACACCTGTCCTCCATGTATTGAGAGGAATCCTGCTGGATCAGGCCACAGCCCATCTGGTCCAGCATCCTCTCCCACACAGTGGCCCACCAATTGCTCCTGGGCATCAGCAGATGATGAAGGTCAAACCTTCACCAGCTCTCCGCTTCCAGGAAACGTCCCTCAGAGAGCTTCTCCTTGTCTCTCCGCCATGGAGGAAGTGCCCAGGCATCCATTCTAGTGGTCATTATAAGCCTATCCTCCATGGGTTGGTCAAAAGCTGGCCACTTTCAATATTTTAGGTGTCCATCTTGTGTCCAGAGAGCCCTCTGTTGAAGTTCAAAGCACCCATCAGGCTAGGTCCTGAACCCCACCCATAAAATCTAGCTGGGGAAAGGAGTTCCTCAACCCAAGAGAGCTCATAGGACCAACCCATGCTCTTGGAGAGGGTCCCTTCTCATTACCTTTGGATGCTCTCTTCCAGCTCCTTGGCTTTGAGGTCATCTTCCTCCATCTGCTTCTTCATGGCCTCACCCTCCGCCGCCGTGGACGACGGCGCCCCTTCCAGCAGCCATCGCTCTCTCAGGGTCTTGGACTTGGAGGGAGAGAAGGGAAGAGAAGAGAAGGGCAGTTACTTCAAGGAAGAACCCAAAAGCATGTGCAGAGTGCAGAAACAGGCCCCAAGCTCAGCAGCCGGCCCAATGTTTTCTGAGGAGACACCAGGGCCCTTTCTGCACTGGTCTTTATTCTGGTTTATATCTCAGACTAGGGGCCTACCATCCTCATGCTGGTTCAGGGTACAGAAGACCTGCACCAGGGCTTGCCATAGTATGCACTAACGTGTGAATAGCAGGTTCCTATCCTGAGATATAATACGGAATAAGACCCAGTGCAGGGCTACTGGTGAGAAATTTAGGCACGCTCTTTGGTAGCTACGACCCTGCAAGGTAGACCTCTTTGGGGCTTGGGAAATGTCTTCAAGACCTCGCATAAACTGAACTCCGTAGGAATGAAGTGGGATCCACTCACAACCAACACTTTGGAGCTACTCATCCCAAGCTCCTAGGTGTAAACTACTTGTGCATTCATCCTGTCTGGAAACCTTCAAGGTGTGTCCGTTAGGTGGTTGATTTTATCGATTTTTCATCGAATATTCGTACGTACACATATAGAAGTTGTCAACATTCCTATGTACAGATTCGAATTAAAAGTCCAAATGGATAGATTTGAATTCAGTGAATCTGAATCTCGGTTAAATCCGGATGGAAAAGATCCGAATCCAATCGGATTTTCGGGTATTCGGTTCAATTCGAAGGTCAGGAAAACGTTCGTCCGCACCTCTAGCCGCTGAGCAGCTGTTGAGAGGCAGGACACCTGGGGTGTTTTCGCACTGGCAGAAAGCACCCATTTTAGCACCCATTAAGGACCCATTTGGCTGAGAGCCGGATGACCCCATTTCCACCACGGACCCCATTAGGGACACATCTGTTTCCACCACAGCTCGGGAAATCCGGATCACATGGGTCCTTCAGGACCTATAATATGGACTTCCTGTAGACCCCATTAAAGGGGTCTACAATGGGGTCTTCAGCCATCAAATCCGGATGATAGGGACCCCTTGTGGGTAGATATGGGGCGTTTTTCCACTGTCACTAGAAGTACCCATTAAGTACCCATTAATGGGTACAAAAATGCCATTTCATACCCATTACTGGGTACTTAATGGATACTTTTAGTGACAGTGGGAAAACACCCTAGAAGTCCCCATTAAGTACCCATTACTGGGTACTTAATGGGTACCTCTAGTGATAGTGGAAAAACACCCCTGGATTTGCAAATGGGTGCTAGACCACCCATGGAAACACATTAGGTACTTCCCTTAATCCGGATCTACTAGATCCAGATTAAGGGAAGTACCCATTCCTTAGATCCGGATCTCCGTAGATCCGGATTAGAGGAGGACAGTGGGAAAACACCCCTGTGCGCAACATGGTATTTCCACCACAGCGCGATCCAACCGGCCTCCGACTTAGCAGCAACTGGGTGAAATCAGTTTTCTAGACCTTCAAGCGCATCTTTGCGCGGCACCCACAAGTTGTCGCGTTCCTACAACCCTTAGGAGCGAGACCGCAGGGGTCGGTTGTCCGGTAAGCGCGAGCAAGGTTTACTCCCAGGTGTAGACTAGGAGGTCTCAACCTACTTTAGGTTTACTCCCAGGTGTAGACTAGGAGGTCTCAACCTACTTTAGGTTTACTCCCAGGTGTAGACTAGGAGGCCTCAACCTACTTTAGGTTTACTCCCAGGTGTAGACTAGGAGGCCTCAACCTACTTTAGGTTTACTCCCAGGTGTAGACTAGGAGGTCTCAACCTACTTTAGGTTTACTCCCAGGTGTAGACTAGGAGGCCTCAACCTACTTTTAAGTGCTGCAGCTGTCTTCTGTCGTCTTCTAGCTGCCGGCGTTTGTTCTCGATGTCCGTCTGGCGTTTCCGCTTCTCCTGGGATTTCGGGAGAGGAAGGGATGGAAGGGAGGGGTTATTCTTTTGGAAAATCAAGGGATGTGAGCGGATACTCCAATGCGTTCGTCATTCGATCGGATCCACCGCATTTCCACCTCCGAATTCGAATCGAAGGCCTTTAAATTTGACATTAAAGACTCGGCTCAAATTTCGAATTTCAGATCTATCCGCAGACATCCGTACGCGCACAGGTTCACACACAACGCGTGCTTGAAGCCCTGTGTCTTTCCTGCATCCGTGTGCACCGTTACGGGATAAGAACTGGTTGCCTATGGGATAACTACAGGATGCATACGGCTGTGTACAGACCCAGGGAAGATGCATACGGACATCTATGAATGTTGTTGGCATTCGTAGGTGAAAATTCAAATGAAAAATTCCATCCATCCATCCATCCATCCATCCAGCCAGCCAGCCAGCCAGCCACCCATCCATCCCTATCGTCTGTTTTCTGTTGTGGGGAGAAGAACAGAAGGTTTGTCAGCCGCTTTGAGTCCCCTTAAGTGTGAGAACAGAAGGTTTGTCAGCCGCTTTGAGTCCCCTTGAACGGGTAAGAAAAGCGAGGTAGAAAAGCCAACTCTCCTTCTTCCTCCACAAAACCAGCTGGGTGACCTTGGGCTAGTCACAGCTCTCTTCTAAGCTCTCACAGCCCCACCCATAATACAGGCTTTTCTGTTGTGGGGAGAAGAACAGAAGGTTTGTCAGCAGCTTTGAGTCCCCTTAAGTGTGAGAACAGAAGGTTTGTCAGCTGCTTTGAGTCCCCTTGAACGGGTAAGAAAAGCGAGGTAGAAAAGCCAACTCTCCTTCTTCTCTGCCCCTGAAAGTGGACTGAAAGTGGATTAAACCTTAACTTCTGCTGCTGTTGCTGACAAGCTTTCTATTCCCTCCTTGGCGGTGAAGCTTCAGCATCCAGGAACCTGGAAAATCCTGATTTTTTTGCCAAGTGCAGACGGGGCGAAAGCGCTTTCATCCTGCCTCAGGGAAAGCGAGCACCGGGGCTCTTCCTGTCCTGCGCCTTCTCTAATGGCTCAGGGGGCCGGAGGGGCCCCATGTCCTGGTTCTGGTCTCATTGCCCCCCCCCCCCCGTCTTGCAAATCATCCCTTCCTTGCTAAACAATCGGCCCTTTGTACAGCCCCACTGATCTATCAGGGGAAGAGCAGCGGGAAGCTGGCAACCAAAGGGGGCACCGGGCCAGGGGCGGGTGGGAGGCAGAGGGCGGTCGGAGCGGCTACGGGAAACAGGGTGGCCAGGTGGGGAGGAAGGCTGGGCACACCTGGCGGAGGTACCGTAAGCCGAGGGGGGGCATCCGAATGAGTACATTCCAATGTCAGATCCATATTTAAATATATGAACATTAGATTCATATTTAAAGATACGAATCTGCGCGCATTCCATATGCATCCTGTACGCATCCAGTTTTCATCCCGCATTATAAGGGCAAACGTACGCAATGCCTGTGAATCTGTACATTCGGATCGTTTGAACATCTGAACGAATGTTTCGGAAAATCCGAATTCTGTACGAATGTCTAAATTCGAATGTTATTAAATCCGATTCGAAATATCGAATGTCGATATTCGTCGGATTCTAATCAGAGTTTTGAATTTTGGAATATTCACGCACAACCCTAAATCCAGAAGACATCGTTCAAAAACAGGTTCAGAAGATGTGGCTTAAAACCGGATTCAGAAGACGCGCTTTAAAACCGGATTCAGAAGACGTGCTTTAAAACCGGATTCAGAAAATACACTTTTAAACTGGATTCAGAAGACACGCTTTAAAATTGGATTCAGAAGACATGGTTTAAAACCAGATTCAAAGGAAATGGTTTAAAACTGGATTCAGGAAACAAACTTTTAAACTGAATTCAGAAGTCACGCTTTAAAACCAGATTCAGAAGGCACACTTTTAAACTGTATCCAGAAGTCACACTTTAAAATTGGATTCAGAAGACATGGTTTAAAACCAGATTCAGAGGAAATGGTTTAAAACTGGATTCAGGAGACACACTTTTAAACTGGATTCAGAAGTCACGCTTTAAAACCGGATTCAGAAGGCACACTTTTAAACTGTATCCAGAAGTCACACTTTAAAATTGGATTCAGAAGACATGGTTTAAAACCAGATTCAGAGGAAATGGTTTAAAACTGGATTCAGGAGACACACTTTTAAACTGGATTCAGAAGTCACGCTTTAAAACCGGATTCAGGAGGCACACTTTTAAACTGGATCCAGAAGTCACGCTTTAAAACCGGATTCAGGAGGCACACTTTTAAACTGGATCCAGAAGCTGTCCTTTAAAACCGGATTCAGAAGGGACGGTTTAAACGGCCACCTGGGCGCCGGCTGTCTTTTCGACCCCTTTCTCCGACCAACTGGTTTGCCATCGAGCCGAACCAAAGGGCGTTCGGTCCAGCGGCCAACCGGACAGCCCCAATTCCGGACCGTGAGCGTCTCCAATCAGTTAGGGGGAAAAAAGCTTTGCCCTAAACACGGTTTTCCTTTCTTTTAAGGTTAAAACCTTTTACGCCCTTGAAAGGGCAGAGGGTGCCCGAGCCCCGGGGTGCCAGGAAGACCCCCGAGATAAAGGCACTGCTTGTACTACATGCTCAAACCCCTTGGGGCACGGGGGGGCGGGTGAGGGGGGGTTGATGCTAGAACAAGCCCCGGCTTATGAATGCATGGCACAACTGTGCATGTTCCCAAGCCGCCACGCCTGGCCAAAAGGATGGTAACCTTGAGAGCGTTACAGATGCCCGGCTTTTGTGCGGGCAGCGCCGCCCTCCCTTCCCTCGGCTGTTCCTGACTCCCTGCCGTCTGGCACGGGCCGGCCTTTCTTTTCCGGACAATCGCCCCCTGTTCTGCTCCCTGACACAGGCGGCTTTCTTCCCCCGGTGAGCTTCCAACGTCCGCGGATGCCAGGGCTGCTCCAAATGGGGCCCCCAGTAACCAGCTCACGGCCCGGCCGGATGGGAGAGACCGGGGGGGGGGGAGCTGGAGGGGGGGGGAAAGCCGTGCAACACGGGCCAGGGGACAAAGGGGGCATTTCCCCAAAATGTCGCCCAATGCCTCGGACAGGGGTTTCTGGAATGAGACCATTGCGTGGGAGTTGAAGGAGAGGTAGAGTTCTGGGTTCAGAAAGGAAGAAGAAGAAGAGTTGGCTTTTCTACCCCGCTTTTCTCACCCATACAAGGGGACTCAAAGCGGCTGACAAAGCTTCTGTTCTTCTCCCCACAAGAGACACCCTGTGGGGTAGGTGGGGCTGTGAGGGCTCAAAAGAGAGCTGTGACTAGCCCAAGGGCACCCAGTTGGCTTCATGGGGGAGGGCAGAACCAAACTAGAAGAAGAAGAAGAGTTGGCTTTTCTACACTACTTTTCTCACCCATTTAAGGGGACTCAGAGTGGCTGGCAAACCTTCTGTTCTTCTCCCCATAACAGACTCCCTGTGAGGCCAGTGATGCTGTGAGAGCTCAGAAGAGAGCTGTGACTAGCCCAAGATCACCCAGCTGGCTTCATGGAGGAAGAAGAAGAGTTGGCTCTTCTACCCTGCTTTTCTCACCCATTTAAGGGGACTCAAGGCTACTGACAAACCTTTTGTTCTCACCCTCAAACTTATTCTTCTCCCCATGACAGACACTCTGTGGAGTCAGTGGGGCTGTGAGAGCTCAGAAGAGGGCTGTGACTAGCCTATGGCAACCCAAATCCAAAGGGATTTTAAAATAAAATTTAAGACTATGGCTCCCATAATCCTCCAGTTGCTTTTGGCTAAGGATTATGGGAGCTGTAGTCTAAAAAAAGAAGACTACACTTACTGCTATAGCTTGGAGTCTCTCCTGCTGGATTGCACTGGACTCGATGATCCTAGGAGAAAAAGAGGAAAGACAGGAGTGAGAAAGTGAAACTAGAAGAAGAAGAGTTGGCTTTTCTACCCCACTTTTCTCCCCAGGTAAGGGGACTCAAAGCTGCTGACAAACCTTCTGTTCTCATCCATTTAAAGGGGCTCAAAGCGGCTGGCAAACCTTTTATTCTTCTCCCACAACAGGCACCCTGTGAGGTGGGTGGGGCTGTGAGAGATTAAGAAGAGAGCTGTGACTAGCCCAAGGTCACCCAGCTGGCTTTCTGGAGGAAGAAGAAGAGTTGGCTATCCTGCCCTGCTTTTCTCACACATTTAAGGGACCTCAAAGTGGCTGACAGACTTTCTATTCTTCTCCCCAGAACAGAACACCCTTAAGGCAGAGGGATTGTTCTTGTTTGCAAACCAAAATGTGGCCACAGGAGATGCGAAGGGGAGAGGAAAAATATCAAAGACAAGTCTTGCCTCCAGGAAAGGGACCAGCATTGTATTTCACAATTCACGGGGATGGAGCAGACAAGCAACGCAGGGGGCCCGTTTCCTTCCTGACCCCCCCTTCCCTTCAGTCCAAGCCCCCCCCCAAAAAAGAAAACACATTGCTGTATTCTTCTTTTTTCACATTTTGTTGCTAAAAACAGAACAGTTTCCTTTGCAATATTCTCAGCTGCTTCCTAGGCAGACAAACGTACGTGTGGTTCCATGCAAACAGAGGCCGGCAGCAGAGGCAAAATTCACTCACTCACTCACTCACTCACTCACTCACTCACTCACTCACTCACTCACTCACTCACAATTATTCCATTTATTTAACAAAGTTGTATCCCACCTTTCCTGGACTCCGAGGAGACAGTCCTTTCTCTACCTGCCTTCCGGTCCGTGGGATGGGAAAGGTACGGAACCCATTTAAGGGGACTCAAAGCGGCTGACAAACCGTCTGTTCTCACCCTTAAGGGGACTCAAAGCACCTGACAAACCTCCTGGTCTCACCCAGAAGGGGACTCCTTCACAAAGTGAGCTGGGTGCCTTTGGGCTAGTCACAGCTTTCTTTCTAAGCTCTCACACCCGTTGCGGGGAGAAGAACAGAAGGTTTGTCAGCAGCCTTGAGTCCCCTTAAATGGATTTAAAAGGGGGGGGGTTAGAAAAGCCACTGTCCCTCTGTGTGTGGATTTCTGCCTAGTGCTAGTTGGTAGAAGTTTTATTATGTTTCCTTTTTTTTTTCTTTTTAATTCGCTACTTTCCCAGCAGAGGATCCCAGAAGCCAACTCAGACTCTCAGTATGTTAATTAAAGATTAAATCAGTTTGAAATTAAGTGGGTATGGGGGTTGCTAAAGAGAAATGGAAGGATCTGCTGTCTTTCCTTCCTTGCAAAATGCTTTCATCTTCCTCCCTCAAGAAATTCAGCAACCAGAGCTTGTTACAGCAAGGTTAGATGCCAGAGAGAAAGGAGGCAAGTTTGGGAAACATTTCTGCATGAACTCTTGCTGCCCAGATAAGGAAACTGTTTCTCCTTGGAAACAGAGAGTATCTAGCTGGTGTATCCTAGAAGTAACTATACTGTTAGAATATTGGTTACTTAGAAGCGGAGAAAAACAAGGGCTGAGGTTTAATCCGGCTTCACTCCGCCTTCAGAGCGAGGCAACACGCCAGCAAAATGACCAGTAATTTCCTTTCCACATTATCTATCCGAAAGTTAAACTCTGAAAGAAAACTGCTTGTCATTTTATCATGTGTTCTCTCGCTCCGAAAGTGGACTGAAGCTGGATTAAACCTTGTGACCACAGCCCTACATTCAGAAGGAGATTCGTGAGGCTGTGGGGGGGGGGCACCCCAGAGTAGGCCCTGCCCCCTTGCACCCCTGAGAGTTGGCGGACTTCACCTCAATACTGAGACCTCAATACCTGGGCAGGAGTACCTGGGGAAAGGTGCTCCTTCAGATAACCTAGGGGAATACCCGGTTTGATTTCACCCTCCTGCAGGAAACCAGCTGGGTGACCTTGGGCTAGTCACTGCTTTCTTCTGAGCTCTCATAGCCCCGCCTACCTCACAGGGTGTTCCTTTAAAGGGAGAAGAACAGAAGGTTTGTCAGCCGCCTTGAGTCCCCTTAAATGGGTGGGAAAAGTGGGGTAGAGAAGCCAACCCTTCTTCTTATGCAGAATGGATAGCTTTAAAGAACAAACATAGCCAGCTTTCTACTAAGGTTGGGTAATGCCCTTAGATGAAGGAAACAGGGCTTACAATGTAAAGAGTAGGAGAGAGTAGAATAATAAAGAAACACCAGGTGGAAGCAGGGTGGATTGGGGTGTCTGTGAAATTTAGGGGTGACGATAGAAAGGCAGAAAGAGGCCTCTTTCTACCTTGCCTGTCTGTCTGTCTGTCTTCCCACCCCACCCCCCAGGCAACACATCAGCGTGGCTCAGCATGGTTTAGGAGCTCTGCTGTTTGCATAAAAGCCTCTAGAGGCTTTTGCTTTTGATCCAGGGGAAGCTTGTGCAAGATTTCTTTGAGCCCTGGGCATCTGAGCCGCAACGCCAGGCGCCACCCTGCTTGGAACTGGAAGAGCACAGCTGGAGTGCTGTTCCATTCACCCAGGGCCCTGCTGGAAGGCAGCCCCAGGGACATAGGAACATAAGAACTTAAGCGGAGCCCTGCTGGATCAGGCCACAGTGCACCCAGTCCATAAGAACCTAAGAGGAGCCCTGCTGGATCAGGCCACAGCCCATCCAGTCCATAAGAACCTAAGAGGAGCCCTGCTGGATCAGGCCACAGCCCATCCAGTCCATAAGAACCTAAGAGGAGCACTGCTGGATCAGGCCACAGCCCATCCAGTCCATAAGAACCTCAGAGGAGCCCTACTGGATCAGCCCACAGCCCATCCAGTCCATAAGAACCTAAGAGGAGCCCTGCTGCATCAGGCCACAGCCCATCCAGTCCATAAGAACCTAAGAGGAGCCCTGCTGGGTCAGGCCACAGCCCGTCCAGTCCATAAGGACCTCAGAGGAGCCCTGCTGGATCAGGCCACAGCCCATCTGGTCCATAAGAACCTAAGAGGAGCCCTGCTGGATCAGGCCACGGCCCATCTAGTCCAGCATCCTGTCCCACACAGTGGCCACCAACTGCCCATGGGCATCTCAAGCAGAGACAAGGGCAACCCTTCTCCTGCTCTAGAATCCCAGCAAATGACCTTAGAGGCCTCCTGCTTGTCCCCCCAGCCTGATTGATGTACCTAGGCATCCATTCTAGTAGCCATTGATCCACCTGTCCTCCATGAAGTTGTCCAACCCTTCTTTAAAGCCATCTAGGCTGGTTGCTGTCACCACCTCTTCTGGCAGCCAATTCCATAGACCGATGACCCTCTGGGTGGAGAAATCCTTCCCCTTCTCTTATCTGACTCTCCTACCCATCAGCCTCATAGATGCCCCCTGGTTCTAGTGTTGTGTGATAGAGAAAAGAAATGTTCTCTCTCCACCTTTTCTACACCATGCATGGTTTTATATCCTTCACTCAGGTCCCCTCTTAAACGCTGTCTCTCCAGGCTGAAGAGGCCTTGACGTTGCAGCCTGATTTCCTAAGGGATTTTGTGCCAGCCCCTGAATCATTCTGGTCGCCCTTTTCTGCACCTTTTCCAGATGCACAATATCCTTTTTGAGGCCTGGTGACCAGAATTGTGCAGAATATTCCAAATGTGGCCTCACCATGGAATCATAACGAGGCAAAAGGACACTCGCTGGCTTGCACAGAGCCATGGGTCCAAGGGTGAGCATGCAACCTTTCGCTCCATAATCTCACCCATCGCCTGCCTGCCTCCCTGTGCGACCCAATCCATCGCCAAACCGCTCCGCCTGTTGAGCCTCTTCCCGCCTCCCTCTTCCCCCATCTTTCTTTCTTTTTCCAAGCCAGGAGCGAACATCCAAGCCCGGTCCAAGGAATGGCTCACACCACCATCAGAGCCTCCGCTTTCCAAACCCGGCTTGTTTGTCTTCCGCTGAACTTTTGCTCACTGAGATCATGGAAGGGAAGCTGGTGCCGGAGATTAGCCGATGCTAGAAGATATCACCCAGGGAGATCCAAATGTCCCAGTTTCCAGCTAGTGGCTTCGAAAATAAATAAATAAATCTTTCTTTACTTCCCCCTCCCCTCCAAAGCTGCTAGGAGAGATAAATGTGCCCACTTCTATCTCTCGCTATGTTGCATGAAAACACTCTGCTCTGATGTCAGGAATTCCCACGAAAGAAGAAGAGTTGGCTTTTCTGTTTCTCTTCTCACCCATTTAAGGGGACTCAAAGCGTCTGACAAACCTTCCATTCTTCTCCCTTAAGGGGACTCAAAGCGGTGGACAAACCTTTTATATTCCTCTCCCCGGAACAGAACACCCTGTAAGGTAGGTGGAGCTCAGGAGAGAGCTGTGACTAGCCCAAGGTCACACAGCTGGTTTTTTTGGAGGAGGAGAAGTGTTGGCTTTTCTACCCCATTTTTCTCAGCCATTTAAGGAGACTCAAGGCTGCTGGCAAGCCTTCTTTTCTTCTCCCCACCAGAGACACACTGTGAGAACTTGTGACCAGCAATTTTCTTTACACATTCTCTTTCCGAAAGGTGAGTTTTCTGAGTTATTTAACCCTGAAAGAAAACCGCTTGTCACTTTGCTGATGCATTCTCTAGCTCTGAAAGTGGCCTGAAGCTGGATTAAACCTTAAAATGTGACCACAGCCCTTGCCACTTTGCTGATGTATTCTCTCACTCTGAAAGCGGACTGAAGCTGGATTAAACCTTAAAATGTGACCACAGCCCTTGCCACTTTGCTGATGCATTCTCTCACTCTGAAAGCGGACTGAAGCTGGATTAAACCTTAAAATGTGACCACAGCCTTTGTCACTTTGCTGATGTATTCTCTCACTCTGAAAGCGGACTGAAGCTGGATTAAACCTTAAAATGTGACCACAGCCCTTGCCACTTTGCTGATGCATTCTCTCACTCTAAAAGCGGACTGAAGCTGGATTAAACCTTAAAATGTGACCGCAGCCCTTGCCACTTTACTGATGCATTCTCTCACTCTGAAAGCGGACTGAAGCTGGATTAAACCTTAAAATGTGACCACAGCCCTTGCCACTTTGCTGATGCATTCTCTCGCTCTGAAAGCGGACTGAAGCTGGATTGAACCTTAGCTGCGACCACAGCCTTTAGGACCCCCAAGATGTCAGGAATAGTGTAGTTCTTTCGCTCTTGGGAGCCGTGCCCGAGAAGGGCCTTTTCTGTGGTGGCCTCCCCTCCTGACATTCTACCATTTCCAGGGTCCAGCGATGACCCACCTGTCCATCCAGTCTCTTGGATGACTGGCACCCCCCTTTCCTTACGCTGCCCTGCAATTTTGGGGCGGAAGGGTGCCTTTCCATTGTCTGTGCATCTGATAACACAGACATGGGGATCTCCCATTGCAAAAAAGGATCACTTAGTGGTAGACAAGGACACACAAACATACACAAGAGTCAGTGTGCCAACCAGATCCTTCCTATCTGCCTCCCCCAACCCCACCCCACCCCTCTGCTCGGCTTCCCACCCCTGGGTATTTTTATTTCCGAACGAGAGGGCCCAGCCACCGTCTCATTCCTCTCCTGGAGCATCCTTCTTTCTCTCTCTCTTGCGGTTGCCCGGGCTAATCTTCGTCGCCATGGCAACTGCATCCCCAAGCTCCAAGCTCCTGGCTGGCGAGCGAGATAAATTAAGGCTAAGTGGCTTCTCTTTGCGGAGAGGCAGACGGAGGCGGCGGCGGTGATGGGTGACTCGGTGCCCTCTCCCGGGGGCCAGGAGGGGCCGTCGATGGCGGGGTGGAAGGGGCCACAAGTTAGCTGCAGGCAGCTGAGATAGGAATGGCATGAATCCTTTCTCAGGGACCCTAGAGGACATCTAGTCTCACCCCAGTGTAGAAGAGCTGCTCAGTCCCCCTTCCTTCCTTCCTTCCTTCCTTCCTTCCTTCCTTCCTTCCTTCCTTCCTTCCTTCCTTCCCATACTCAACATCTTTTCCTCTTAGCATTCTGATATCTTCTTCCTTCCTTCCTTCCTTCCTTCCTTCCTTCCTTCCTTCCTTCCTTCCTTCCTTCCTTCCCATACTCAACATCTTTTCCTCTTAGCATTCTGATATCTTCTTCCTTCCTTCCTTCCTTCCTTCCTTCCTTCCTTCCTTCCTTCCTTCCTTCCTTTTCCCTCCCTCCCTCCCTCCCTCCATTTATTTATTTGCATTTATTTGCATTCCACAGTCTGGGAGCCACCACTGAAAAGGCCCTCTCCTGGGTGCACACCTTTTTGCTGCTGTGAGTGGCGGTACGACCAGGAGTGCCTCCCCTCCAGATCTTAAGGCACGGGCAGGTCGATATGGAGGAAGGCTTTCCTTTAGGTATTTGGGGCCCAAGTCATTTAGGGCCTTGTAAGTCAACCTTGAACACCTTGAATTGGGCTCAGTCGTGAATTGGCAGCCAATGCAGCTCTTTTAAGACCGGTTTGATGTGCGTCCAGCCAGCTGCAGCTTCCGAGCCGTCTTCAAGGGCAGCCCCCTGTAGAGCGCATTACAGTAGTCCAGCCTGGAGGTTACCAGAGCGTGGATAACTGTGGCCAAGTCGCCTCTGTCGAACCAGGCGGAGTTGAGAAAAGGCAATTGGTTCCACTGCGCCCTGGTTATCATTCCCACAACCTATCCACGCTCACTCTTTCCTTGCAGGAAACAGAAGAGAGAGAGAGAGAGTGTGAGAGAGAGAAAATGAAAGAGAGAGGCTGAGGGCGCAGGCAGGAAGCCTTTCTCGCCAGAGAGACGCACACAGTCACCTCAACAGATGCCCGGAGAACCGGATCCAGCCTGAAAATGTTGGTTCTGTGCCCAAAGAGATAATTCCGCTCGGCCGACGAGGGAAATATTCTTTTATGGCCGGGTTTTGTTTCTCTTCTGCCTTCTGATCGGAGGGGGAAAGTTGCACACCCTCCTGTCTCCACACCCCTGACACCAAACAATAATGTTTGTTTCCCTGGCCTGCATGGCTTGAGTGATATCATGCCTGGAAAACATCACACAAGCCATTGGAAAAATCTTCCCCACCCAGTTCGCTTGGAGGTCTTCCCTGGCCAACCCCTTCGACCCCTGTTCCACTGATGCTCTGGACATAAATTCAGACGGATCCCTTTCCAGGGCTAGAAAAACAAGAGGCCCCCCAAATGCAGAGGGGAAAACCAAACAGCAGATTCTCCCCCCCACCCCCGCCACCAGGCCTGCCCTCTCCCATGCCCATATGGAAAGGAGAGATACTCCTTTCCATTCACACGTTTATATTTGGATCTGTGTTTATTCAGAGCTGTGCGCTACACTAGGAAGGGAGGGCTGGAGGGAAGGCGTGAAAACAGGCCCCGGCGTCCACCCGGTTGCTGGCTGAGGATGTGGGGCCGGCGGGCGGCACAGGCAGATGCCATAGACGTGGGCCGGGAGGCGTGTGGTTTTCCCTGCCATGCCCCTTTGGACTTCAGGCAGCCAATGCATGCTGCAGGGTGGACATAGTTCCGCTCTTACACCTGCCTGCCTAAGTCCACCTTGGAGAAGGCATTGGATGTCTAAGCTTGGCTTGCACAATCCACTGCCTGCCTAAGCCCAGCTTACAGGGCACACCAACTTTCCTGAGCCCGGCTTGCAAGGTGCCCTGCCTGCCTAGGACTGAGCTGTAGCAAAAACCTCCATAGTCGCCAGACCCTCATGCAATCAAGGGGGTTAGCGGCAGGGCTCCACCTGGGGTGGCCCCTTGTTCTAGGCAGCGCTACACGAACGCCAAGCCCAGCAAGACCCAGGCAAAGATTCCAAAAGAAGGGCTCTCTCTGCTTCCTTTGATTCGAATCTGCACGTACGAATGTTGACGTTTATATGGGCACCTACGCGTCTTCCGTCTGCATCCCATAGCTATCCAGTATGCAACCCATTTTCGTCCTGAATGCGTACAAACGCAGGAAAGATACGGATCTTCAAGGACGCATCACACACAACCCCGTTCAATCCAAATGTTTATATTTGAATTTCTGGATGTCCTGTTCGCGTTCGAATGTCCACAGTCGGCACAATCGACCAGATTTTGAATAGCAACCGATATGTGTGCCTGGAAAGAAGACGGCCTTTCCAAATTCTGCATTGGCAATGGCAGGGGTTCTAGGGACCGGAATTCAAGGGGGGGGGGTGTTTCATGTATGACTGTGAGATTACCACACACCCCCTTTATTTGCATCCATTCCTGCAAATAAAACCAGCCGGTTTTGCAAACGTTGCGCTCCAACGTGTTCCAGAAGAGCTGGTTTGCTTTTCCAGCTCGGAGCGGCACCCACCTGCCCACCCACCTCTATATCTCAAGCCTTTCATCCTACACCTGAGAACCTGAGATGCAGCAGCAGCAGCAGCAGAAGCAGAAGCAGCAGCAACCCCAAAAATGTCTACACTGAGGAATCAAACCGGGGCCCAAGAAGAAATCCTGAGCAAATACAGCCCGGGCCCGGCGTCCGTCCGGACAGGGCGGAAGACGTGAAGCCCTGCTTGGGAAAAACACCACCACCACCTATATTTCATTCATAAATATGCCCAGGGGTCTCGCCACCGGGGTGGGGAAATGGATGCTAATTGGGGCGAAGACGGGAAGAAGGAGAATGTTTTGGATAGATGTCTGGAAGAGAATTGTGTGTGTGTTGTTGTGTGTGTGAGTGAGTGATGGTTTCTTCTCTTTCTTCCTTGTTCTCCCCTCTTGCAAAAGGGACCCTTTCATGAAATATTCACAGCATCCATTTTTCCCCCTTGTCTTGCCAGCAAATGACACTTTATCTTTGCTCTCCTTCTTTCCTAATGCATCCATTGCAATCCGAAGGCCATTTACGCGCCCGTCTCTCTCTCTCCCTCTCCCTATCTCTTTCCCTCCTTCCCTCCCTCCGCCCTTTCCCCCTTTAATTCAGTGAGAGTAAAGCTGGCACGTGACCGGGCGAAGCATCAGATAGTGGACCGCGGCCAAGCCGCTTCTCCATCATCAGCAAAGTTCGGCCACGGCTCAGAGGGCAGAGGAAAGAAGAAAGGCAGCTTTGGAGGAGATGAAGAACGTGAACACGTGAGGACATCAGAGGAGCCCTGCTGGATCAGGCCACAGCCCATCTAGTCCATAGGAACCTAAGAGGAGCCCTGCAGGATCAGGCCACAGCCCATCTAGTCCATAAGAACCTAAGAGGAGCCCTGCTGGATCAGGCCACAGCCCATCCAGTCCATAAGAACCTCAGAGGAGCCCTGCTGGATCAGGCCACAGCCCATCTAGTCCATAGGTACCTCAGAGGAGCCCTGCAGGATCAGGCCACAGCCCATCCAGTCCATAAGAACCTCAGAGGAGCCCTGCTGGATCAGGCCACAGCCCATCTAGTCCATAAGAACCTCAGAGGAGCCCTGCTGGATCAGGGCCACAGCCCATCCAGTCCATAAGAACCTCAGAGGAGCCCTGCTGGATCAGGCCACAGCCCATCCAGTCCATAAGAACCTCAGAGGAGCCATGCAGGATCAGGCCACAACACATCTAGTCCATAGGAACCTCAGAGGAGCCCTGCTGGATCAGGCCACAGCGCATCGAGTCCAGCATCCATCTCACCCAGCGGCCACCAATTGCTTCTGGGCATCTCAAGCAGAAGATGAAGGCAAAACCTTCCCCTGGTATCTTCCCCTACAGATGGCCCTTAGAGACCTCCCGGATGTCTCTCCAACCTGGAGGTAGTACCTAGGCATCCATTCTAGGAACCATTGATACACCTGTGCTCCGTGAATGAAGAGGAGCCCGGCTGGATGAGGCCACAGCCCATCTAGTCCAGCATCCCGTCTCACATAGTGGCCCATGAATTGCTCATGGGCATCTCAACAGGAAGACAAAGGTGAAACCTTCACCTTCTCTTGAAGCCTTGAAGATGGAGTTGAGGCCTCCTGCCTGCCTCTCCAACCTGGGGGTGGTACCTAGTAGCCACTGATACACAAGTCCTCCATGGATTAAGAGGAGCCCTGCTGGATGTGGCCACAGCCCATCTAGTCTAGCATCCTGTCTCACACAGTGGCCCACCAGTTGCTCCTGGGCATCTCAAGCAGAAGTTGAGGCCAAAACCTCCGCCTCCTCTCCAATCTCTGGAAGTGATTTTTAGAGTCATCCTGCTGCTCCTCCAACCTGGAGGCGATACCTGGGCATCCATCCTAGCAGCCATTGATACACCTGTCCTCCATGAACTCAGATGAGCCTTGCTTGATGAGGCCACAGCCCGTCTAGTCCAGCATCCCACCTCCCACGGTGAGCCACCAATTGCTTCTGGGCGCCTCCACCAAAAGACGCATGCAAAACCTTCCCCTGCTATGGACCACCTGCAGATGGCTTTCAGAAGCCTTCTGACCGTCTCCCCAACTTGGAGGACCTCCCTGGGCATCCATCCTAGCAGCCATGGCTCCCCCTGCCCTCTGTGGATTTGCCTAACCCTTTCTTACAGCTAATCCTAGGTCTCTCTGTGGAACTGAGATCCAGAGAAATCTTCTCTGTGGACAGATGACAGGCTGTAACAACCACAGCCAGTGCAACCAACTTCTGTCTTTGAAAAGCCGGCGGTGATTTAAACTTAAAAGACACAAATTGGCTTGACAAAACCAGGAAGCCTCGCTGTTCTAGGACCTTTAGAAGCCCTGTGGTACCGCAGGAGCAGCTGCAAACTACTCCACGAGGTCTGGAAGAAGAAAGACGCCTCCTCCTCTCACCTAAGATAGACAACCACGCTATCCACACTGGAAGGGCACTGAGAGGTCATCTATCCCAACCCCATCAGCTCAGCACAGGAAGCAGCTAAACCACTTTGCACAGGTGACCTCCCTGAACACCTAGTGACAATAGCAGAAGACGCTAGTTTAAAATGAATAAACAAAAAGCCTTTGGGGTCCAGCCACTGAACTGGGTCTCTCTAAGGCTGTGTCCCCATGCAGTCCTGAAATAGTCTCTTTTGGACTATTTTTGGGGACTATTTTTAATCCGGATTGAGTGCCCAACAATTAATCTGAATATAGCCATCCCCATGAAGCTTTTTTAGTCCTGGTTTTGGGAGTATTTTTTAAATGTAAAAAAACAAGGGTTTTTATTTTTTAACCATGCAAACCCTGCCTGCAATAAAAGCAGATAAACAGAAGTTTTAAAAAGAAATTCTAGCCGCAAATACTTTCTTCAACGAGGCTTCAAACACAAATGGAATTATTTCCTTTTTCACAGCTCTCCCTTTTAGGGATCTGCACGAATGTGGGGGGGGGGGAGTTGCATTCAAATTCGAGTCAATCCGAATGTCAAAACATTCGATTCGATCCGGATGTTTAAAATCCGAATGCAACAAAGCCCGATTTGAATCCGATACGTTCGGATCTATTCGTTCGAAAGTTAGATACAAATTTGAAGATCCAAATGTCGACAACATGCGTATGCGTTATATGTATCTGTACGCATTTCATATGCATCCTGTTTTATCCCGTCTGCATCCCATTTTCGTTCTGCATTATAAGCGCAAATGCGTACAGATATGTGTGATATTCGTACAGATACGTGAGTAATACATATGTATCTGTACGTTCGAATCATTCAGATGAGTGTTTTGGAACATTCAAAATGTCCGTGTCTCTGTGTCTCTCTCTGTGTCTTTGTGTCCTTGTGTGTCTGTGTCTGTGTGTGTCTCTGTGTGTGTGTCTCTCTCTATATGTGTATCTGTGTCTGTGTGTGTCTATGTGTCTCTGTGTGTCTATATATATATGTGTGTGTGTTTCTGTGTGTGTGTCTGTGTGTCTCTCTCTCTCTATGTGTGTGTCTCTGTGTGCCTGTGTGTCTCTGGGTCTGAGTCTGAGTCTCTCTGTGTCTGTGTCTCTGTGTGTCTCTGTGTGTCTCTGTGTGTCTCTGGGTCTGTGTGTCTGTCTCTGTGTGTGTCTCTATATGTGTTTGTGTCTCTCTGTGTGTGTCTATGTGTGTGTCTATGTGTGTGTGTCTCTGTGTCTCAGTGTGTGTCTGTGTCTTGTTTCTGTGTGTGTCTATGTGTCTATGTGTGTGTGTCTGTGTCTGTGTCTCAGTGTGTGTCTGTGTCTTGTTTCTGTGTATGTCTGTGTGTCTTTGTGTGTGTCTATGTGTGTCTATGTGTGTCTCTGTGTCTCAGTGTGTGTCTGTGTCTTGTTTCTGTGTGTGTCTATGTGTCTATGTGTGTGTGTGTGTGTCTGTGTCTCAGTGTGTGTCTGTGTCTTGTTTCTGTGTATGTCTGTGTGTCTTTGTGTGTGTCTATGTGTGTCTCTGTGTCTCTGTGTGTGTCTCTCTCTATATGTGTGTGTGTCTCTGTGTGTGTCTCTGTGTGTGTCTCTATGTGTGTGTGTCTCTGTGTCTGTGTGTGTGTCTGTGTGTGTCTGTGTCTCAGTGTGTGTCTGTGTCTTGTTTCTGTGTGTGTCTATGTGTGTCTCTGTGTCTCTGTGTGTGTCTCTATATGTGTGTGTGTCTGTCTCTCTATATATATGTATGTGTGTGTGTGGGTGTCTGTGGGTGTCTTTGTGTCTGTGTCTCTGTGTCTCTCCCTCTCTATGTACGTGTGTTTCTGTGACTCTCTCTCTCTCTCTCTGTGTGTGTTTAAGTGTAACAAAGGACACCCAGGCATGCACCAACGCAATCCCGCTAGAATTAGGGAATGCAGGCCCTTGGCAATACTATGGGGAAAGGGAGCCAAGCATATGGCATTGCTAGGAAGACGGAAAGTTATATCTACAAAGCTGTTAACGCCGTCGATGGAACACGCTTGGGCTTCCTTTCTTGCTGGTCAAAGGAGGCTGAGATCCGCGCCAGAGGGTGTGAATCACGAGAAAGGGGATTCCCGGAAAAGCAGGGATTTTGCCTAGAGAAGATCTCACCACCCAGGGCTGGGACAGACCGTTGCAAGGGCGGAACCGCCCCGGTTGGAGCAGGGACCCTGGTTAAGGGCTAGTCTAGATGACCTTCGGGTCCTAGGAATGCATAGATTCACGGCTTCCTGAAGGAAGCGGACGCAGTTCGCCGTGCCTGCTGAGAACATCTGTATGGTAAAATCTATCTCGTGCCCGCCCTCGTTTCGAACCTGGTGAGAGGGTCAGGTAGGGCGCCAAACCGGTCTTAGGGCGATGCAACCGGCAGGTCCACTCAATATCACAGCCCGTGAAGATCTCCGGGAGCATGGACAAAGCTGCAAGGGCGCATTGGGAGGGAGGGCCTTTTCAGTGGTGGCCCCCCAGGCGGTGGAACGAACCTCACCTCTGAAGTGCACCGGTCGCCTTTTGCTGTGTAGATTTAGCTGCACCGATATCCAAGTGCATTCCGAACCTGATTGAATCGAGTCTCCTTAAATTCGAATTTAACGATTTGGTTTGAATTTCACATTTTTGGATCTATTCGTCCGAATTATTCGGATCATTCGTACGTGTACGGGCTCATACATGATGCGTACTTGAAAATGCGCGTCTTTCCCGGATCCGTACGGGATGAAAACGGGTTGGCTACGGGATAGCTACAGGATGCATACAGATGTGTACAGACCCGCATGGAATGTGTGCGGACCCGGGTAAGATGCGTACGGGCATCTACGAGTGCTGTCGACGTTCAGAGGCGCAAGTTTGGATCAAAAGTTCAAACGAATAGATTCGAATCTGCTTAATTCGAATCAGATTTGGTTAAATTCGAATTTAAAAGATTCAAATCGAATTGAATTTTTCAAATATTCAGTTCAAATCGAATCCCGAAAACTGCATCCTGTTTACCCCAGCAACCTTCCCTTGCCTTTCAGGTTCTGGTATCTGTAGTTCTGCTGAGCTGATTTTTAGATGCGTGGAAGGAAAGGGAAGGAAGATCTCCTTAAGTTGAGATCAGCTCCTGGTGCCACCACAGAGAAGGCACTGTCTTCTTTTGGAAAGACCCTGGGTGTTGAACCCGTACCATCTAGATGCTGCGTTGCTAAGCGACGCCCCTTTCTCCTGGGCAAAACACCTTCAAGCTGAGCCTAATTTATTTTTTTTAATTCATTTCGCTACTGGAGATGTCGCTGCAGCTTTCCGAGCAGTGTCACAGAAGTAGTTTGCTACTCCCTGCCTCGGCGTGGATTATCTCACGCCGGAATCAAAACCCACCAGTCAGGTTCACTCAAGGGACTTAGCCACCACGCTAGGGAGACACGGGAAAGATCCAAATTAAAGGGCAGGACATGCACCGTTGCTGTCATGATCAGAAGCCAGCTTAGTACTCCAGGAACTAAATACTTTCAATCCTCCCCATTCACTGAATCAGATCAATCCAAATAATTATCCCATCTCTCCAGTGCAGAGGGAATAGGTTCAGGCTGGCGTGCGCGGCAGGTCCACGACGGAATGCTCCCAAACATTCGCAGAGCGCCCAGGGTGCGGAGGGATGAATCTCAGCCAGAGGGGTGCAACCTCTTGAGTCACTGCAGGCGAAACGAGAAGCGAAACCCAGCGGGAAATATAACTCTGCCTCCGGGCTCAGGCTGACGATCAGGTAGCCCTCCGGAGGGAAGCCTGCCTGGCGCCGGTAATTCCGTACGGACAGACGCTGCCCGGGAAGGCATCGTTTCGGCTCACCTTGCTGGCGCGTTCGGATTATCTGGCCATTTCTACGTGTACAGGATCATAACACGATGCACACATGAAGATCAGCATCTTTCCCGCATCCGTAGGCATTTGTATGGGCCCATAAGGGATGAAAATGGATGAATATGGAAGATGCATACAAACACATACAAATGTTGTCCTCTTAGGTTCTTATGGACTGGATGGGCTGTGGCCTGATGCAGCAGGGCTCCTCTTAGGTTCTTATGGACTAGATGGGCTGTGGCCTGATCCAGCAGGGCTCCTCTTAGGTTCTTATGGACTGGATGGGCTGTGGCCTGATCCAGCAGGGCTCTTCTTGGGTTCTCATGGACTAGATGGGCTGTGGCCTGATCCAGCAGGGCTCCTCTTAGGTTCTTACAAGTTAGGAGGTGCTTCTTCTACCACCACCACCACTACTCCAATGAGCAACACAAGAGCGACAACAGAGATACCCCGATGCCACAGTGGCGTAGCAAAGGTGGCACTTCAAGGAACGCAACCATTCAGTAAACACGCATCCCAGGATGCAACTCCCAAGGAGGTGGGTTTGCAAAATCTGTACACACCAGCCCCTTGCCGGGAAGTGAGGGCAACAGAAGCGATGACAGTCTCCCTCCCTCCATGGAGAAAAGGCGATGCTCACTTTTCCGAGCCCGGTAGGCAGCAGTGCTAGAATTCAGCACCCACAGCGTCCTCTGGGCAGCTCCTTTCAGGGGTGGGTTGGGGTTTGAGGATCACACTATCAGAATCCATCCACCCACGGCCCAGATCCAACGGTGGCCAGACCAGGATCTGTTGGTGGGATATAGAGTTGGCTTTTCCCCTCTGCCTTTCTCACCCATTTAAGGGGACGCAAAGCAGCTGACAAAGCTTTTCTATTCTTCTCCCCACAACGGACACCCTGTAGAGCTCAGGAGAGAGCTGTGACTAGCCCAAGGTCACCCAGCCGGCTTCATGGGGGAGGGTCAAATTGAACCCGGTATTCCCAGATAAGCGTCCAGCTCCCTAACCACTAGACCAAACTGGGGCAAGAATCTCTGTCACCTGGACCCTTGGCCACCCCGGGGGGGGGGGCGGGGAGGCTGTTTCCCACCCCCATCCCTCAGACCAATAGAAGGGCCAGTAGAACCATGCCGTAAGGTTCTGCTTTGCGTCGCGGGAGGCATTTTCTGAAAACAAAACGGAAAAAAAAAACATCTCTGGAGAGAGGAGGAGAGGCTGGAAGGGGCATGGGAAGAGCCTCTCCAAATTCCCTGAGTCACTGCTAGGTAGGCAGGCGGGGAGGAAGATACATCAATGGCTAGAGAAAGTCACGCAGCATCAGCACCAGGGAAAGGGGGGGGGGCAAAGAAAGCAGGTAGGTATCCGCACACGCCGGAGCTCTCCACAACAGGTCAAAGGGGGTCACCTCGCCCAGGTGCCTTGGCTCAGAGAAACCCACGGAGATCCCTGCGTGGATTCCCCCAAAAATGTCTGGAAGGAACAGGCATCTCTGCTCAGACCTCACGTACAACGAGAGGGAAACAAGGGGGTGGGGGAGAGGGTGGGGGAACGCATCAGAGTCTGGGATGTCAGCAGCAGGATTGTGACACCACCCCACCACCGCCCCATCGCCCACCGCCCGCCACCGCCGCTCCCTTCCACGCCTGAGATCCCCCCAGCGGAGCATCTGATAGATGTGGCGGAGACAGAGGGAGGGAGAAACCGAAGCAGGACCAAGGCAGAATGGTGACCGTAGCAGAAAACCGTCCCCTGTCCACACCGCCACCCTCATAATTCTGTGGCAATTGCTCCGATTATCTTGGGGGGGTTCTCTGGAGCGCTCTGACTGCTAGGTCTATGGAGACAGAGATAAACACCTTTGGGGTGTTAAATAGGTAGACAGACAGAGAGATCATCTGACTGTCAGAACTAGAGAGCCGATGATCAGCCTCTTCCACACTGTGTGATGTTGCAATAATAATAATAATAATAAATTATTATTAAGAATAATAACAATAATAATAATAATAATAAACAATGCTTACTCCATTTTCCCAGGGCTGCTTCTGCAGTCTTTAGTTATCGCCTACAGCTTGGCAGCTCTGCAAGGTAAAAGGGAAGGGAAGGAGCGAGCGAGCGAGCGGAGCTGCCAGATTAATCCTCTCTTTTCCTCGCCCTTTCCTTCTTCTTTCCTTTTCTCTCTTCCTCCTCCCTTTCTGCTCCTCGGAGAGCCGCTGCGCTTCCCAAAGGCAGCGCAAGGAAAAGGTGTCGGCAGGCCCCGGCTCAGCCTGCCATCCGCGGCTTGTTATTGTCACAAGCTAATGGATTGCGAGGGGCGAGGATGTGAAAAAGCTTGGTTGTTATGTGTGAGCGCTGTGTGTGTGTGTCTCTCTCTTTCTGTGTGTACCCCGTTCTCCCCTTTTCCTTTCCAGTATCGCAATAGCAGCCTCTCCTGGCCATTCCCAGCCATTGCCACTTGACTCTTTGGAAATAAAACCAGAAACAGCGAAGGCACAGAGCACCCAGGTGCTGGCAAGGTGGGTTCAGTTAGCATTATGCTCGCCGGCCAGCCAGCCAGCTCTTGGGCTCACTCATCCTGCCTGAGCACTGCAGCAGCTCCAGGGATGGGGGTCCCCGCTTTTCAAGGTGGATGGAGCGCAGGCAAACGAGCACCAAAGTGCAAAGCCAGGCTGTGCGACAGGCATGGGGGAATTCTGACAGCAAGGCGTCTGTGGTGCAAGTCGAGCTGTGTGTTGTTAGAACATGAGGGGAGCCCTGCTGGATCAGGCCACAGCCCATCCAGTCCATAAGAACCTAAGGAGAGCCCTGCTGGATCAGGCCACAGCTCACCAAGTCCATAAGAACCTAAGGGGAGCCCTGCTGGGTCAAGCCACAGTCCCTCCAGTCCATGAGAACCTAAAGGGAGCCCTGCTGGATCAGGCCACAGCCCGTCCAGTCCATAAGAACCTAAGGGGAGCCCTGCTGGATCAGGCCACAGCCCATCTAGTCCAGTATCCATCTCATAGAGTGGCCCACCAATTGCCTATGGGCATCTCAAGCAGGAGATAAAGTCAAAACCTTCACCTGCTCTCAAATCCCTGCCTGTCTCTCCAGCCTGGTCATCCATTATAGTAGCCATTGATACGCCTGTCCTCCATGAATTGAAGTAGTAGTAGTAGTAGTAGTAGTAGTAGTAGTAGTAGTAGTAGTAGTAGTAGTCTTGGCTTTTCTATCCATTCAATGGGACTCAAAGTGGCTGACTCACATTCTGTTCTTCTACCCACAAGAGACACCTTGTGAGGCAGATAGGGCTCTGAGAGCTAAGAAAAGAGCTGTGACTAGCCCAAGGTCACCCAGCTGGCTTTGTGGAGGAAGAATAAGAGTTGGCTTTTCTACTCTGCTTTTCTCACCCATTTAAGGAGAGTAAAAGCAGCTGACAAAGCTTCCATTCTTCTCTCCGCAAGAGAACACCCCATGAGTTAGGTTGGGCTGTAACTAGCCCAAGGTCACCCAGCTGGCCCCGTGGAGGAAGAATAAGAGTTGGCTTTTATACCCTGCTTTTCTCACCCATTTAAGAGGACTCAGAGCTGCTGACAAACCTTCTGTTCTTCTCCCTGCAGCAGAGCACCCTGTGAGGTAGGTTGGGCTCTGAGAAGAGAGCTGTGGCTAGTCCAAGGTCACCCAGCTGGCCTTGTGGAGGAGGGTGGAATCAAACCCGGTATTCCCAGATAAGAATCCGGCTCCTTAACCACCGGACCAAACAAGAAGGCAAAGAACCCCTCTTTGCAGCTGGTCAACCACGGCGTGGCCCATCAGGTGAGAGGAGGCCAGTGACCGGCCGGCCAGGTGGGCACATGGTGGGTCAGGCTAAGGGCTGACCCTTGCAAGCCGCAGGTATTGTGAGATCCTTGCTTATGCTCTCTTGCACCCTTGCAGCGTGTGCCCAGAACTCCTTGTTCCAGAGACAGCAGGAAAGAAAGAAATGGCCCTTCTTGGACATTTCCAAGGGCGGCTGCCGGCCAGCGTCCAGCCTTGGATCCCGGACAGCCTCCCCCGTTCCGCTGGAAGGCAGTAAATCTCCCCTTTACGAGCTTCTCTGGCCTAAATTGGAGCAGATAAACAAGGAGGAAAGGAGGAGGGAGACGAGGAAAGACGGAGGAGGGATTTTCAAGGCTGCGAGCGAGTCTGTTTCTCATTTTCTCTCTCTCTCTCTCTCAATGTCGCAAACAGTGCTGCTTCTTGGCTGTGGGCCCGGGGAAAGAACGTGCCACCTTTGCCTTCACACTTCAGCCGGGGGAAAGATCATAAGCACCCTCCTCTCCACACCCAGGCTGAGCCTCCATGGCCAGTAGCAGTCCACCTGTGAAGAGGAGAGCGGCTTCTATCCTATACTTAGCTAAAGGGCTGCCTTTCCCTATACAGGTTGGCCCTGCTGGGGAGGCCACTCGGCAGTCCCACACCCCTGGGAGGGTGCAGGCGCCGGGATCCAGGGGAGGGCCTTTTCTGTGGTAGCCCCCATGCTATCAAATGGCATCTATTCTGGGTGAGGCCAAGAATTCTCCCCGTGTATATAGGAGAGGTCAGGATTCAGGCAGGCAGGCAGGATGGTTGGATAGGTAGGTAGGTAGGTAGGTAGATAGGTGGATAGATGTATGGATAGGTGAATAGGTAGGTAGGTGGATGGGTGGGTGGATGAATGGATGGTATGTAGGCAGGTAGATGGATGGATGGATGGATCTTCTCTACAGACATCTGAGAGGCACAGCGCACCATTATGCAAAGCCAGAGATCTGGTCTAGAAGGTCCAATCCAGGACAGCTTTGTGGATACGCACTGAGCAAACACCAACTATGGAGCCCAAGAGAGGGACCAGAGATTGTGTTACAGCGCATGGGACACCACAAAGTGGGTGGCAAAACTTTGGCCGAAACTAAATGCAGCTTGGTTTCCAATATCCCCTGGTGGTCTCCCATGCTGGTGTTTGTTTGTTTATCTATTTATTTACATTAAGAGCACTCTTTGCCCTGAGGCCCCGGAGTGGTTTGCATAACGAGCTATAGGCCTGGTTGGTTACCCTTTCTGGGCTGCAAAAATACAGAGAGCCGCTAGATGGCAGCAAAGGCTTGGAGATTCCCCTGCCTCTTTGCTGCTCTCTAGTGGTCAGCAAGGGTATTTACAAGTGGCCCACCAATTGCTTCTGGGTATCAGGCCACAGCCCATCGAGTCCAGCATCCCATCACACACAGTGGCCCAATTGCCTAAGGGCATCCCAAGCAGAGACAAGGGCAAACCTTCTCCTGCTCGCCAATCCCAGCAAATGGCCTTAGAGGCCTCCTGCCTGTCCCATTCTAGTAGCCACTGATCCTCCATGGACTTGCCCAACCCTTCCTTAAAGCTATCCAGGCTGGTTCCTGTCACCACCTCTTCCGGCAGCCAATTCCATAGACCGATGACCCTCTGGGTGGAGAAATCCTTCCCCTCGTCTGGTCCGACTCTCCTGCCCATCAGCTCCATAGATGCCCCCCCTGCTTCTACTGCTGGGTGGTAGAGAAAAGACGATCCTCTCTCCACCTTTTCCATACCATGCATGATTTTCTCTGCTTCAGTTCTTTCCCTTTCCCAGTAAAGCCACTTAAAATACCCGCCCCGCCCTTTTATCCCATTATTTTTCTATTCAAAGCAAAACAAAACTCATTTCCCCATGAGTTTCGATTCTCAGAGCCTGTCCCTCTTTCCTGCAGGGTCACGGGAGGTTCTCAAACGAGAGATGGGTGGAGACACAGCTGTGGAGGGGCAGGGTTTAAAAGTGAACAGCGGTCAGTTTTGGCCAAGGAAAATCCCTCCCACCCTCCATCAAACACACACACACACACAGAAAACCCCTGGGTCATGAATGTCCTTTGGCTGCGTGTAGAACCTTCCGGCTATAGACTTTGTCCTCTTTTTCGGGACAACAGCATGAAAGAAGACCATGCTGGGAGATAAAATGACGCTTAAAAACCATTCGCGGTGCATGGTTGCCACTGCAATTCTTTTTGTCTTGCTTGCTGTGGTTTTGGGCTTCTACGTGTCGAAGCTTTGCTCGGACCCGGAGGTCAAGTGGAGGGAATGCCAGGACATGCTGTGGAACCAGACGTCCCAAACGAACGAGCGGCTCCGATCGCTCCGTGAGAGCAAGGAAGCCGTGCAGCGAGACTGGGAGGAGGCCACGAGGGAAAAGGCCCAGCTGAAGGTCCACTTAGCGGCCGTCAACAACAGCCTGGTAGAGACCAAGGACGGCTTGGATGCGTGTCTCAACCAACTGGTAACGTATCTTGTCTGGTAGCCTTCTGCTAACGGTGGGTTTGGTTTTATTTCCTTTCCGTTTAAGGCAGTGGTTCTCAACCTTCCTAATGCAGTTCCTCATGTTGTGGGGACCCCCCCAACCACAGGGGCGGGGCTGCTGGGGTCAGGGGGCGGGGCTGCCGGGGTCAGGGGTAGGGCCGCAGAGGAATCCACAGTGAAAACACTACGTACAGGAGGATTCACAAAGTTCCTGCAAAATTCCCCGAGGGTGGGGCATGGCGGGGGATGGGGGCGGCGGGCAGCAAGCGGGGGGTGGGGGCAGGGTGGGGTGGGAGACTCCATGACCCCTCTGCAATGATAAATCGACCCCCAAGGGGGTCGTGACCCCCAGGTTGAGAACCGCTGGTTTAAGCTGTTCCGTTGTGGGGAGAAGAATAGAAAGCTCTCTCAACCACGGTGAGTCCCCTTAAGTGGGAAGAACAGAAGGTTTGTCAGCCGCTTTGAGTCCCCTCAAATGGGTGAGAAAAGTGGGCTAGAAAAGCTAACTCGTCTTCTTCCTCCATGAAGCCACTGGGTGACTTTGGGCTGGTCACAGCTCTCTTCTGAGCTCTCACAGCCCCACCTGCCTCACTGGGAGTCTCTTGTGGGGAGAAGAGCAGAAACTTTGTCAGCTGCTTTTGAGTCCCCTTAAATAGGGGAGAAAAGTGGGGTAGAAAAGCCAACTCTTCTTCTTCTTCTTCTTCTCTACATGTCAGGATTCCTTAAAGGGTAACCTCACATCTCAGGTGACAGATGCTGAGCAGGAAAGAGAAAAGCACAGAGTTACTAAAGGTGAGTAAACCTGGAGGATGGTTCTGAGAGACATTTTGGGAGGCATTTCTGCAGACAGTGACACCCCTGCTCTGATATTCATGCTCTTAATAACAGTAAGTGGGAACTCTATTTATCCATAAGTATTTATTTATTTAGAATATTTATATCCCCCCCCCCCATCCCAAGATCTCTGGGCAGCTTACAATAAAAACTCATATAGAACCAAACCTTAAATACAGACCCCATTAAAACAGCATTAAACAGCATAAACAGTTAAAAAATTAAAGGTTAAAAATTAAGCTGTCTTTAACAATCTTCTGAGTAAATTAACTAAACGTGCCTGACAGAATCATGGGGCCATCCCCAAGAAGGCCCTGTTCACCAATTGTGCACTAGAGGCCGTAGTGCGAATAGGCCTCATCATGTTACCGCAGCTTTTGGTGAGTAAATTAAATAAGGAAACAATCTTTGATCCTGGTCAGATTTGGTACCTTATACAGTGAAATAGGAATAGGGTTTTTTTAGCTGCGTTCAGTCTGGACTTTTTAATATTTTTTGCTTAGTTTGGGCAAAGTGGGAGGGAACCAGGTGGCAAGTTTTGGAAGCAAATACCCGTATCTCCTGCAAAACCAACGTTTGCCATTTGCCTTTCCTAGAAAAAGTGGAACAGCTTCAGCAAGAGCTGGAGAAAAAATCTCAGGAGTTGGACAACGCCCGGAGAGAGTTAGAGCAAGAAAGGTGAGGATGGCGGACAGAAATTACGTGCTTGTGTCCTTCCTTGCCGCCCCAAGGGAACCACGTGGCTCTAGGGATGCTGCAAAGGACCAAGTCAACTCATGGAGGACAGGTGTATCAAGGGCTGGGCAGGATGCTGAACTAGATGGGCTCTGGACGGATCCAGCAGGGCTCCTCTTCATTCATGGAGGACAGGTGGATCAGTGGCTACTAGAATGGAGGCCCAGGTACCTCCTCCAGGTGGGAGAGGCAGGCAGGAGGCCCCTGAAGGCCATTGGCAGGGAGTGGAGGGCAGGTGAAGGTTGTGCCTTCATCTTCTCCTTGAGGTGCCCAGAAGCAATTGATAGACGGCTGTGTGAGATGGGTTCCTGGACTTGGGGGTTGTGGCCCAATCCAAGAAAGCTTCTCTTCATTCATGGAGGACAGGTGTACCTATGGCTACTAGAGTGGATGCCCAGGTACCACCTCCAGGTCAGAGTGACAAGCATTAGGCCTTTAAAGGGAGTCAGGAGCAGGTGAAGGCTTTGCCTTTGTCTTCCGATTGAAGGAACTAATGGGATGAGATGCTGGTCTAGATGGGGTGTGGCCTGATCCAGCAAGGCTTCTCCAAGGTTCTTATGGACCGGATGGGCTGTGGCCTGATTCAGCAGGGCTCTTTTGAGGTTCTTATGGACTAGATGTGCCGTGGCCTGATCCACCGGGGCTCCTCTTAGGTTCTTATGGACTAGATGTGCCGTGGCCTGATCCAGCAGGGGTCTTCTTAGGTTCTTATGGACTGGATGGGCTGTGGCCTGATCCAGCAGGGCTCCTCTGAGGTTCTTATGGACTGGATGGGCTGTGGCCGGATCCAGCAGGGCTCCTCTTAGGTTCTTATGGACTAGAATGTGCCGTGGCCTGATCCAGCAGGGGTCTTCTGAGGTTCTTATGGACCGGATGGGCTGTGGCCTGATCCAATGGGGCTCCTCTTAGGTTCACATGTGACTGGAGGAAACTCAGGGCAAAGGAAACCACAGACCTTTACACTTGGCAGTTACTGCAAAGCAGACAGAGCTTTTCGAATCCCAAGTTGCATCAGAAGTTGTCTTTATCTCACCGTAGCAGCAGCTTCTGTCCAAACTGCCACTTCCCTGTGAGTCCGTTTCGCTTTCGTTGCAGCAACAATGTGGCTAATCAGCACTTAATTTTTCTCCAGATCAATTCTAGAAGGTCCTGTAGGGTTTGAAAATCACCCTACCCTCAAGGAGCTCTGCCGAGGTCTGCCAGGGGTGGGCTCAGAGTTTTCACCCAACTAACCGAGCCTCTTGTCTCCCCAGGGAAAACCACCGAGCCGAGATCCGGAAGCTGATTGCTGAACGCACAACCCAGGACCAAAACCATTCCAATGGGAATCCAGATTATGGTCCTTCCAGCACCCTCACCATCCTCCTTCTGCTTGATGTTGCCTTCTTGCTGGCTTACCTCAATCCGTAGACCCTTCAGTCTGCTCCAGCCCTCTGTTGCCTGGTCAAACTCCTGAGCTGGACTTGTGCATACGCAGCCTCCCTTGGACTAGCCCAAGGTCACCCACCTGGCTTCATGGAGGAGGAAGAAGAGTTGGCTTTTCTACCCTGCTTTTCTCCCCCATTTAAAGGGGACTCAAAGCAGCTGACACACCTTCTGTTCTTCTCCCATGTGAGGCAGGTGGGGCTGTGAGAGCTCAGAAGAGAGCTGTGACTAGCCCAAGGTCACCCAACCTGAGTGCGGAACCAAACCTGGCATTCCCAGATGAGAGTTTGGCTCCCTAACCACTAGACCAAATAGCGAACACACACACAGATGGTTTCCTTGCCACAGTTTTTCACTGCTGTTTTTCAACTGGTTGCATTTAGGAGTCTAGCAGCTTCTGTCTTGCTTTTGATTGTATTATGATCCTTTCCTGGCGCATTCCGTGACTCATTCCTGGAGGGAGAGATTTGAGCCGTAAAGGAAACCATGCAGAAAAAAAAGTCCAGTTGACGCTTCATGATTCACACACTCTTTCTAACTGTGAAATAAATACTATTCTTGTTATCTAATAGAGCGGATCATTTCTTCTTGCTTCACAGGGTCCTAGGCTCATATTTGTATGTTCTGATCTTCCATTCTAGACAAGGGTTTGGAACAAGGCGATTGAAGACCTCTATTCACTAAACACCGTGGGAAATATTTTCAGCCTGGGATGTACACAATACTTGGGTAGCCAACTTGCAAATCTCATGTTGTTACAGAGACCTTTGCAGGGATTTGAGGGCAGGTGAAGGTTTTTGGCTTCATCTTCGGCTTGAGGTGTCCAGAAGCAACTGGTGGGCCACTGTGTGAGACGGGATGCTGGACTAGATGGGCTGTGGCCCCATCCAGCAGGGCTCCTCTTAATTCATGGAGGACAGGTGTATCAATAGGTACTAGAAAGGATGCCCAGGTACCACCTCCAGGTTGGAGAGGCAGGCAGGCGGTTTCTCAAGGCCATTTTCTCAAGGGGTTCAAAAGCAGGTGAAGGTTTTGCCTTGCTTGCCTCCTGTTTGAGATGCCCAGAAGCAATTGGTGGGCCACTGTGGGAAACAGGATGCTGGACCAAATGGGCTGTGGCCTGATCCAGCAGGGCTCCTCTTAAGCTCTTATAATAATCTCAAGGAGAGGCCCTGCTTGGAGTTCCTTCTTTTGCAGAGGTACAAGGCATAGAGACTCGAAGAAGGACCTTTTCTGTGGTGGCCCCTAGACTCTGGAACAGCCTCCCTCTTGAGGTTCGCCAGGCGCCCACACTGTATATATAGGAAGTTGGGGATGGGAGGAAGGGGGGGGGGTTACAGTTTTAATTATGTTTTACTATTCGATATGTTTTACTTTCATTGTAACCCCTTTGTGCGTCGGGTGCCAGACATTGGGAATGTTTTGCTCTGCACAGAAATGCATGGGAAGAAAAGCGTCCAGAAAGCTAAACTGGCAAAAGGTTGGTTGGGTGAGGGACCGGTGAGGAAATCAGCTTTGCAGATTCTTTGCTCCTGGGTGGATGGGGTGGGGTGGGGGGAGAAGGCGACCTTTATTCCAGAAAAAAGTTGCTCTCTCTCTCTCTCTCTCTCTTGGCTAAAAAGCTGGATTTCTCTTTGCTGTTTGCTTTCTTTTGGTTGCAGCTGGTTCAGTTTCGATTTCCCAAGGTCCATGCTCTCTTCCTCTTCTGCTCAAAGCCACGAGGTTTCCAACAATTAAGTAGGAAGCACTTCTGGACTAAGCAAGGGAGCCCACAAAGCCAGGGGAGCAGACACCATTTTCCATTTGGTTTTTTTCTGCAGAAATCGGCCAGGCCTGCTTCTTTCCTGATGGCCGAGCGGGATGCCCGTATCCGCTACCCTGCCTGGCTACGGCCCATAAATATTTGGGCCAGGTATGAGATATGGAGGAGACCTCACTCTGGATGCAGGCGCGCCATTGCGGCTCTTTTGTTGTTGGGGGTGCTCATTGTCTTAAACGCGTTGGCCCCTCAAGAGGAATTAAAGCTGGATTACAAGTGCTTGAAAAGCGCCTTCGAGGCGTCCCTGAGGAAGTGTTCACAGGCAAGCAAGGAGAAACAGTGGGCTGAGAAATTGCACATCAGCCTTCAAGGCCAGCTGGAAAGTGTCAACAGCAGCCTTTTGGAGACCCAGCGACTTTTGGCAGAGGCCCTAAAGGAAAAGGACCAACTTCAGGCTCAGCTGGCAGCCGTGAACCGAACTTCCACAGAGGCCCAGAAGGAGAAGAAAAGTTGGCGTTCCCACCTTGCTTTTCTCACCCGTTTATGGGGACCCAAAGCCACTGACAAACCTTCTGTTCTTCTCCCCACAACAGACACCCTTGAGGTAGGTGGGGCTGTGAGAGCTCAGAAAGAGAGCTGTGACTAGCCCAAGGTCAGCCTGCTGGCTTCATGGAGGAGTGTGGAATGGAAGCCGGTGATTCCCAGATCAGAGTCCGGCTCCTTAACCACTAGACCAAACTGGCTCACATGCGAGAGCCAGCCTGCGAGAGCCAGCCGGTAAAAACCGAACAAAACCAAAGCAAACCAGTGATAGACGGTCTGGACCAGTGCGAAATGCCCCCCCCCCCCCCGGCTCATGGCACAGCTGTGAGGGTCTGAGGTGGAGTCCTCGGCGGGTGGGTGTTTGTGGCTCCCTGGTTCTTAACCTGGCCTGCCTTGCAGGAGTGTTGTTAGGGATGAATGGAGGAAGAACAAAGGATGAAGGAGCTAGGGAGGGAAAGAAGGAGGGAGGGAGAAAAAGAGACAACAGAAAGAAAGATGAAAGGAAGGGAGAAAGGAAGGGAAGGAGTGTATGAGAGAGAGAGAGAGGGAGGGAGGGAGAGAGGGAGGGAGGGAGGGAGGGAGGGAGAAAGAAAGAAAGAAAGAAAGAAAGAAAGAAAGAAAGAAAGAAAAGATGAAATGGAGGGGGGAAGACAACAGAAAGAAAGTATGAAAAGGAGGGAGAAAGGAAGAGAAAGAGAAAGAAGGAGGGAGGGAGGAAAAGAAGAGCCTATGCTGTATAGTTTTTGGCGCCTGGTGAAAACATATCTTTTGACCCAGACATTTGCCTTTTAAATAGCTTCCTGAGGGTGCTGCCCTGTTGGGGAGGGTGCTTCTTTTTTCCTTCCTTCCTTCCTTTCTCTCTCTCCCCTTTTTCTATTAGCCTCCCCACCTCTCAGCCACAACAACAGCATCTAATTTACGCAAACAGTTTTGCAACGCAACATAATTCTCTTAACATCTGGATCTAAGGCCCTGTTTGGAGAGGGACCTGGCATTCCCTGCCCATCGGAAACCATATTCTCCGTGACGCCTGCTCTACTGCTGCCCACAGGGACTAGAAACTTTAAAACTGCGGTCATCTTTTGGCTGAGCCCCCCAGCTTAGCTTGTGTTTGCACATCAGGCTATAATCAGCCAGCAGTTGCAAAAAGGTCAAAACCCAAGTAAATATTTCCTTTTGTTTACTGGGAGGAGGAGATTACCATAGAACAGAAGTCTGACTCTTTTTCTGCTGGCTCGTTTTAAGTGCAAAACTTTGGGATGGAAGGTTGAGTTTCCCTGTTCATTTAATTTGCAAGGTCCTTGCAAATTCTGTGCGGGAAGGTGCACAGACTAAAGGGCTGTGGTCACACTGAAGGTTTAATCCAGCTTCAGTCCACTTCCAGAGTGAGAGAACGCATCAGGAAAGTGACAAGGGCTGTGGTCACACTGAAGGTTTAATCCAGCTTCAGTCCACTTCCAGAGTGAGAGAACACATCAGCAAAGTGACAAGGGCTGTGGCCACACTGAAGGTTTAATCCAGCTTCAGTCCACTTTCAGAGTGAGAGAACAGATCAGCAAAGTGACAAGGGCTGTGGTCACACTTGAGATTTAATCCAGCTTCAGTCCACTTTAAGACTGAGAAAATACACCAGCATTAAGAGACAAGGGCTGTGGTCACACTGAAGGTTTAATCCGGCTTCAGTCTACTTTCAGTGTGAGAAAATACATCAGCAAAGTGACAAGGGCTGTGGCCACACTGGAGGTTTAATCCAGCTTCAGTCCACTTTCAGAGCGCGAGAATACATCAGCAAAGTGAGAAGCTGCTTTCTCTCAGAAATAACTCAGAAAATCCACCTTTGGGATAGATAATGTGGAGATTCAACCACTGATCACTTTCCTGATGCGTTCTCTCGCCTTGAAGGTGCACTGAAGCCGGATTAAACCTTAGGTGCAGACTCAGCCAAGAAGGTGTTCAAAATATCCAGGTGAGATACTTTCTGGGCAATTGAAGACATGTTTCTTCTCCTCTTTCTCTTCCTCCAAAACAGCAAATGACTCAAATGACTCAACTCCAAGGCGAGCTCTCTGTCCGAGCGGCCCACAATACAGAATGTCCGGTAAGGGCCGAAACTCAGGTAGGTTCCATTGTGTTCTAGCAGAAATCATCACTGCGTTTCCTTCCTCCTTTTGGAAGAATGTTCTCTCTCGGTCACATAGTCTTCTGGCCCCAATCAGATACATGCGGGAAGCCCACAGAGGGAGACACTGGAAAACAATCACCCGTTCTCCATGGTGTGGTGGGACACAGCCCTGGGAGGAGGTGGTTCATGAACAGTCGGCATGAACTTCTTTGGTGACCATCTTGTGGTCTTAAAGCCTCACAGCTGTAGCATGAAGTGGTCCACAGATGTGAGGTTTTGAGCAGGGCCAGAATTTGCCCTTTCCATCCATCCATCCATCCACCCACCCATCCACCCACCCATCCACCCACCAACCCATCCATCCATCCATCTCCTTCCATCCATCCATCTCCTTCCTTTCATCCATCCATCCATCCATCCATCCATCTCCTTCCATCCATCCATCTCCTTCCATCCATCCATCTCCATCCATCCATCCATCCATCCATCCATCCATCCATCCATCCATCCATCCATCCATCCATCCATCCATCCATCCATCCCCTTCCATCCATCCATCTATCATCCCATCCATCCACCCATCTAACATCCCATCCAACCATCCATCCATCCATCCATCGACCCATCCATCCATCCATCCATCCATCCATCCATCCATCCATCCATCCATCCATCCATCCATCCATCCATCCATCCATCCATCCATCCATCGACCCATCCATCCATCCATCCATCCATCCATCCATCCATCCATCCATCCATCCATCCATCCATCCATCCATCCATCCGGGTGGGGGAAGACCTCAGAGGCCAACAACCCAAGAATCACTCATCCATCACATGCTATAGGCCACTGGGGCTGCAGGTGAGCCAGCTGGCTGGGTGGGTGGGTGCATGTTGCTGGACCAGCTGGGGAAAAGGTAGAGACCACCCACCCACCCCGCAGGGCACCCGTGTAAGACGCAGCCAAAGCCCCCTTTGGACCTACAAGAGGTTTTAGGTGCGCCTCACCGAGTGATTAGCAAAGTGACAAGAGGGGCTGAAGGTTTAATCCAGCTCCAGTCCGCTTTCAGAGCGAGAGAGTACATCCCCAAAGTGACAAGGGCTGTGCTCCCACTGAAGGCTTAACAACTCTGAAAGTCCACCTCGGGGATAGATAAGGCAGAAAGGCCGTTACTGACCCCTTTGGCCGATGCGTTCCCTCGCTCTGAAAGCGGACTGGATGCGGATTCTGCAGGTGTGACGGCCTCCGTATTCAAGCCACACGCTGCGGGTGGCACTCCGGGCAGCGGGCCACGCACGGACGCTTCTCCCTCCGGCGCCGGTGCGCTTTGGAGAGATGCCCATTACGCACGGGCGCTTTTACGCACGGGACGGTGCCCGTCTGCGGGTGACCTGTGGGCTGCTTTCTCCACTCACCCTCCGGCTGCCTCCCTTGCCATGCGTGCCCCATCATCAGCGCCCACCGGGCAGCCCAGGCGCCGGCCGTGGGAGCCGATGGGCAGCGCGGATCTGGAAGCTGGAAAGGCGCAAGGCGGAGCAGGAGGAACGACAGCGCGCGTCTCGGGTTTCCAAGGGTGTCCAAAGTGCAACCCGACGCCCCGCGGCCGCTTGCTTGACCCCGAGTTAAGTATGGAGCAAGGAAGGGCGGTGCTGCGCCTCCGTCCGCCCTGCCTCCCCCCCCCTTTTCCTGCCCCTTTTGCGCACCGACGGGGGAGCCGAAGGGAAAGGGCGGCTCTCTCCCGCTCCAAATGCAGGAGGAGAAGCCAGGCGCGTTGGCACCACCCAGTGCCCTCTCGGGCGACGGCCAGGAGGAGCAGGCGGTGGGCTCCGCGTTGCTCGGGGGGGCCGCCTACCCTCCCAGCGGCGGCAGGGCTTTCCCGTGGGCCCCGTCTTGCTTCCAGCCGAAGCCAAAGGGAGCTGCCCCGGTTGGGCGCCCGCCTAAAGGCGGCAGCGCCATGGCGGCCGAGGGGGCGGGCGAAGGCTGGCCGGCCGCGCGCCTCCCCCGGCTCAGCCGCAAGGCTTGGATGATCGTCTCCGTCCTGGAGTTCGCCATCATCCTGATCCTGGCCGCCGGCCTGGCGCACCTGATCGCGACCCGCGGCGAGGGGGAGGAAGAGGAGGAGGAGAGGGGCCCCTGGCCCCGCGGCAGGCTGGCCGCCCTGCAGAGCATGAACGAGACCCTCCGCCACGCCACCCTGCTCTGGGAGGCCTGCGAGAACGAGACAGTAAGGTTTCCAGCCCGCCCCCCTGCCGCCTTCTTCTTCTTCTTCTTTCCCTAACAATTCCATCCCACCACCCCATGAGAGGTTGGAAGAACAGGGCCTTTCTTGCGGCGGCGCCCTGCCTTGATCCTCCGAAATAATAGCCTTCCTGCTGCTGCTGCCTGTTTTCTGAATCACTGGGGGGGGGGGGGGGTGGCTTTCCCTAACATAGTTCCATCCCACCGCCTTCTGAGAGGTTTGAAAAGTGGCCCCTTTGGGGAGGAGGAAAAGCAGGGCCTTTTTTGCGGCAGCCCCCTGGTTGGATACTCCGCAATAAATAGCCCAGGTAGCTTTCCAGTGCCTGCTTTAAAAACTAGTTGCAGCGGCTACTAGGAATGAGGGGGAGGAGCAAATGGAAGACTCCCCCCCCCCCCACCGGTGCATATATCCAAATTATTTGCAGCAGCGGTTAGACAAAGCAACTGTGGGGCGGGAGTGATTCACAGCAGCATGGATGCGTTTTCAAAGCATGGCAATAAATGTGGTGCAGAAGGGGGGGGTCTCTTTGCACCCCTGTCGCTGCCCACCACTGGTCTTTGGTGTTTAAGCCCCCTGCTATTGGGGTGGGCTGGGGGACCCACCTTGTCTTTTAATTTGGAGTGACCACAAGGGTCTCAAGGGCATATGGTTTTCAAACGCCTTTTAAAACTCTTTAAGGCTGTGGTCGCACTTAAGGTTCAATCCAGCTTCAGTCCACTTCCAGAGTGAGAGAATACATCAGCAAAGTGACAAGGGCTGTGGTCACACTGAAGGTTTAATCCAGCTTCAGTCCACTTCCAGAGTGAGAGAACACATCAGCAAAGTAACAAAGGGTGTTTTCCCACTGTCACTAGAAGTACCCATTAATGCCACTAAGTACCCATTAATGGGTACTTAATGGCTACTTCTGGTGACAGTGGAAGAACACCCAAAGGCTATGGTCACACTGAAGGTTTAATCCAGCTTCAGTCCACTTTCAGAGGGTGGTGGGATGGTTTTCAAGCATGCACTCCTGGGCCTAAAGACAAGTGCCATCCAAATTTGCACAGCGTTTCATTCCAGGGAGATCCACCTCTTCCTTTGATCTAAAAGTACCCATTAATGGCATTTTTGTACCCATTAATGGGTACTTCTAGTGACAGTGGGTAAACACCCCTGTTTACCAACCACTGTAATTAAACTCTGTCCTTAGCAAGGAGGAAAAATTCTTATATTGTAGGGAGTTCTACTCCGGAGCAAAGTTGCTATGGACCAAGGAGAACCCTGTTTGGGTAACGGATTGCTCCCAACTTCCAAAGCTCTGCCTTCCCCTAAGAACAAAAGCCGGGTTTATTTCCCCATAAATGTGCAATATTTCTGCTTCGAAGGTTTCCCTTCTGGACCGCTCGCCATCTTCCCTGCGGTGCCGTAAATAGGGCGGATGAAAGAGGGCATCTAACGGCATCAAAATCATAATATTTCTCTCCGGGATCTCCCCATTTGCACAAAAGCCTTGGGGGTAATTTTGTTTTTGGGTGTTTTTCCATTGTCACTAGAAGTACCCATTAAGTACCCATTAATGGGCACAAAAATGCCATTACGTACCCGTTAATGGGTACTTAATGGGTACTTTTAGTGACAGTGGAAGAACACCCAATGTCTCCTTTAATATGCTCTGCTTGCCACAGAGGGTGCTGAACATGAATGTCTCCAGCCTGGAATCCAAAGTGTCCGACCTCAGCGCGCGATTACGGATGGCGGAATTTGAAAACCGAGCCCTCGAAGGTGAGGCATAAAGTGAGGTTTATCTGTTAATCCGGATTTAGAAGATCTGGATCTTTGCGATGTGGTCCTTGTTTGAATCCGGATTTTGCAAGGGCGATCCAATTAGGAACTTGATTCAGTATGGATGAGCCATGTACCATCTGGACACGCAACCCCTTAACGACCCCGTTAGAAACCCGTTCTGAACGGGCCGTACCCAGGCAAAACCCAGATTTAATGGTGTCTTCAGACCCTTTAATCCAGATCAACGCTAGACCCCTTTAATGGGGTCTTCAAATCTGGAGTCTTGGGATGGATGTGACAGCATCCGTCGGGTTCTAGACGCATGGGAACCTCACCATGATGTGGGACTTCAGGGACCAGGTTCCATGGGAACCGGATTCCAAAGATCAGAGTCTGGCTCCCTAACCACTAGATCCTGCCTCACCTTCTCCAGTTTGATGTTTTCAAGGCCCCTGAGCATGGAAAGAGTGTCAGAGTGTGAATGTCAGATCTTGAAGGTACCTGGTTGTGCTGTGTAATGTAACACCTGCCTTCTTCGTCTTTTGCCAGATAAAGTTGCCCTCCTAAAGAACTTGACGCAGTACCTCCAAGATCTAAAGTAGGTTGTTGCTGTTTTGTGTGCAGTATAACGGCTTATAAGTGGGACTGGCTTATAAATGGACTGGATGGGCCGTGGCCTGATCCAGCAGGGCTCCTCTTAGTTTCTTATGGACTAGATGGGCTGTGGCCAGATCCAGTAGGGCTCCTCTGAGGTTCTCATGGACTGGATGGGCTGTGGCCAGATCCAGCAGGGCTCCTCTTAGGTTCTCATGGACTGGATGGGCTGTGGCCTGATCCAGCAGGGCTCCTCTGTGGTTCTCATGGACTGGATGGGCTGTGGCCTGATCCAGCAGGGCTCCTCTGAGGTTCTCATGGACTGGATGGGCTGTGGCCAGATCCAGCAGGGCTCCTCTGAGGTTCTCATGGACTGGATGGGCTGTGGCCTGATCCAGCAGGGCTCCTCTGTGGTTCTCATGGACTGGATGGGCTGTGGCCTGATCCAGCAGGGCTCCTCTGAGGTTCTCATGGACTGGATGGGCTGTGGCCAGATCCAGTAGGGCTCCTCTTAGGTTCTCATGGACTGGATGGGCTGTGGCCTGATCCAGCAGGGCTCCTCTTAGGTTCTCATGGACTGGATGGGCTGTGGCCTGATCCAGCAGGGCTCCTCTTTGGTTCTTAGGTTCTCAACTCTCACCTGTGGATGTAACCTGAATCTTCCCCTCTTCTCTTCTGCCCACAACTGCAGCAACCAGCAGAAGCAGATGATCCAACACTTCCAACAGCAACAGAAGTTCTCCAGCGGAAGTTCTCTGCACCCAACCACAGCACTGCTGGCCATGGTGGTGGCCGGAATCCTACTGGTTTGAAAAGCCATGGAAGGAAGAGATGGTTCGGCATATCTCGGGCCCCTTAAACCCCCAAAACCCAGATGTGGGGGACAGACCACTCTCCCATCTACAGCAGCACCCTTTAGATGTGTTGCTTGCTTGTTTGCTTGTTCCAACGTTTCCCAGGCTTGCAGAATGTCAATCAATGAAGCAGGGTGTTTTTTTAAAGAAGAAGATTCTCATCTGTCATTATTTCGCTGTGGTTGCTATCAGCTTTGCGGGCATCGTAGTAAAAAAAAAAGTGGTTTTCTCCCATGTTCCTGAGCGGTTCTATATGTAAGAGGTTTTTGTCTGTCCGAGGGAGGGGAACATTTCCACTGGAAATAGTGAAGGGGATCTACTTACCTACCTACCTGCCTGCTTGCCTGCCTGCCTGCCTGCCCATCCATCCATCCATCCATCCATCATTCTATGTATCTATGTCTCTATTCATTCTATCTATCCATCCATGTATCTAGTATTTAACCCTTCTATTTATCCATCCATCCATCCATCCATCCATCCATCCATCCATCCATCCATCCATCCATCCATCCATCCATCCATCCATCCATCCATCCATCCATCATCTGTCTCTATCATCTATCTCCCTATTTTCTGCCTGCCTGCCTACCTATAATCATCTCCTGCCCTTCACTACATGGTCCCAGGGTGGATAGAAATTAAAATAAAACATGTAAACTATTAAGACATAATTAAAAAAATATAACCCCCTCCCCTCTCTGCCGCCTCCACCCTCCCTCCAAAAAGGACAGCACCCTGAGGAAGCTATTTGGTCTAGTGGTTAGGGAACCAGACTCTTATCTGGGAATACTGGGTTCAATTCCGCCCTCCCCCATTAAGCCAGCTGGGTGACCTTGGGCTTATCACAGCTGTCTTTCTGAGCACTTGCAGCCCCACCTACCTCAGAAGTTGTCTTTTGTGGGGAGAAGAACAGAAGCTTTGTCAGCGGCTTTGGGAGTTCCCCTTAAATGGGTGAGAAAAGTGGGGTGGAAAAGCCAACTCTTTGTCGTCGTCTTCTTCAAAGGTAACAGCCTGGGTGAAAAGACATATTTTTACCAGGCACTGAAAGCTATACAGTGTAGACACCTGGCGAACATTAAGAGGGAGTCTTTTCCCATGTCTAGGGGCCACCACAGAAAAGGCCCTCCTGCAAACCCTATGCCTCGTACCAGATTTTCTTCCTCCTCCTCCATGAAACCAGCTGGGCGGCCATGGGCTAGTCACAGCAGTCTTTCTAAGCTCTCACAGCCCACCTACCTCACAGGGCGTCTGTTGTGGGGAGAAGAACAGAAGGTTTGTCAGCGGCTCCGAGTCCCCCTTAAATGGCTGAGAAAAGCGGCATATAAAAGCCATCTCTTCTGCTTCTAACATGATCTTGGGGTGACTTGTGAACCCAAGAAAACACCCTTGTTCTGTTTATCATGTCCTCTCTTTGCCGAACGCTCCTCCTCTCTTGAGTTTACCCAAGACAGCAAAAGATACGACACTTTCCCCCTGAATTAACAACCACCTGATTTCCGCTACCCAAGGGCTTTTGATTGGATCCAGCTGTCCCGAAATTAGGGGCTGGTTTGCGGCTCCGGGAGGAAGGCGCACGCGACCACGTTCCTACGTGGGAAACCCTTGGCGGTACTGACGTCCACTTGGGACCGAAATTGCTAGGTCCGCGGAGGCTGGAAAGGGATGCCACCTTCACTTTTGGGGATCTAAACCTCCCTAGGAGAGACAATGGCGTGAGTTCTGTGCCCAGGAGACAGGGCATGTTATTATCTTGGAGGCCTTGGAGGCTGGTCTTTGTTCCAATTTGGGCAGGCGCCTTTCCAGCCCGTGGTTAAGCCGGCCATAAAATAACTCCCCGGCGGCCCTGTGTGTGTGTTTATTTACTTTTTTCGCCCACTGTGGCTTTGGGGAAACCACAAGTGGGTGAAGAAGGCTTCTCATTATCCCAGAGACACCCACACAGTGTGTCTGCAGCAGGATCGGACAGGAGCGTCCGGCCAGCCAGCCGGCCGGCCGCCGCAGAGACCCCGCCGACCTCTCCGGAGGCAGATGGCGTGCGCGGCCACCAAGGCGACCCTGAAAGTCCTGGGTCTCTGCGCCCTGCTGCTGCTGCTGGTGGCCGCCGTGACGGTCTCCGTGGCCGTGATGGTGTGGCACGCCGAGGCCGCCCGCCGGCTGAAGGGCTGCCAGGACCAGGGCTCCAACGAGACGGCGGCGCTGGTGGACAGGGTGGCCGAACTGGAGAGGGAAAGGGACGAGCGAGGGAGGCGCTTGGAGAGGTTGGGCCGGAGAGAAAAGGACCTTCAGAGGCAGCTCAGCCAAGCCAAAGACGGCCGGGACAAGATGAATGCCACACTGCTGGCCTGCTTGGAGAATACGGTATTTGCAGACGGATGGGGAAGTCTGGGGGGGGGGGGGGAAGATTCCCAGTTCTGGGGCTGCCCCCATCTGTCACCATTTTGGTGGGCGCAGTCCCCAAACGGAGGGCAGTTTTGTCCAAACTTGGGGGTGGGGGGCCTTCCATGCTAACAACAACCCTGGCTTGTATGAGGCTGGATGCTGGAGGGCTCTGAAACAGGAGTTGAGCAATGGCTCCCCCTGCTGTTCACATCTTTCTTTGCAAAAACACAAAGGTAGGCTGCTCTTGGATAGGGAAGCCCTCCCAGGTTTTTACAAATATGCCCGATCCCCTTTTGGAGCTGGTAGAGAGCAGCCTCATATGAAGGTGAGGCTAACTGGATCAAGTCTATTCCCCCTGGAGGGTGTGTGTGTGTGTTGACTTCTCCCCCCTACACAGATCTGCAAGGTAGATGAACAGAACACCTTTCCAGCTGGCACAGGTGAGTAGGAAATGCTGGTATAACTGCGAGAGATAGAGGGAGGGAATTTACATATATCTCTGGTGGGACTCCAAAGGCATAAGGAAATATTCAGAAAGGACAGGATGGGAAACGGATTCATAATGGATTGCATGGTTTGGACAAAGGAAACGTTATTAATACATTTGAAACGCATGAGATAATAAAGTATAAATGCATTGTGGTGCAGTTAATATTAGTAGCGTAGGTAGTGGTTGTAAAAATTGAAAAGACCCTAGAGAATGAACCATTCTTTTTTTAAAAAAAATGGTATGGTTATATAGGAGATTAAATAACATTTTTTTTTAAGAGAAAGAATATTAATTCACATGGGTTCCAGACCAAAAAGGATCCACCAGAATTGGAAAAAGTTGTATAGGTGGAAAACAGAAGGATTTAAAAGGATTTAAAATTCACTTTAAAAGGATTTGGAAAGATAACATTCCAAATGGAAGTTATTTAGGAAGGGGGAAGGAACATAGAGGAAGCATAGATATTAAGATCAAGCTATGTCTTGTCTTTAATTTCTTGGAATATTTATTTGGGCTAGTGGTTAGGGAACCAGACTCTTATCTGGGTTTGATTCCACACTCCTCCATGAAGTTGAGTGACCTTGGGCTAGTCACGGCTCTCCTACTGAGCTCTCGCAGCCCCACTGATCTCACAGGTTGCCTGTGGTGGGGAGAAGAACAGAAGGTTTGTCAGCAGCTTTGAGTCCCCTTATATGGGTGAGAAAAGCAAGGTATAAAAATCAACTCTTCTTTTTCTTATTGGGTAGTCTCCCAGTTCAATTCTGCACTCTTCCACAAATCCAGCTGGGTGACCTTGGGCTAGTCACAGCTCTATTTCCGAGACCTCACAGCCCCACCCACCTCACAGGGCGTTCAGTTGGGGGGAGAAGAACTGAAGGTTTGTCAGCTACTTTGAGTCCCCTTAAATGGGTGAGAAATGTTTGGTAGAAAAGCCAGCCGCCCTTCTCCTGCTGCTTGCATTGCTTATTCAATAAAGATAAAAGGAAATTATAAAAGGAAGGAAGGAAGGAAGGAAGGAAGGAAGGAAGGAAGGAAGGAAGGAAGGAAGGAAGGAAGGAAGGAAGGAAGGAGATACAGGGTGGATGAAGTCACAGTCTGTGTTCACACCTAAGTTTTAATCCAGCTTCAGTCTGCTTTTGTAGTGAGAGAACGCATCAGTGAGGTGGAAAGATTTATTTCTTTCAACATTTTCTCTGAAAATCCACCTTTGGGTGAAATACTGTGGAAAGAAAATGACCGTTCACTTTGCTGCTCTGAAAGTGAACTGAAACCGGATTAAAACTTAGGTGTGAGAAGAGAATCCAATTCTATTCCAGTCTTTCCAAATCCTAATTTAAAAGTTTTCAATGTGTGTTTACCAAGTTCAGACCTATTGGTTCGAATTTTTGATCCAAATCTGCCCATATGAATGTCGGCAAGGTCCGTATGTGCCCGTACGCCTCTTCCCCACATCTGTACGCGTCCTGTAGTTATCCCAGATGCAACCTGTTTTTGTCCCTATACGAATCCGTGCAAACCGCGGTGTCTCCTTCTGTCATCGCTTCTATTTTAAGAGCGACAAAGCTGTGGCCTGAAATAAAGGAATAAAGATGTCACCACCAAAATGCTATTCCTGGCTGGCCTACACCCTTCCAGGATTGTCTTCAAGCAGACATATAATTCAGAAACGCCTCCAGAATGGCTGAAGGAGCGTTTCTTGGGGATGAAGCTTCTCTAAGGACCGTCATAAGACCCAGGGCATGGAAGGGCTGGGACAATCTGAAGGCCAGCTAAAGGGAGTGCGTCTTCTGCATTCAGGTCTTGATGTCTGTGGTGGGGAGAAGAAGAGAAGGTCTGTCAGCAGCTTTGAGCCCCCTGAAGGGAGAGAACAGGTTTGTCAGCTGCTTTGAGCCCCCTTAAGGGAGATAACAGGTTTGTCAGCAGCTTTGAGTCCCCTTAAGGGTGAGATAAGGGAGGTAGAAAAGCCAAATCTTCCTCCTCCTCCTCCTCCTCCACAAAGCCAGACGGGTGGCCCTGGGCTAGTCACAGCTCTCTTCTGAGCTCTGAGAGCCCCACCTACCTCTCAGGGGTGTCTGTGGTGGGGAAGAGAACGCAGCTTTCCTCACCCATTTAAGAGGACTCAAAGCAGCCGGCAAACCTGTTCTCTCCCTTAAGGGGGCTCAAAGCTGCTGACAAACCTTCTGTTCTTCTCCCCACCACAGACATCCAGACCTGAATGCAGAAGACACACTGTTCTTCCCCCCAACGCAGACACCCTGTGAGGTAGGTGGGGCCGTGAGAGCTCAGGAGAGAGCTGTGACTAGCCCAAGGTCACCCAGATGGCTTCATGGAGGAAGAAGTAGAGTTGGCTTTTCTACCCCACTTTTCTAACCCATTGAAGGGGTCTCATACAGAGGAAGGAAGGAAGGAAGGAAGGAAGGAAGGAAGGAAGGGAGGGAGGGAGGGAGGGAGGGAGGGAGGGAGGAGATTCAGGAAGAAGGTAGGAAGGAAAGAGAGAAGGGAAGGGAAGAAAGAAAAGGAAGAGAGAGGACGGAAGGAAGGAGGGAAGGAAGGAAGGAAGGAAGGAGGTAGGAAGGCAGCTATTTCATAAATAGATTATAAATACCAAAAACTACAATTCTACACAATGCAAGTACGGGAGGAAAGACCATACCAAGTTCAAGAAGCTCAGCAGGTCTTCAGTAAAATGTGCAACTTGTTCCACTGACTTGGGGCCCAATTCAGATGCCGCCCCCATGTGTATCCCTTCCTTCCTTCCTTCCTTCCTTCCTTCCTTCCTTCCTTCCTTCCTTCCTTCTTTCCTGCAGACCCTGTTGGACGCCAACGTGACGGCCCTTCAGCAAGCAATGTCCGTGCTCCAAGCCAAAGGACTTGAGATGGGCAGCCAGAACGGAGCCCTCCTGGGTGAGGCAAGGGGACGGCGTGGATGGCGCATGGTTCCTGCGTGTGCCAGGGTCGTGGGCACAGTGGGCGCGTGCAGACAACTGCAGCCAGATATGTATAATCCTTTCGGCCCTAGACCCACTTTGGCCATTGCAAACCATCCAGGATGTATGTCCACAGAAGCCTGGAAAAGGGAGGGCAACCTTGAGGCTATCTAGCCCAACCCCAGGGCAAAGCAGGGAGTGGGCGCCCGCCACCCGCGGCTCTAACGCCCACCCACCCATGTCTTTCCCACAGTGGAGATGGCCCATTGGCAGCAGCAGGTGGCCGGACTGGAAGAAAAGCTGAAGGCCGCAGTGGACGAGCAGGTGGCTGCAGAAGAAGAGAAGGGCCACTGTGAAGCCCGACAGACGGCGCTCCAGGAAAGCATGTGAGCAGAGCTGCCAAGAGCCGAAATGAAGCCATTTTGGGGGAGTCCAGCGAGTCCATGCCAAGGGCCTAGGCTTAATTATTATTTATTTATTTACATTTTTTTATCCCTCCCTATATCCGGAGGTCTCTGGGCGGTTAACAACATCTTAGCTGGGAATACCGGGTTTGATTCCTCCCTCCCCCGTGAAGCCAGGTGGGTGACCCTTGGGCTAGTCACAGCTCTCTTCTGAGCTCTCAAAGCCCCACCTACCTCACAGGGTGTTCTGTGGTGGGGAGGAGAACAGAAGGTTTGTCAGCAGCTTTTGAGTCCCCTGAAATGGTTCCTCTTAGGTTCCTATGGACTGGATGGCCTGTGGCCTGATCCAGCAGGGCTCCTCTTAGGTTCTTATGGACTGGATGGGCTGTGGCCTGATCCAGCAGGGCTCCTCTGATGTTCATTCACCTTCCTCAGGTCCAGACATGGAACGGCAACGGGTCACATCCCTCCTTCTAATCTCGTTCCTCTTCTTTCCTCTCAGCCACAGCTACCTGTCCGAGATCGCCTCTCTCCAGCGCCGCCTCCACGCCCGCTCATCTTCTGGCCGCCGAAGGTGCCCCCCGTTCCGGTACTTATTGTGGGTGCTGGCAAGCTTTTGCGTTCTTTTCCCGCTCGTAAGTCTGTGATCCGGACGAGTTCTGGGAGGCAACAGTTGAGCAGGAGAAAGAGAACCCAGTGGGCACCTGCCACTCAGAACCTCTCCTTGACCATTTCTCCTTTCCTTTCCTTCCTTTGTTTTGTTTTCAGGAAGGGATGAATTTTATGTTCTGAAGCAGTTTTTATAGCAGTCTTCTGATTATCCCCGGGACTTTTCCTTGCCTGGCTTTTCCCTCCTCACAAAGGCCATGGAGATAACACCCTGGATTCCGGCACCTCTTGGAGAGCGTCACATTTTTGGGGACTCAGGGGTGGGCGGAAGGAAACGACCTGGAACAGAAAGGTCCAAAATTTCACAGCCTTTCCGGTTGGGATTTCATGCTGAATTAAAACCAGGGATTCACAGCCTGTCCGGTTGGGATTTCATGCTGAATTAAAACCACGGATTTCATGCTGAATTAAAACCATGGATTCACAGCCTGTCTGGTTGGGATTTCATGCTGAATTAAAACCACGGTTCCCTATCCTACTGAACTAGGGTCTCTTCTTCAAATGTTCATTTGATGCCTGTGTGCGTGTGTGTGTGTATGTGTATGTGTTTGGGCATGTTTTATAGAATCATAGAGTTGGAAGGGACCACTGGGGTCATCTAGTCCAACCCCCTGCCCAATGCAGGACTTCCTAAACCACCCCAGACTGATGTCTTTCCAGCCTCTGCTTGAAGACCTTTAGCATCATAGAATCATAGAGTTGGAAGGGACCTAAGAATCAGAGAAGAATTTCAGTTGCACAGAGGGCTGGAGAAAGGCCAAGGGTTTTCATCTTGACCCTTTGCAATCTCCAGCTGATAGAACCCTAAACCATCCCAGATAGACGCCTGTCCAAGGAACTATCAGCTTCAAAGGGGAGCATAGACGTTATATCTTTATGGGATGCAGACCCAAGCCTACTCAATTGAAACTGCAATGCTTAATGCTGGCCACCAGGTGGCAGCAGGGGATCGCCAAAGGTTTAATTTTACAAGATTTGTTGCATGTTAAACACAAACAAAATACACAATTTCCCTTAGAAGTTGAAATGGAGTGCTGCTCACTTTTGCAACACATACATGCTGAAGCAACAGCCATAAAACCCTACTGGCAGACTTTGGAACGGTTTCTGGGCACCTAGGAAACTTGGCCTTCAGGGTCCGGCTGTTTTTGAGTGATACATAAAACATTCAAAACGGCGTTTTGCACACCCTTACGTTTTGGATCCGGTTTTCCACAAAGCCTGCAGTGGATTCAGGGATATGTGTTAAGCATTCCAGTCAGTGACCCAAGGGACCATGGAATTATTTGCTTGTTTGTTTGTCTGAGGGCGGGTTACGGCGGATAAAATGAACACATTAAAACATATTAAACATATTAAAACCATGGCAGTACCATGCTGCTAACAAAGGTACAGGAGCCCCATCATTCCCTCTTCCATGCTGCTATCAAAGGTACAGGAGCCCCATCATTCCCTCTTCAATGCTGCTATTAAAGGTAGAGGAGCTCCATCATTCCCTCTTCTATGCTGCAACTAAAGGTGCAGGAGCCCCACCATTCCCCCTTCTATGCTGCTATTAAAGGTGCAAGAGCCCCATCATTCCCTCTTCCATGCTGCAATTAAAGGTACAGGAGCCCCATCATTCCCTCTTCCATGCTGCAACTAAAGGTACAGGAGCCCCACCATTCCCTCTTCTATGCTGCTATCAAAGGTGCAGGAGTCCTATCCTTCCCTCTTCTGAGTTAGGTAGAGCTTCCAATGGCACCTGGCCATTTGCAGTTGGAGGGAAGCCTGTGTGTCAACGGACTTCCAGCTGAAAGAAGAAACAGGTAGAACTGCAATGTCTGGATCAAAGAATGTCCAGATGTCCATCCGTGTTCCATTCCCTTTGCTCTATCATCAGAGCAGCTCCAGTCCGGGGAAGCGAGAGGCCCCAGGGCCTTTTGGCAGCACAGGGGACAAACTCTAGTCCTCTTGATGGACTGACGCCTTTCCAGGGGTCCCCAAGGGACCGGGGCTGGGGAAGGATTGGACCGTCCAGCCTTGTGCTGTCGAGGAGGCCGGAGACGGCCAGGGCAAAACAAACAGAGAGAGGGGAAGCACTCCGCTTTCCTTGATAAGACCAGGCCTGCCCTGAAATGGGAGCCCTGTTATGGTAACCCACGGCCGGCCCGCTTTCCGGCCGGGGAGGAAGGAGGCGGCCGAGAGGAAACGTCCATCAGATGCCCTATAAAGACTCTGGGTGGCCAGGTCTCCACCCAGCTGCTCCAGAGGCCAGACGTGTAGGGTGCCCACGATGGAGAATCCCTACTCCATGGCCAAGCTGAGCTTGGACGCCAAGGAGAACCTCCGTCCGAAGCGGGACTGCGGCTTCTACGCCAAGTATTTCTTCCTCTTCCTCTCGCTCATCCAGTTCCTCATCATCCTCGGCTTGGTGCTCTTCATGGTCTACGGCAACGCCCAGGTGGGCACCGAGCAGCACGTCCAGGAGTTGAAAGGGAACCTGCAGCAATGCACGCTCTCGCTCAAGACCCGCGGGCAGGAGGTGGCCAACCTCAGGCGGCAGCTGAACGCCACCCAGGCGCAGGCCGGGCAGCTGCAAGGGCACCTCACCAGGGCCAATGCCAGCCACAGGTTATGCAACAGCGAAAAGGTAAGGCATTGGGGAGCAAGAGGGGGCCGGTGCCCAGGGATCTGCATGGTTTTTGCATGCAAGAGGAAACTCCAGGGCTCTTGGATTGAAGAAGGAGGGTTGGCTTTTCTACCCTGCTTCTCTCACCCATTTAAGGGGACTCAAGGTGGCTGACAAGCCTTCAGTTCTCACCCTTCAGGGGACCCAGAGCGGCTGACAAACCTGTTTTCATTCTTAAGGGGATTCACACTGGCCGGCAAACCTTCTGTTCTTCTCCCCACAACAGACACCCTGTGAGGCAGGTGGGGCTGTGGGAGCCCAGGAAGAGAGCTGTGACCAGCCCAAGGCCACCCAGCTGGCTTTGCATAGGAGCACAGAATAGAACAGGGAGGCTGTCAGATGAGAGTCCAGCAGTCTAAGTCTAAGCTTGCCCAGTAAATTAAACTCAGGCCAGGATTGCGTCGTTCACCAGAATCTGGTTCAGGCAACCTGCAACCCTGCTGGTACTCCGTTTAGTGGTGAGCCAGTTTGGCCTAGTGGTTAGGGAGCCAGACTCAGATAGTATTCCCCAACTATCTGGGAATATCAGGTTTGATTCTGCACTCCCGATGAAGCCAGCTGGGTGACCTTGGGCTAATCACAGCTTTCTTTCTGAGCGCTTGCACCCCCACCAACCTCAGAGGGTATCTCTTGTGGGGAGAAGAACACAAGCTTTGTCAGCAGCTTTGAGTTCCCCTTAAGGGTGAGAAGAGCAGGGTATAAAAACCAACTCTCCTTCTTCCTCTTCTTCTTCTATGAAGCCAGCCGGGTGACCTTGGGCGAGTCACAGCTCTCTTCTGAGCTCTCACAGCCCCACCCGCCTCACAGGGTGTCTGTTGTGGGGAGAAGAACGGAAGCTTTGTCAGCTGCTTTGAGTCCCCTTGAGTGGGTGAGAAAAGCAGGGTAGAAAAGCCAACTCTTGTTCTCCTTCTATGTATTTATTCCTACCCACGTGGGCGCGTAAAGTTTATTGCCTTTCAAAGGCCGGATCTGTTCATTGCAAGCGGAGACCCTATTTGCATGTTCGTGGACAGTAAAAAAATCAGAATATATATCAATTCTAGGGACAAAGTTATGGGTAACCGATTCTATAAACGCCTGGGGAGACCCAGGCTGAAAATCCAACGCCTAAATCCCCTTTGGCCTTTATCCACTCCCTGAGAGGCAATGCAGCACCTTTTGGTTTCTTAATTTCTGATTTTTTTAAGCTCTGTGTTTTCAGGATGCGTCTCCTTCAGGAGGGGTTCGGGCGGCCCTTCGGAGCTGTGATGAATGGAGATGGAGACAGCCACTCTGTGCCTACCTGGGACCTGTTCTGACTTTACCTGTCTGACCTCTTTCCCCAGGTGAAGCTGATGGAAATGTGGCGGAGAGACTCCGCCACGCTTAAAGTGACCGAGGAAAGCCGCTACAGCTGCTCGCTTCTGAACTTCACATGCACTGGTAGGGGCAGGATCCGGCCCTTTCCTCCCCGGGGGGGGGGGGTTGGGAAGAGGGGCTTGAGTCTTCCATTCGGTGCTATGGAGAGACCCGTGGCTGTTTTCTGTTTTGCAGCGTGGCAGGGAAATGCTCCACCTGGCTTGGATTAGGATCCAGGTCTGTGTTCACACCTGAACTTCAATCCAGCCCCAATCCACTTTCAGAGTGAGGGGGGGGCACACCAGCCAAGTGCCTCCCCGTTTTCCTTCCACATTATCTAACCCAAAGATGGATTTTAGGAGTTAGATAAACCTGAAAGAGAACAGAAGCTTTGTCAGCAGCTTTGAGTTCCCCTTAAGGGTGGGAACAGAAGCTTTGTCAGCAGCTTTGAGTTCCCCTTAAGGGTGGGAACAGAAGCTTTGTCAGGACCTTTGAGTTCCCCTTAAGGGTGAGAAGAGCAGGGTATAAAAACCAACCCTCCTTCTTCCTCTTCTTTCTTATATGAAGCCAGATGGGTGACCTTGGGCTAGTCACAGCTCTCTTCTGAGCTCTCACAGCCTCACCTACCTCACAGGATGTTTAGTGTGGGGAGAAGAAGAGACGGTTTGTCAGCAGCTTTGAGTCCCCCTGAAGGGTGAGAACAAAAGATTTGTCAGCAGCTTTGAGTCCCCTTAAATGGGTGAGAAAAGTGGGGTAGAAAAGCCAGCTCTTCCTCCTCTTCTATATATCAGAAAGAAAGCAAATGTTGATACTCATAGAACACTGGGGCTGTGTTTAATCCAGCTTCAGTCCACTTCTGGGCCCCCTAATTCCAAAAAGACATTGAGAAAGAGCAAGTCCAAAGGAGGGCTACCGAGATGGTGAGTGGTCTCAGGGTGGGTAAATATGTATTTATATAAATAAATAAATAAATATTTATTTATTTATTTGTATTTCTATGCCGCCCTATACCTGTAGGTCTCAGGATGGGTACCAAAATTCGGTGCATTAATACAAAACAATGGATCTTAAAACAGTAATATCTACACAATGTTTGAAAACCAACCTGTTAAAACATAGCAAATATATATATATATTTAAAAACAGTACAGTCAGTGGAGGGTGATTATGGAATAGATAAGGCGGGAGGGAGCCCGGAGGTCATCTAGACGGGCCCCTTTGCTCAGCACAGGAACCTCTGTTTTCCGCAGCTAGGATGGCCATCCTCCAGGAGCAGATGAGAGCTCTGGAGCTCAGCAGTGGCCTGGAGAAAGGGAAGCTGTCGCTCGAGGTGGAGACGCTGAAGGAGAAAGCGGAGAAAAGCAGGCAGGAGAAGGAAGAGTGCGAAATCGCCCGGAGGAAAGTGGAAGCCCAGGTGCAGACCTACGGGCAGCTGGAGGCGAAGGTGCTGGAGGAGATGGCCGCCGTCCGGCAGAAGCTGCAGGCCACCTTGGACCAGTCGGCCATCCCCGCGGCCTTCTCCTGCAGCGTGTACGACATCAGCAGCGTCCGCCAGGCCTGCCTGACCTTGTCGGCCAACCTGCAGGGGCAGTTCGAGGCCCAGGCCCGGCGGGTGGACCAGCGGGTCAACGAGGTGGCGCAGCGGAGCGCCAAGGCGGAGAACGACAAGGCCGCCTGCCAGCGGGATCTGGAGAGCAGCCGGCAGCAGCTCGGCCTCCAGCGGGAGCAGAGCGAGAGGGAGAAGCAGAGAATCCGGGAGGGCTACGAGATGGAGGGCAAGAAGAAAGACGAGGAAGTGGGCTGGCTGAAGACGGAGAAGGCGAACCTGCAGTTGCAGCTGGACCAAAGCAAGCAGGCCTGTCTCAGCATGAGGGTAGGTTTTCACTTCCCAGCGGTCTTGGGGCACCTCCGGGCTGAGAGGTGCCCTCAGAGGTGCTTGCACAGTTAGGCTTCGAAGCCTGGTGAATTTCGGGACACGCCGCTGCAGTTTTCTAAGCCAACAGACAGAAGAGGTTGGCCCTTGCCTTCTGGGATTGAACTGGGGGCTCTTCCAGCGCAAAGCAGGGGCCCACTGTGCCACCAAAGTTACAACCTTTATTGCCGTCAGGTAACACGGAGTCGTAGCCAACGCCTGGCTAGACGCGCACGGTTGGCGCCACACAGCTTTCTTGGCAGGGATACAGAAGCGGTTTGCCATTCCCTGCTTCCAGGGAGAGGCTTTGGATCGAAATGGCCGGTTTCTAAACCTTCTGCAGCCCGTGACACTAGAATCGGCGGTCACTCTATGAAGTTGGTGGGCAGGAGAGTTAGGACAGAGAACGGGAAGAGGTTTTTCACGCAGCGGGTCAACCAGCCACCTCCAGGTTGGGGAGACAGGCGGGTTGCCCATAGGGTCACTGGCAGGGATTTAAGAGCAGGTGAAGGTTTTGCCTTTGTCTTCTCCTTGGGATGCCCAGGAGCAACTGGTGGGCCACTGGGTGAGACAAAAACCAGGTCTCAGTGGGCAGTGCCCTCCTCCAAAGGGGCTCCTCTTATGTCCTTATCTTTTCTCCTGGGTGAAGGAAACTGCGTAGATGTTTCCAAAGGAGTCAAGCGTGACCCCAAGTGCATCAGTAACCATTTCATTGACTGTCCTTTTTTTGACACCCAGGCTCAGATTTCCCCCCAAAACTCTCCACGATGGGGGCTCAAGGGGGCAAAAAGACTATTGAGAAATTTGCACATATCCTGCCCCTTTTCCCAATCTCTTTCTCTGTCCTGAGCCACGGTTAGAGAACTTAGTGTAGGCGTTACAGGCCCTGGTACAGTGAGACTCGAAATTCCGGAACATATTGCAAGGAAAAACAGATTTTATGGCCAGCAGTGGACACAGTATGATCACTCATAAAACCTGTGCAATGAATTATTACAAACGGCAACCTTTTATACAGTTTCAGACAGAAGGCTATTCCCTTCTTTGCAACGTAAGAAACATATGCTTTTAAGGCCATTTGCTGGGATTTGGGAGCAGGAGAAGGTTTGCCCTTGTCTCTGCTTGAGATGCCCATGGACAATTGGTGGGACACTGTGTGAGGCAGGATGCTGGACTGAATGGGCTGTAGCCTGATCCAGCAGGGCTCCTCTGAGGTTCTTATGGACTGGATGCGCGGTGGCCTGATCCAGCAGGGCTCCTCTGAGGTTCTTATGGACTGGATGGGCGGTGGCCTGATCCAGCAGGGCCCCTCTTAGGTTCTTATGGACCAGATGGGCTGTGGCCTGATCCAGCAGGGCTCCTCTGAGGTTCTTATGGACTGGATGGGCGGTGGCCTGATCCAGCAGGGCTCCTCTGAGGTTCTTATGGACTGGATGGGCGGTGGCCTGATCCAGCAGGGCCCCTCTTAGGTTCTTATGGACCAGATGGGCGGTGGCCTGACCCAGTAGGGCTCCTCTTAGGTTCTTATGGACCAGATGGGCTGTGGCCTCATCCAGCAGGGCTCCTCTGAGGTTCTTATGGACCAGATGGGCTGTGGCCTCATCCAGCAGGGCTCCTCTGAGGTTCTTATGGACCAGATGGGCTGTGGCCTGATCCAGCAGGGCTCCTCGTAGGTTCTTATGGACCAGATGGGCTGTGGCCTGATCCAGCAGGGCTCCTCGTAGGTTCTTATGGACCAGATGGGCTGTGGCCTGATCCAGCAGGGCTCCTCGTAGGTTCTTATGGACTAGATGGGCTGTGGCCTGATCCAGCAGGGCTCCTCGTAGGTTCTTATGGACCAGATGGGCTGTGGCCTGATCCAGAAGGGCTTCTCTTATGTTCTTATACAATTTAGTACTTTTCCTAATGCGTTTTAGCTGGGTGGAGGTCGTTCCTAACTTCTACCAACACCCTGCTGCTGGCGAGTTTTTAACTATAAATTCTTCTCCTTCTTCGCCTGACCATCTGTGTCCAGAAGGTAAGGGGCGTTAACTAGGAGGGGAGAAAATTCAGCCTTTTGGCCTGCTAAAGGCAAGCAACTTGCTGTATTCATTCAGGCAAACCATTTGCATTTAGATGCAGAACCTACAGAAAGCAAATAATGGCAATTAATTTTTATATTGTTTCCATGTGACCCCCATGCTAGCACACAGGAAAGATGTTCCGAACGTTGTCTCTCCTTTTGCGTTTGCAGATTAACACAATCCCACCCAGCGGCAGGTTTCCGGGAACGCCGGTCGGCGGCAACCCGATGGTCAGTTTACCGGGGAATATTCCCAGCACGGGAAGTCATGGGATGTCTGGAGGCACCGCTATCAATCCTCACGCATTTGGCAACCCCAGTTTGCCGGGCCGATCGGGAATACCCAGCCAGGCAAATTCTGGGTCCCAGGGAAACCCAAGCTTTCATGGTGAGAAACCAAAGGGGAAATGGGGTTCTGTCCGTGGCATGGCTGCCCAGATGTCCCTGATCAACAGTTCCCAGCATGCTTTGCCATTGGAGCTGTGCAGTCCAGGAACATGGGTTGGGCCACCCTTTGGGGACTCCAGGGCTAGATCAAAGGGGTTTGTGGGAAGGAATGCAGCAAAATGTCTCTCTTATGCATGGGTTTTGTTTATTTAATTTTTAAAGAATGGGGTGGTAGAAGTGTTTGCCCTGGAGAGGAATTCTGAGAAACTTTGTAACCTAAACTGTGCAAAAATCTTTGCATTCTCAGAGCGCTTCAAAGTCCCAGAGAACAAGAGGAACCCAGTGGAGTCGGCGAAGATAGAAAACCAGCCGCCGCTGTCTCCCGTGGGACAGTCCAGGTGCTGTTACTGATTCACCTGTGAAGCCAGGATTTTTAGGCGTGAAGGGGGTCGGAAAGGTGTTAGGCTGTAGGAATTTCAAGGATCATAACGTGGGATATTGAGGTGGCTTCACTGGTCTTTGACCCAAGGCCTCAGGGCTCCTCTGAGGTTCTTAGGGACTAGATAGGCTGTGGCCTGATCCAGCAGGGCTCCTGTTAGGTTCTTATGGACTGGATGGGCTGTGGCCTGATCCAGCAGGGCTCCCCTTAGCTTCTTATGTTCTTGTTTCCTAATGCCAGGCTGACAAATACAGATGTCGAATCTAACCACCTACCCTCATTTCCTTTATTTTTTGTCTTGTTTTCCCCACCCCCAGTGGTTAAAGGGGACAGTGAGAAAGCCTCCAGGTAGATGGACCTGGGAATCATTGAGAATTGGACTCTCCGGAGTGTCCTGGACTGGAAAATGTCCCCATCTGGAGATTCACTTCAAGCGTGCCCGAGGAGAAGTGCTGGAAGTTGAGCCTGGAGCATTGATCGCCACACTGGGACTCTTTTACATTGCAAGCTCAGACAATTCTCTTTCACTCCCTGCTTTTCTATAATTTATGCTTTATTTAGGGACCCTTCTACCAGCCCCATGCCTGGATGATGTGGAAATCAAAGACCACTAGGAACTGGGGGCCGTCTGTCCCTTATACTGTGAGCCAGTTTGGTCTAGTGGTTAGGGAGCCGGACTCTTATCTGGGAATACTCCTCCATGAAGCCAGCTGGGTGACCTTGGGCTAGAATATGTTAAGAAAGCTGTAGGAACTGACACTGCATCTTTAATATCTAACCTTATATGCTGCTGGGATATCTTTGGTCCTTGGCAGGTTCCTAAATCCAAGCTTCTTCACAATTTAGAAGTCTCCAGTTTTTCCTCCCTGCATTTGGCAAAAGACAAGCTGGGCGTATTTATGTGTAAATGGTGGCATTGTGTATATATCGTATACGTCACGTCTCAGGCATTGCAGATCAGTCTCTGAGCACGGAATTCCCTTTGCGGAGGCTCACAGGCTCAAACCAGGAAGGGAAGATGGAAAAGTGATGCTAGCTAGAATCATGGGGCGTGTCCCCATGGGCGCTTTAATCCAAATTGAATTCGAATTCGGGAAGGATCGTCCCCATGACTTCCGTAATTAAGCCGAATAGAATCCAAACTCCTGGATTCTATGAGGACTATCCTGCCTAAATCTGGAGGAAAAAAGGTTCTGATGAAAACAGGACTGAGTCCCCTTTCAGAGCTGAGTCGATTTATTTCCCCCCACATGGGGCTATTTGGGGTGGGGGTCTAGTCTGCTGACCAATGGCAGCCAGCTGTGGGCGTTTTCTTTTTACAGTTGCAAAGCTTCCCTCCTCCCTTGCCAGGCTTGCAATGCTAGAGCCCCATAGGAAAAAGGCAGAGCTGCTTGCCTTTTAAAACATTTTTGCTGGAAACATTTGTATCTTTTTGTATTGTTATCAGAAGAGACACAAGTGAGAAGCTTTGCTGTGCTTTTAAATACTTGAAATGCTTTGAAGGGATACATTTTATCGCGCTGGGTTTGCTCTTTCGCTGATCTGATTGAGCGCACATTTGCCGGTAATCTCAAAAGGGAGAGGTGTGAAATAGAAAGTGATTTTAAAACTGTTGCTGTGTTTATTGCAGACAGGGTTTGCATGGGGGGGGGCTTAAAAGTCCTGCTTTTTATGTTTAATAATAGTCCCAAAAATAGTCCAATCAGGACTAAACAAGGACTAAAAAAGCAGCACGGGTATGGCTATATTTGGATTAATTGACGGGCACTCAATTCAGATTAAAAACAGGCCCCCAAAATAGTTCAAATAGGACTAAACTGAGACTAAAAAGCTGCATGGGGATACATCCATGAGTTATATTCCTTTCACGGGATGATTTTAAAAAGTCCCAGGTGATCACATGTCTGGGTTTCCTTTTACGTGTCTTCAGACGGGGCAGGATCCTGGCCAATAAAGGAAAACTATGTGGAAAGAGGTCTTGCTTTTCTTCAAACCAGCATGGTCCACGGTGGGCCAGGGAGGGGTGGATGGGATATGAAAGTACCTGCAAAGTTTGCTTGGGGCTATTTTTCATGGGGACTATGCTTGATTTTAGGATACACATTCATGCATTTCTTTTGCTACCTAACCACATAGCCTGCTGAAATTTTTAGGGTCCTTTATGTAGAAGAATTGCCAGGAAACGGTGAGTCCAGTCAGAAACACGAGCAGAATGCAGAAGGAACGCCTAAGCTAGCACGCATCACACCATTTTGTCACTGTAGAAGGAAATAATTTCCCTCTGATTCATGGACTGAAAGGAATACAACTATGCCTTCCATTTTTAAAGAAATTGTTCATCAGCGGAGAGATGTCCTTCCTTCCACAGCAATGGGGTTCAATTTGCTCTGTCCTTGCAAATACTTGCAAATTGTCCCTGGAACTCACGGCATGGAAGGGAAATAATCTCCAGTCCATGCGTGTGGCGTTGCTTTTCAGCAGTGAGCCATTAGGTGAGGGAGCCAGACTCTTAACTGGGAATACTGGGTTTGATTCCACACTCCTCCACGAAGCCAGCTGGGTGACCATGGGGTAGTCACAGCTCTCTTCTGAGCTCTCACAGCCCCACCTGCCTGTTGCAGGGAGAAGAACAGGAGGTTTGTCGGCAGCTTTGAGTCCCCTTAAGGTTGAGAACAGAAGGTTTGTCAGACGCTTTGAGTCCCTTAAATGGGTGAGAAAAGCAGGGTAGACGAGCCAACTCTTCTTCTTCCTCCATGAAGCCAGCTGGGTGACCCTGGGCAAGTCACAGCTCTCTTTCTGAGCTCTCACAGCCCCACCTACCACACAAGGGTGTTCTGTTGTGGGGAGAAGAACAGAAGCTTTGTCAGTCACTTTGAGTCCCCTTAAATGGGTGAGAAAAGGGGGGGTAGAAAAGCCAACTCTTCTTCTTATTCATGTAGCTTGTGAATCACCTCCTTGGGCTGAGCTCTGGGTTGGCTTAGGGCTCACACACATCTTGGTTTTATGAAAGCAATGTCTGTCTGTGTCAGAGAAGAGGCTGGGGACCTAAAATACCAGGCCTTCGAGACTTCAAAGCAGTGCTTCAAGATGTCACAGCTGTCCAGCTGCAAACTTTAGGGGACCTCTTGTGCAACCTGCTGCATATTTCGGCTCTCGGCCTCCAGAGGTTATGGCCCGAGAGGTTTCTGCAAGGACAGCCCCTCTCCCGTATTGCGAATTCTGCATCCTCCAAGCCGCCGGACCTTGGGAATCGGGGGTAACACTGAGTTCTGTTTATCTGTTAGTGCCAACCGTTGTTGTTTTTAAAATGAGTATTTTTATTATTAGCCTTTGGAAATGGTGGGTCAGGAAGCAAAGAGTCATCGTGCCGGCACGCATCTGCTGCCGTGTTTTCTGAGTCACGGGCTAACAAAGAAGGTCAGAAAGATGGTTTGTGTCTGGCTCTTTGAAAGGCTGCAAACGTGAGCCGGAAGCCCTTGGAGAAAAGAGCAGGCGTGACCCTTTCACCGCCAAGAAGAAGGGAAGGGCAAAGCTGTCCTGTATACCTGCCAAGAAAGCTGCACGAGAAGTATAGACAAAGACACTTGAGTGGCACTTGAGTGTGACCCACAGAGATCTTTAGCTTGCCATCATGCATGGAAAAGACATTTTGGCTTCCAGAGCCCGGGGATTTCCTACTGCTGATTTTACAAGATACTTGGAGCAAGAGGCAGCTGAAGCTCGGCTCATAGGAGCAAATGCCCCACTCAGGCCTCCGAGAAGCTTGTGTTGAGCTAAGCAGAAATGCTTGCTTCCCGTGACACGGTTGGCATCCGTCTGTCTCCAGCGACAATGGAAAGAGTCTGAGCAAGAAGGGAGGGAAATTCTGAGTCACCTGGGCATCAGTGGCCCCTCAGCCTCATTGGTTTGTGATCCAAAGGACCTGTGGTCCATCCAACTACCATAGGGACACTATACTGGATTTTCCAGCCTTTTTCTTTCCCAAGGCTTAATCAAGCAGGGAAGCTATTTTATCTCTCTGCTCCATCCATCCATCCATCCATCCATCCATCCATCCATCCATCCATCCATCCACCTACCTATCCATCCATCCATCCATCCATCCATCCATCCATCCATCCATCCATCCATCCATCCAATTCCAAACAAGTCGCTTAAGTGATGTGACCTCTGTGTGGCTCACTTTGACCTTCTGGTCAAGAGCTAATTAAATTGTGCAAGAGCTAAGTTGATCAACAGACAGCAGAGAAGAAGCCAACCTAATCTCAAAGCTGGCTAAGCTGAAAAGCTGCCTGTCCCTTCATTGAGATTTCTACAGTCAGTAATTTTATCAGCAGTATAATCTGAACTGGATTCCTTTAAGTTGTAATCTGCTTTGTAAACAGTGCGTGTTTAAAAATTAACGTTGGCTAATGTTTTAGTGTTGTAAATATCTTGTTTGTTGGTTTAACAGGTTTATTATGATCATGCTTCCACCAAAAATTGTGTCAGCTTAATGTGAGCTTTTTATAAAGTCAATAAAGCTTGTTTAAAGAAAAAATATATAAAATAATATGTATATATTATTTTGTTTGATATGGTGGAATTTAAAGGTTGTTACCCACCCTGGGACCTTTGGGTATAGGGCAGGATAGAAATATATTTATTTATTTATTTATTTATTTATTTATTTATTTATTTATTTATTTATTTATTTATTTATTTATTTATTTATTTATTTATTTATTTATTTATTTATTTATTTATTTATTTATTTATTTATTTATTTGTATTTCTATCCCGTCCTATACCCGGAGGTCTCAGGGCGGATTACTATATTATAAAAATCTTAGACAGGTCCCTGCCCTCAGGCTTACAATCTAATGGATGGATGGATGGATGGATGGATGGATGGATGGATGGATGGATGGATGGATGGAAAGATAGATAGATAGATGGGTGGATAGATAGACAGATGGACAGATAAATAGATGAATGGATAGAGAGATGGACAGATACATAGATGGATGGATAGATAGATAGACAGATGGACAGATAGATAGATGGGTGGATAGATAGACAGATGGACAGATAAATAGATGGATAGATAGAATGACAGACAGATGGACAGATAGATGGATGGACGGACAGACGGACGGACGGACGGACGGACGGACAGATGATACTCTCTGCCTTCTAGGAGGCTGAAAAGGACTGCCTTCTTGCAGTCACCTAGCAGAAATAGGTACACTGATTGATCAGAAAGCAACCCAAAATGTATTAATACACACACACACACACACAGAGCCTTCTATGTGTAGCTTTGTTCTTCCATTAAGTCCCACCAAAAGCGCAACGTGAAAAGGGCCAGGGGTTGCTTGAGACGCCTGCTGGGAAAACTCACTCCCAGTAGCTTGGCAGGAAAGGGTTTCTGTGACCTCTATTGTTCTCTCTCCAAACAAAAATCCGGTGTTGCTATCAGATAAGGGCTGTGAAGTGCTCCTCTCTTCTCGGCTTGGAACTGGTACTTTGAGGGTCTGATGACGCCAAGCCAGGGAAGGACGCAAGCGAGGTCAGGATGGGCTTTTGCCAACCTCAAGCCCACCAGTGGGTTGGATAGGATTCCTTTCTTCGGTTGGAATATCCCAGGGGACGGGGTATCAGTCACTGCCAAAAGAAGAAGAGTTGGCTTTTTTACCTGCTTTTCTCACACATTTAAGGGGACTCAAGGCTGCTGACAAACCTTCTGTTCTTCTCCCCACTTCCTGTGAGGTAAGTGGGGCTGTCATAGCTCAGAAAAGAGCTGTAACTAGCCCAAGGTAACCTTGCTGGCTTGTGGAGGAGGAAGAAGAAGAGCTGGCTTTTATCATCTGCTTTTCTCACCCACTTAAGGGGACTCAAAGTGGATGACAAACCTCCTGTTCAGCTCCTCACAACAGACACTCTGTGAGACGGGTGGGGCAGTGAGAGCTCAGAAGAGGGCTGCGACTCGCCCAAGGTCACCCAGCTGGCTTTGTGGAGGAAGAAGAAGAGTTGGCTTTTCTACCCCACTTTTCTCACCTATCTAAGAGGACTCAAAGTGGCTGACAAACCTTCCATTCTTCACCCCACAACAGACACCCTGTGAACGTCCCCCAGTTTCCCACGCCCCTCATCACCCCCATGGTGGCCTTAGTCCTGCCTAACTATGGTGGGTGGGGCTGTGACTAGCCCAAGGTTACCCATCTGGCTTCATGGGGGAGGGCGGAATCGAACCCGCTATTCCCAGATAAGAGTCTGTCTCCCTAACCACTAGACCAAACTGGCTCACGAAAAGAAAAGGTAGCTTTCCTTACCATAGGTGTGTTTGTGCTTCGGTGACATTTTGACCTTGCTCTGTGTTCCAAAAACATTCATGCCACCGCCATGATCCTGTCGCATCCATCTGGCCTGTTTTCTTTCCCTTGAATCGGTCCCTGAAAAACTGCCAAGCAGAATTGCTGCCCTCCCCCTGAAACACACACAATCCATTATCTGTTTCCAGCACAGGGAAACAAGATGAACCTTCAGGGCTTGAGTTCCCCCAAATGCCGGTTTCTTCCTCATACCAGGCGTGCCTGATGTACAGAAAACCCCCTGAATGGCTTGGCATGGATTCTGATTTTGGTTTGCATAGCATTATAGTTTCATATAGTGATAATAAACCTTGGCTGCGGTCACACCTGAAATTTAATCCACCTTCAGAGTGAGAGAACACATCGGCGAAGTGGCAGTAATTGCCTTTCCACATTATCTGCCCCAAAGGGGAATTTTCTGGGTTATTTAACCCTGAAAGAAAACAGCTTCCCACTTTGCTGATGTGTTCTCTCTCTCTGAAAGTGGACTGAAGCTGGATTAAACCTTCAGTGTGACCACATCCCTTGTCGCTTTGGGGTGTTTTTCCACTGTCACTAAAAGTACCCATTAAGTACCCATTAATGGGTACGAAATGACATTTTTGTACCCAGTAATGGGTACTTCTAGTGACAGTGGAAAAACACCCTTGCTGATGTATTCTCTCACTCTGAAAGTGGACTGAAGCTGGATTAAACCTTCAGTGTGACCACAGCCCTTGCCTCTTCTCTGATGTATTCTTTCACTCTGAAAGTGGACTGAAGCTCGATTAAGCCTTCAGTGTGACCACAGCCCAGGTCACTAAAGCCATTCTGTGAACAGAACTTATGGCTGCCTCCAGATGTTGCTTATTTATGTGTATTCCAGGGTAAAGCATGTCTATTCCAGAATGCCCACGCTTTATTCCAGAATTTCAACGCACAGTGGAGTATATAAGACAGATTTGGGTGCAGCCCTGGTCTTTCCACTGGTCCTATTGCTCGGGCCTCTTTTCCTACTGGTCTGTCCTGTACAGAAGCCTCTTCTGTGCACAAAGCAAACACGCTTCTTGAGTTTCCTGCCTCCAGAGGCCAAGGGTGAAAATCAGCTCAGGAAATGCAGGTAGCCGGAGCTTCCCCTCGGAGGTGGCCTGGAGCCAATTCATCAAGGCAACATTGATGGGGAAGCAGACATTTCCTCCGGAAAGCCTCCGGCCACCAGAGAGGAGGGCGCGGTGTCTGTTCTCTCATCACCCCACTCACCCCTTGGGGGATGTTAAGGCGCAGGGAAAGGGCCTCCTTGGATCCGCTTTCCATCCATGGCCTGGGAAGTGATCGGCCGCTGGGGACAGGGTGGGCGAGGCGAATGGTGCCGGAGACCCGGGAGGGGAAGATAAATGCGCCCCTCCAGATCAGCTCGGCCCCAAGAAATCCTGTCAATGTGTCTGTGCAGTTCTCTGGCATAAAACAGGCGAGGCTGACCTGCATTCACTCAAAGTCCCCCGTTCCTGGGACCATTTATGGCCACTGCCTTTTCTCTGCAAGGATTTGAGAGACAGGAGCCCTATCTTTTTCCCCAGTGTGCCCCTGATATAGGTGCAGGAACCTCATCATTCCCTCTCCTGTGCAAAGATTAAAAGTACATATCATTCCATCTTCCATGCTGCAATTAAAGGTGCAGGAGCCCCATCATTCCCTCTTCTATGCTACTATTAAAGGGACAGGAGCCCCATCATTCCCTCTTCTATGCTACCATTAAAGGGAGAAGAACCCCATCATTTCCTCTACTATGTTGCTATTAAAGGTGCAGGAGCCCCATCACTCCCTCTTCTATGCTACTATTAAAGGGACAGGAGCCCCATCATTCCCACTTCTATGTTGCTATTAAAGGTGCAGGAGCCCCATCATTCCCTCTACTATGCTACTATTAAAGGTATAGGAACCCCATCATTCCCTCTTCTATGCTACCATTAAAGGGAGAAGAACCCCATCATTCCCTCTTCTATGTTGCTATTCAAGATGCAGGAGCCCCATCATTCCCTCTACTATGTTGCTATTAAAGGTGCAGGAGCCCCATCATTCCCTCTTCTATGCTGCTATCAATGACAACCCTATTTTCCCCTTTGTGCCACCATTTTTCAAGTCTGCAAACAACCGATATTTAACAACATTTTTCTGCAGAGGCCTTTTTGAGACTCACTCTGTTTGTGGTTTGTTTGGTCTCCTTCCCTGCAGCCCACCCCCAGATCTCCATAACACAGTGGCCACAAAAGATCATAGCTAGAGCCCTGCTGGATGAGGCTACGGACCATCTAGTCCAGCATCCCGCCTCACCCAGTGGACCACCAGTGGCTCATGGGCATCTCAAGCAGGAGGCAAAGGCAAAAGTTTCACCTGCTCTCAACTCCCTGCAAATGTCCTGCCTGCTTCTCCAACCTGGATATGGTACCCGGGCATCCACGCTAGTAGCTACTGATACACCTGTCCCCCATGAACTGATCTAATCCTTCCTTAAGATCATCCAGACTGGTTTCTATCACCACTGGTTTCTGGCATCAGGTCCCATAGACCAAGGACCCTCTGGGTGAAAACATACTTCCCTTTATCCGTCCTAGCTTCATCTGCCCATCAGCTTCACAGGGTGGCTCCTGGTTCTACTGTAATTCTGTGCCTGCTCTCTGGAGCCAGCATCTGCAGGAATATTCATAGGCAGGCGAAATCTGTGCCGAATTTCGACATTCAAATTCAAATACAACGCCCCAAAATTCAAATTTAAACATTCAAATCAAATTTTCGAATTTCGGGACGGTTCGTTTTGAATTACCCGGGAGATTCATAGGTGTACAGGCTTGAAGATCCGCACCTTTCCCACGTCCGTTCGTTAGTGCAAATCCGAATTGAAAACGCAAACGAATAGATTCGAATTTGCTGAATTTGAACTGAGTTTTGTTAAATTCAAATTTCAATAATAATTCAAATCGAATTGAATTTTCGATTATTCAGATCAACTCGAACAGAATGTCAAAGAAGCTTTCTTGTACATCTCTGCAAATCTGGGGGGGATGCTAGATGCATTTCTAATTTGGGGGGACGCTAGATGTATTTCTAATTTGCTTTTTTTTAAAAACAGGGCGCTTGCATCTGACTTGGCCCTTCCCCAAAACGGGGATGAAGGCCAGGTGCTGGACTAAAACCTTTCTCCTTCTCTTTGGGCCCCAGTGCAGGAAACAGCGACTTGAGAGAGATTATTTATAGCGGCCATGAAGGGATTTGCCATCCTTGGGTTTCCGTTCTTCTCCCTCCGAGAAAAATTTTTTAAAAAAATAAAATCAGGACAGTGTATATGCTTGCCTCTCATTAAATACATCCTGGTTTTGTTCCACTTGTGAATAGAAGAACAACAACAACAACAAAAGCCCACAAGTGTGTTTATATGGGAAGAGAGGCACAACCCAAGAGCGTGAGTCTCCAAAGGGTCCTCTCTGGTGACGCACTGAAAGGGAAACGGCGGAGGCTCTGGACGAGAGCTCTGTGAATATTTTAATATTCCTCCAACTAGAGCTGGAAAAGCAGACGGCCGTCTCCTGGTTATTGCAGGGAAGTCACAAACAGGATGAGCATCACAAAAGGTGCCATAAATCCAGCTGGGAGCCGGGTAATGAAATGTTTCCTGCCCTGGCCGCTCCTGCCAAGGTACGAGCCGGAATCCCAGGAGGGCGAGGAGTCCTGGAGGGGGAAACAGTTCAAGAAAGGGCTCGGGGTGTCCGTGAGGCACCCGGCCCGCTTACGAACCTTGCTCCGGGGTGAACTGAAGGACACCGTGGGAAAGCAGGGCTCGAAACCGCTACCGGGCCGTAGAAACAGGGAGCGTGGCCTACCTTGCAGGGTTGTTGTGAAAGCAAGGAGGAGGGGAGACGTAAGATTTGCTGCCTTGAATGCCCTTTCAGGGACAGGCATGGCAGGAATGCAAATACATACCTGACAAAATTAGCTTTCCCCCCAGATCACAACCTGGGAGCCACCACCGAGAAGGCCTGTATGTTACGATACACGGATTAGTGAAACATTTTTCACGGGCAGGAAAGCGTGATTCTGTGCCCACCGCCACTAGACATTCCTGAAATAGCAATCCCATCAGGTTCAGTTTCGGCGCCACGTGGGATTGGTAGTTCAGGAACACCTGGGAGAAGAAGAAGAAGAAGAAGAGCTGGCTTTCATATCCGGCATTTCTCACCCATTTAAGGGGCCTCAAAGCGGCTGACAAACCTTCTGTTCTTCTCCGCAGAGCAGATACCCTGTGAGGCGGGTGGGGCTGTGAGAGCTCAGAAGAGAGCTGTGACTAGCCCAAGGTCACCCAGCTGGCTTCATGGGAGGCCACAGTCTACCTTTTCCTTAGGGTTTCCTGGCTAAAATACGAGGGGCGACTTGTACAGATTCAGTCTCTCCCGTGTGTCTGTGCTTTCTCAGGCTTTTTGTAGGTCAGCACTAGCGGGCAGCAACCCAAGGAAGGCAGATTTCCATGCGCAAGAGTTGTTAGGAAGGGGAAAGTGGTTAATTGGGGCAAAGCAGAGAAAAGGGCAGGGATTTCCTGCAATGTGGATCCAGAGGGACATTTCTGGCTTCACACAGGCCAGGCGGAGGCTGTGTCCAGATTACGGGAACCTGGAGAAATTGCTCTCCCTTAAGCACCTGCTGTCCTGAGGGCCTCGTCACTGGGCTACCGCTCTTTCCTCGAAAGATAAGGGTGCTTTTACGTCAAACCTCCATCCCTGCCGTTTCCAGCCAAATTAAGATATGAGCAGGGGTGGAGCAAGGGGTTGGAAAGCCGAGGGTCACCGCCAGCCAAGAAAACTAAAGGGATTCACGGAGTTACTGGGAGATGACTTCAACCCCGTGGTCCAAAGCAGGCAAAAGCTGTGCCTGCCTTAGTCCTGTGCCTCCATCTGGTGACCATATGGGAGAGAAGCAAGCGGAGAGGGAATGATGTAGATTTTGAGGCCCTGGTGGCCACAAAAGAAGAAGAAGAAGAAGAAGGGGACTCAAAGTGGCTGACAAACCTTCTGTTCTTCCCCCCACAACAGAAATCCTGTAAGACAGGTGGGGCTGTGAGAGCTGAGAAGAGAGGTGTGACTACCTCAAGGCTGGAGGAGGAAGAAGAGTTAGTTTTCCTACCTCACTTTTCTCACCCATTTAAGGGGACTCAAAGCGGCTGACAAACCTTCTGTTCTTCCCCCACAACTGTCCTGTATATTTTGTCTTTATCGTTCTCTTTCTGTGTCACAAATTTTTAATGTGCAGGGGAAACCTGACAGTCTGGTCATGAGAGGCTCAAAGGTGAAATGATGGAGCTTTCTCGCCGGCCAGAGGGCGCCCACATCACACCACAGATTTCTGGGGGCAGCAAAGTGACAAATTCAGAACCATGGAGAGCTCTACAGAGCCAAACCTGCCTTGTGTGAAGGCCTTGGATGGAAAGTACCAAGAATTCCTGCTGGGTGGGAATTCCTGCTTCCACTGACAGCACCAAAACGAGAGGCATACTGGGGGAAAGTCCAGGAAAGCGCCAGGGTCAACCTGCAAGGGAAAAGTGGAAACTGCCAAATAATCCTTTCAGGGTCCATTTGGTAATTTCCACTTTGCTTTTCCGTTAGAACTGCCCCAGCTTGCAAACTCTGGGATTCAATCACATTGGCTTGTTTTCTGCCACCTGGAATATCTAAAAGAATTCCTCCTCCCATAGGTGCCTGCCTGTGCGCTTAGATCAGCTGGCGAGGCCTTATTGATGTTGGCACCCCACCCACCCAGCCACTTAGCAGCTAAGGGAGGGAAATCAGGGCCTCATCTGCACAAATTCAAGAGCATTGCTCGGGGTCGACTTATAGACAAATCTAGAATGAGATGTTTCACTTCCCCAAGAGAAAAGTAAAAGTAAAAACAAAACAAAATTTATTTTAATTAACAAAAAAAGAGAGAGAGAGAAGCACCAACCACTTTTTATTATTTTCTCTCCCCCTTAGCATGACCTGCATGCAATTAAGTCTTGGGTTTCTTTTGGGGGGGGGGATGGGGGAGAGAAGGAGTCTAAAAATTAAATGAAAATAAGACAGAAAGATTCCCTCGGTTGACGAATGTGCTTACCACTGCACGCATCTGGATTGATCCCTTTTCGCGTAGTTAGTGCAGTACAGACGCGCAAATTCAGTCGCCATCGTAAATCCAGCTACACCGTCGGAGATTGGAAGGGGGCCTTTAGGACCCTGCTTTGCAAAGTTCCAAAATCTATGTCTCTTCTGCTCAGAGGAGACCAGCACCACCCCATTTCCATGTCACGGGTCGGGTCTCTCCGGGTGGTGCCTGATCTATGCATCCTGGAACGCTTCTGAGGTCTCCACTGGTTGAAATAACCTCTTCCTTAAGGAGACCCCAACCCACAAAGCAAGTGAGGCCAAGCACTTCTTTCGCTTTCCACCTGTGTTTCGTTTTTCAACCTCCCTTTAAACTTTCAGCCCCCTTCTTTCCTTGTGCATAGTGCCTGGCTGGCTGCCATCGCCCTTGGGAGCCTTGTTGGTTGGAAGGATTTGTTTGTTTTGTTTGAATCTTGCTGGAGTTAATGCTCAGAAGGAAAGAAAGAAAGAAAGAAAGAAAGAAAGAAAGAAAGAAAGAAAGAAAGAAAGAAAGAGAGGGAGGGAGGGAGGGAGGGAGGGAGAGAGAGAGAAAGAAAGAAAGAGAGGGAGGGAGGGAGGGAGGGAGGGAGAGAGAGAGAGAGAGAGAGAAAGAAAGAAAGAAAGAAAGAAAGAAAGAAAGAAAGAAAGAAAGGGAGGGAGGGAGAGAGAGAGAGAGAGAGAGAGAGAGAGAGAGAAAGAAAGAAAGAAAGAAAGAAAGAAAGAAAGAAAGAAAGAAAGGGAGGGAGGGAGGGAGGGAGAGAGAGAGAGAAAGAAAGAAAGAAAGAAAGAAAGAAAGAAAGAAAGAGAGGGAGGGAGGGAGGGAGGGAGAGAGAGAGAGAGAAAGAAAGAAAGAAAGGGAGGGAGGGAGGAAATTAGGAAGGAAGGAAGGAAGAGGGAGGGAGATAGGAAATTAGGAAGGAAGGAAGGAAGGAAGGAAGGAAGGAAGGAAGGAAGGAAGGAAGGAAGGAAGGAAGGAAGGAAGGAAGGAAGGAAGGAAGGAAGGACTTTCTTCCAACAAGTCCACAAGGTGTTTCCAGCATCAGAAAAGCACCACACAGACGAGACCACAGAGTTGCCCTCAGAGCTCCTTATATCACTCCATGGAAAAGACCCTTCCCATGTCCCCCAGATGGCTGTTGGGCGTCCGGACGTGCGTTGCACCAAGATCTTCCGGTCACTTCTGGGTAATTAAATCACCCCTGGGTGAGTGTATAGTTGCTGAGTAAATGCAATGAAGAGAAAACGGGGCAGGCCCTTCAGCAAAGACGGCCCCTTGGGCTTTCCGTTCCCCCATGCCTCGTGGTACCAATTAAGCCAGTTTCATCAGGCCAATATGGCTTCCCACCTCTCTTAAGCTACCAATGCCCAGTCCGATATATGCCACGCAGACTACAGCCTAATACTTCTGGAGATCCTCATCAGGTAACAAGGTGCAGCCTTCGAAAATCCCTTCTCGGAAGAGGTAAAGACAGCCACTTTCCAGAAGAGCAGGACCCCCAAGGAGTTGGCAAAAGACCCTGCAAGAGGTTTTCACCGCGTGGCACTGCATCACAGCGACCTGTGTGCAATCAAACCTTTACCCAGCAGGCAACCAGAGAGCCGGGCAAGACTGGCAGGGAGCCCAGGGACCGAGGGCATCACACCTGGCAGATGTTGTAATTTTTCTGTGCCGATGGAACAGGTCCAGCGACTTCTACCGCATGCTCCTTGAGCTGGGAAAGGCATGTCTCGGCCACCACGATCTTGATTTTGTTGGCCGCAAGATCCTGCTGGAGTTGGAGGGAGAAACAAAAAGGTCTCGGGGTGAGGAGGCAGAACCTGCTATCGTTTCACCCGCTCTGCCCTCTGCTGGGTTTACCATCAATGCCAGCCAGGGCGCCAACTTACCTTGGGTGGCTTTGGAGCAAAATCGTCTCGGCAGACATGGGCGATGATCCCCGCTGCCAGCGCGTCACCCAGGACGTTGGTCATGGTGCGTAAGCGGTCCCTGCGTGATTGAGACCAAGGAGGGCAGGTTAGAAGCTGACACAGAATAAGGAAGATAGTGCTTCCAGGCTGGAGAGGCAGGCAGGAGGCCTCTGACAGCCATTAGCAGGGAGGGGGTGGAGAGCAGGTGAAGGTTTTGCTTTCATCTTCTGCTTGAGATGCAACTGGTGGGTCACTGGGTGAGACGGGATGCTGGACTAGATGGGCTGTGGCCTCATCCAGCAGGGCTCCTCTTAATTCATGGAGGGCAGGTGTACCAGTGGCTACTAGAATGGAGGCCCAGGGACCACCTCCAGGCTGCAGAAACGGGCAAGAGGCCTCCAAAGGCTATTTGCAGGGAATTGGGAGCAGGTGAAGGTTTGCATTTATCTCCTGCTTGAGATGCCCAGAAACAACTGGTGGGACACTGGGTGAGACGGGATGCTGGACTAGATGGGCTGTGGCCTCATCCAGCAGGGCTCCTCTTAATTCATGGAGGGCAGGTGTACCAGTGGCTACTAGAATGGAGGCTCAGGGACCACCTCCAGGCTGCAGAAACGGGCAAGAGGCCTCCAAAGGCTATTTGCAGGGAATTGGGAGCAGGTGAAGGTTTGCATTTATCTCCTGCTTGAGATGCCCAGAAACAACTGGTGGGACACTGGGTGAGATGGATGCTGGACTGGATGGGCTGTGGCCTGACCCACCAGGGCTCCCCTTAGGTTCTTATGGACTGGATGGGCTGTGGCCTGATCCAGCAGGGCTCCTCTTAAGTTCTTAGGGACTAAATGGGCTGTGGCCTCATCCAGCAGGGCTCCTTACATTCTTACAGACTAGATGGGCTGTGGCCTGATCCAGCAGGGCTCCTCTTAGGTTCTTATGGACAAGAAGGGCTGTGGCCTGATCCAGCAGGGCTCCCCTTAGGTTCTTATGGACTGGATGGGCTGTGGCCTGATCTAACAGGGCTCCTCTTAGGTCCTTATGGACTGGATGGGCTGTGGCCTCATCCAGCAGGGCTCCTCTGAGGTTCTTATGGACTGGATGGGCTGTGGCCTGATCCAGCAGGGCTCCTCTTAAGTTCTTATGGAGTGGATGGGCTGTGGCCTGATCCAGCAGGGCTCCCCTTAGGTTCTTATGGACTAGATGGGCTGTGGCCTGATCCAGCAGGGCTCCCCTTAGGTTCTTATGGACTGGATGGGCTGTGGCCTGATCCAGCAGGGCTCCTCTTAAGTTCTTAGGGACTAAATGGGCTGTGGCCTCATCCAGCAGGGCTCCTTACATTCTTACAGACTAGATGGGCTGTGGCCTGATCCAGCAGGGCTCCTCTTAGGTTCTTATGGACAAGAAGGGCTGTGGCCTGATCCAGCAGGGCTCCCCTTAGGTTCTTATGGACTGGATGGGCTGTGGCCTGATCCAGCAGGGCTCCTCTTAAGTTCTTAGGGACTAAATGGGCTGTGGCCTCATCCAGCAGGGCTCCTTACATTCTTACAGACTAGATGGGCTGTGGCCTGATCCAGCAGGGCTCCTCTTAGGTTCTTATGGACAAGAAGGGCTGTGGCCTGATCCAGCAGGGCCCCTCTTAGGTTCTTATGGGCTAGATGGCCTGTGGCCTCATCCATCAGGGCTCCTCTGAGGTTCTAACTTCTAATGTGTCACCTTTGCAGCTCTCAGAGAACATGGATGTATCAGAAGGACGTGACCTGGCCCTTTCCTTGGGCTTTACTCCTTCTTCATGTTTTCCTTGCGTACATAAGCCCCAATATTTATAAGTTAGGCAAGGGGCAGCTAATGTCTCAGAGGCCAGGGGCTGCCTCAAATCGTGACGGAATTCACGGCCCACCGGACGCCCACGCGACGAAACTCACAAGGCCCAGTCAACAGCAATTATTAGGGTGATGTCTTCTGTGGGAAGTCCGACAGAGGTCAATACAATCACCATGGTGACCAGGCCTGATTGAGGGATCCCGGCTGCTCCGATACTGGCCGCTGTGGCTGTAATACTGCAAGCAAGATAAGACAGAGAGTTCTGCACAGTGCTGCATGGGAGGAATTTCCAACTACAAAAAGAATGTGTATTGTGGCTTTTCCTGAGCCTGCCATGTCAGTTTTCCTTTGTGATATTCACAAAGCACTCTGTGTTGGTTTGGTGATGCCCACCTTGTTCCCTGATAGAGGTGACGCTGGGGGAAACTGAGGCAGGGAGACGGCAGAGGCTGATTAAGTTGCTGTGATCTAGAGATGTGCATGAATGTTTTTTTGACATTCTATTTGAATAAAATCGAATACCCCCCAAAATCCAATTCGATTTGAATCTTTCACATTCAAATCTAACAAGATTCTATTCGAATTTATCAAATTCGAATCTATTCGTTCAGATTTTTTATTCAAAACTGAACCCAAAAACAAAAACCAGTTTTTTCACCCCTTAGAGATCATGGAAAAGCCCCCTTTGTTATACTCAAATCAGGAAGACTGATGCAGTGACACAAAACAAGGCCCCCCAATGTTCTGTTTCTTCATAGGTAACCGGCTAACCTGATGGTTACTATCTGGCCCAAATCCAGGTCGTATTCGTTGACCTGGGCGATGAAAATGGCCGCCACGGCCTCATACAGGGCTGTCCCATCCATGTTGATGGTCGCCCCGACCGGGAGGACGAAGCGGGCTATCCGGCGGTCGATGCCGTTGTTTTCCAGGAGACACTTCAGGGTGATGGGCAGAGTGGCGGAACTGTAAAGGAAGAGCCAGGTTTCTTAGCAGAGGGGAAGTGAGGGGATGGATGGATGGATGGATGGATGGATGGATGGATGGATGGATGGATGGATGGATGGATGGATGGATGGATGGATGGATGGATGGATGGATGGATGGATGGATGGATGGATGGATGGATGGATGGATGGATGGATGGATGGATGGATGGATGGATGGATGGGTGGGTGGGTGGGGAATTGAGTGAGTGAGTGAGTGAGTGAGTGCCTTCCACTGAGCATATCCAAAGAGCTTCTAATGATAACATTGCCATAATCTCAAGCACAGAGATGACCCTCTCTGATCCAGAGCATCTCATGGAAGGTCAGAGGATCATCGGACTATGGAATTTGCTGCCAGAAGAGGTGGTGACAGCAACCAGCCTAGATGGCTTTAAGGAAGGGTTGGACAAATTCACGGAGGACAGGTGTACCAATGGCTACTAGAATGGATGCGTAAGTCCATCCTTCAGGCTGGGGGACAAGCAGGAGGCCTCTAAGGCCATTTGCTGGGATTCAGGAGCAGGCGAAGGCTGCCCTTGTCTCTGCTTGAGATGCCCATGGGCCACTGGTGGGCCACAGTGCGCCTTCTTTTTGCGCCCTTACCTGGATGACGTGGCCAGGGCGATCAGCAGAGCCTGGAGGATGCCACGCATGAAGGAGAAAGGGTTCTTCTTTGTGATTAGGGCAAAGAGCAAAGGCAGGAAGCAGAGGCTGTGGATGGCCAGGCCGATCACCACGGTCATGGCATATAAGCCCAGCCTCTCCCCTATCACCGAAGGGTCTTCCATCTCCAAGATCTTGCCGGCGATCAGGAAGATGATGCCGAAAGGGAAGTACCTGCGGAGCAGAAGGTTGGTGACATCACAAGAAGCCCAGGCCTGCAACGGAGGGGCAGATGTACAGCCCTGGCCTGTGGTATAGGAGAAGGGGAACAGTTTTCTCCCAGCCTAGGGCACAGAACTGTTGACATCAACCACTGAAATCCACCCACCCGCCCGCCCACCCACCCATCCACCCACCCGCCCGCCCACCCCGCCCAACCACCCATCCACCCACCCACCCACCCATCCACCCACCCACCCATCCACCCGCCCACCCACCCGCCCACCCATCCACCCACCCGCCCACCCATCCATCCATCCATCCACCCACCCACCCACCCACCCACCCACCCATCCATCCACCCACCCACCCATCCATCCATCCATCCATCCACCCACCCACCCACCCATCCATCCACCCATCCATCCATCCATCCATCCATCCATCCATCCATCCATCCATCCATCCATCCATCCAGGCCTATTTGCCCACCTGCTACCAAACCCTAACATATTGGTCTGGTTTTCGGTTCAAGCTCTAATTCCAGATACGTGGCAGGCGCTAGAAAGATCCCGCCACCTTCAAAGGGAACCCATCTCCCTTGAGGAATACCTCATTCTCCTTCAAGGCCTTCTGACTTACCAGACAGCCATGGCGACTATCTTCATCACAGCTTCGTTCAGGCACTGGCAGACGTTGACCAGAGGGGTCCCGCGCTCACCCATCTTTCCCAAGAGGAGACCTGAAATGTGGGTTGAAAAAAAAATCCATCGGTCATTCGGTCAAGGGCTGTGGCTTTTCACACCTTTTCATGCCCATCCCTTTTATTTGTGGACTGAAGACGGATTAAAGAAGGTTCCAAGGGAAGGTGTGGCCACAGTCAAGATTGCAAGCAAAATTAAGATAGCATTACAGACTGATTCAACCCCAATTTCCTCACGCTTTAAGGGGACTCAAAAGCGTCTGACAAACCTTCTGTTCTTCTCCCCACAACAGACACTCTGTGCGGTATGTGAGGCTGTGAGAGCTCAGAGGAGTTGGTTTTATACCCTGCTTTTCTCAACCTTTAAGGGGACTCAAGGCTGCTGACAAACCTTCTGTTCTCCTCCCCACAACAGACACCCTGTGAGGCAGTAGAGCTCAGGAGAGAGCTGTGACTAGTCCAAGGTCACCCAGTTGGCTTTGTGGAGGAGTGTGGAATCAAACCCGGTATTCCCAGATGAGAGTCTGGCTCCCTAGCCACTAGGCCAAACTGGCTTGACCGCATACCGATCGTGGCTGAGAAGATGACAATTCCCAAGACGTTCATTTCATTGTTGCTACCAGGGAGAGTCCGGTACGTCATTTCGGGGGACGGCGTGATTTCCAGGAGCACCGGCCGCTGGACTTCAGGGTTTTTGGCATCCGGCACAAAGTAGATGAAGCTCAAGGACTTTGAAGAAGACTTAGGGATGCCAGGAGATTTCACCACGGGGACAAGGATAGTCCGGTACTAGAAGCAAAGTGGTTCAATTTCACTTTGTTGAACAGTCAAAGATTTGCCATATGCAAGAAAGCCCTTGGATATTTGCAGCCCAAGTCAGTTACAGCCTTATAAATCAAAGTTAACACCTTGAATTGGGCTCAGCAGTGATTGGCAGCCAATGCAGCTCTTTTAAGACCGAAGTGATGTGCATCTGGCTATAAAGTCATATTACTGGATGCTATTAAAACATAAGACAAGCCCTGCTGGACCAGCATCCCATCTCACGTAGTGGCCCTCCCATTGCTTCTGGGCATCTCAAGTAGAAGACAAAGGCGAAACCTTCACCTGCTCTTGACTGCTTGCAAATGTCTTTCAGAAGCATCCTGACTATTTCTCCAACCTGGACATGGTACCTGGGCATCCATTCTGGTAGCCATCAATACACCTGTCCTCCATGAATTAGAAGAAGGCCTGCTGGATCAGGCCACAGCCCATTAAGTCCATAAGAACCCAAGAGGAGCCCTGCTGGATCAGGCCACAGCCCATCTAGTCTGGCATCCCATCTCAAACAGCGGACCACCAACTGCTTCTGGGCTTCTCAAGCCAAGTCAGAACCTTCCCCTGCTCTCAACATTGGAGAGACATCCTGCCTGTTTCTCCAACCGGGATGTGGCACCTAAGCATCCATTATGATGCACCAAATCTCCACATATTTGCCTAGCCGTTTCTTACAGCTATCCAGGATGGTTGCTGTCACCACCTCTTAAGGTGGCTGAGATAAATGAGAATACCCTACGGCTTCTAAACATCCAAGCATGCCCAGAGGGTAAATCGATTTCAGATGCAACTGTTGGGTTTATTCTACCATACATTTATCACGGAGAGCCCTTCTGTGTCAAGAACTCACCTGCTGGAATGACGCCTCTATGAGGTTGGAAGGAAACATATTTCTGCAAGGAAAGTAAGAGGGAAAGGCTTTAGAGGCCTGCAGGTGTCTTTGGGGTCAGACATGTATAGGCATTTATTTACAACATTCCTCTCTCTCTCTCTCTCTCTCTCTTTTTAGCTAAATCAAGAAACTAAGGCAGGAGGAAAGTGCCATCAAAATTGAACTGGGCTGCTTCCCCAAGGGGTCTGGAGATGGTTTCTCCTCTGCCTGATCATCTTTTTTCAAAAATATTTCCCCAAAGGCATTCGTGAAAAGCAAATCTGTCTACTAATGTTGCTTAGTCAGATGTTTTCAAGGAAGGTCTCAAACCAATAGAAGGATAGATGGACAGGTGGGTGGAGGGAGGGTGGAAAATTAGACAGACAAGGTTGGAGATAGGTGATACATGGACATAGGTGAACAACTGATAGAAGACAGATAAGGTTTTAAATACTTGCTTGGTGCGAGGTCTTCTAGGGAAAGGGCTCCTAGCCCAGACAAAAGAAGGCCATGGCTGCATCCCCATTTGATTTTTTTCAATCTAGATTGGACTATTTTGATCCAGATTCATGCCTGAGTGCGCATTCTGGGTTTCCCCATTTGCTCGAAGATAACATGGGCTGAATTCAAATACTGTAGTTCCCACACAAACTGCACAAATCCACAGCATGGGGAGACAGGATCATTTCATCTCCACCCCTTGTCCAAGCCCTGTAAGCCTGCCTGCTCAAAATCAGTTTAGCAAAAGAACAGACACGGGGCAATCACAAAGCAATTACTCTCCCTTTCAGTTTCCCTCCCCTCTGTAAATGCAGGCACCTGCTTTTCAAAAGTCCCCACCACCACCTCTGTGATCTTTGCCACAAATGTATCTCTGGCAAATGGAGGCTGGTGTCTTTTTAAAGTTTTCCCCTGCTCTGCAAGCCTTGCCACAAGGGTATCTCTGGCAAATGGAGACTCCTGCTTTAAAAGTTTCCCCTGCTCTGCGAGCCTTGCCACAAGGGTATCTCTGGCAAATGGAGGCTCCTGCTTTTTAAAATCTAGATAACTTCCACAGAAGAACCCAGCCCAAATCCTCACTCTGGCATGCTTAAACAGGGCCACACAGGTTGTGCTCATGCCTGATTTTTAATCCACTTTCAGTCCACTTGCAGGGTGACAGGACACATCAGGAAAGCGAGGTGTCATTTCCCTTCCAGTTTATCCAACCCAAAGGTGGATTTTCTGAGTTAGATAATGGTGAATTAAAAGAGCTGGTCACTTTGCTTGTCTAGGTCCTCTCCCGCTGAAAGTGGTCCGAGAGTGGATTAAAACCTAAGTGTGAACACAGCCCACAGGGATACAAAGGGCTCACTGGTACCTGATGAGGTCCAGCAGGGCGTCAGCTGAGCTGAGCACCACTTTTCCCACTGTGTATTCCTCCTTCTGGGCAGCGGCCCCAGGGTGGATGGAGATGACCAGCACAATCCCGGTGGTGACAGCCAGAAAGGTCGTCCAGAGGTAGTAGGTGATGGTGATGAGGCCCATTTTCCCGCAGGCCTTGGAGTCCATGGTGGCCAAACCAGACATCAAGCTGAAACGCCGGGGGAGGAAGGAGAAAGAGAGTATGGGTCTGGGAACTATGAACATCAGCCCCTGATAGAGAACAAACTATTAATCTCAAAACTGGTCATTACTATGTCTTATTTGGCTTTAAGCCTCAGGGCAGGGAGTCCTCTGACATTATATATTGAAAGTAACTTAGGCTTAAAGGGGGAGGGATATAAATAAACCTGAAAGACCTATAGCTCCTCCATATAGGTATTTTTACCATTATTATTGCATGTTTCTGTTTGTAATGATAGATAGATAGATAGATAGATAGATAGATAGATAGATAGATAGATAGATAGATAGATAGATAGATAGATAGATAGATAGATAGATAGATAGATAGATAGATCCCCCCTGCCATCCAAGGAAAAACAGCCTCTTTTAAAGCCAGCCCTGCCCGCTGTGACGTCCCATGTTTCCAGTTGCATCGGGAAGGGAGGTCTGGGGACGGAAGATCGGTGATGCAAGCGCCCTGCCGCGGCAGGTAATCTTCCGTCCTCTGGCGAGGTCTAAGTCCAAGGACACATTGGTGGACATGTGCTTGATCTCTTTTCAAGCTAATTAAAGCCTGGGGGTGGCGGCTGTGTGTGTGTGTGTGTGTGTGTGTGTGTAGGCATTCCTTTACTTCAAAGAGCAGGGGCCGTTGTGCCCAACCCGGGAGGACAGATCAGGACACACTCCACAGGTCCAGTGCGCAGCCGATGACTGTACTCAAGGCAATCCAAGGGGGAAACAGATTCTAAAGGAAAAGGGGCCATGGGAACAGGGAGCTTCTCGTTAATAGGACAGGCAGTGGCTTGCTGCTGCTATTTTCTAGGGTACAAGTTTCAAACCCTCAGCCAGCCGGACGACTATTTCCCTGAAATCCTCCAGTGAAATAGGGAGCAGCTCTTGCCCTGTTTAGTTTGCAGAAGCCCCTTAAAGAACATGCGTGTTATCGGGCCCTTGGTTCCTAAGAGATGAGCTTTTCCTACAGTCATCAGTTTGCTTTGATTATTGCTTTCTGGCTTCATTTTAAATATGGAGGACAAGACGCCCCTAAATGGCACTTGCAAGGAGTCGAGATCAGGTGAGGGTTTTGCCTTTGTCTCCTGCTTGAGAAGCCCAGAAGCACTTGGTGGGCCACTATGTGAAAGAAGATGCTGGATTAAATGGGCTCAGGTCTCATCTACCAGGGCTCCTCTTGGGTTATTATGGACTGGATGGGCTGTGGCCTGATCCAGCAGGGCTCCTCTGAGGTTCTTATGGGCTAGATTGGCTGTGGCCTGATCCAGCAGGGCTCCCCTTAGGTTCTTATGGACTAGATGGGCTGTGGCCTGATCCAGCAGTGCTCTTCTTAGGTTCTTATGGACTGGATGGGCTGTGGCCTGATCCAGCAGGGCTCCTCTCAGGTTCTTATGGACTGGATGGGCTGTGGCCTCATCCAGCAGGGCTCCTCTGAGGTTCTCATGGACTGGATGGGCTGTAGCCTGATCCAGCAGTGCTCTTCTTAGGTTCTTATGGACTGGATGGGCTGTGGCCTGATCCAGCAGGGCTCCTCTCAGGTTCTTATGGACTGGATGGGCTGTGGCCTCATCCAGCAGGGCTCCTCTGAGGTTCTCATGGACTGGATGGGCTGTGGCCTGATCCACCAGGGCTCCTCTTGGGTTCTTATGGACTGGATGGGCTGTGGCCTGATCCAGCAGGACTCCTCTTGCATTCTCAGCTAGAATGGATGCCCAGGTACTTCCTCCATATTGGAGTGTCAGTTGGAACACCACTAAAGGCCATTTTCAGGGGGAGGCAAGAACAGGTGAAGGTTTTACCTTTGTCTTCTGCTTGAGATTAGGGATGTTCACAAGTGTTCTAAACATTCCAAATTTGATCGGATTCGATTGAATGTGGACATTCGACTTCGAATTTAAACATTCTAACGAATTTCAAATGTTCTGAAACATTTGCTTGAATGATTTGAAACATTTTAATGTAAAGATACATATGTATGACATATGTATCTGTACGCATCTCCTACGTGCCTGTACGCATTTGCGCTGATAGCATGGAATAAAACAGGATGCATACGAATTGCGTACGGAAACATATAACACATACGAATGTTGTCGACATTCGTATCTTCAGATCCGAATCTAACACTGGAATGAATAGTTTCAAATGTATTCAATTTGAATCGTACTTTGTTGCATTCGGATTCTAAACATTTGAAATCAAATGTTTGGATGTTCGATTCACCTCGATTCTGAATGCAAAAAACCCCACACATCCTTACTTGAAATGCCCATAAGCAACTGGTGGGCCACTGTGTTGAGATGGGATGCTGGAGCAGAGGGCCTATGGCCTGATCCAGCAGGGCTTCTCTTCTGTCATCATTTTTCTTGATATTTGTTTACCTCCCCAAGACCTTGGTGATACAGCAGTATATGCATTTCTAATAAACTAAACTGCCCCCTCCAAGATCACGGTCCCCATACATCCCCTCTTCCAGAAAACAACCTGGACCCTGCCACCTGCAAGGGGGCCATCCTTGGCAAGGCCCTACCTTCTGTTCCCCATCCCCCCAGCTCTCACCTGGACGTAATCAGTGGCAAGATAAGCATTTTTAGCATCCTCATCAACAGTTCTCCCGGAAACGAGAAGTACTGTTTCTCCTGGAAGAGAACAAGGGCAGATGAGGCAGCTTATTAAACAGGTCAACCAAGAACGCCACGACTCTGTAGGAAGGAACAATCAAACCCCGAATATCGCATTCAAATTGAGCCTGACACACAATACAGCCACACCAGGTGTGAGAACTGCCCCAGCCGTGTTTGTCAATGCTGGATCAGACCACCAGTGAGAATCCGGCTGCTGGGGGTACCCACTTTCTCCCAAGACCAACTGTTTATGAAGCCAACATGAAAGTCTCTGGGTAGTCTCTGCGAGCCAGTTTCGTCCAGCGGTATCTGGGAATACTGGGTTTGATTCCATCCTCCTCCATGAAGCCAGCTGGGTGACCTTGGGCTAGTCACAGCTCACTTCGGGATCTCCCCACATGGGGCCCAGCCATCACCCCATGTTTTTTGGGGGGTGCCATGGGTTTGTGTGTGTGCAAACTCCATAGAAGCCCAGGAGAATCTTAGAAGATAGCGGCAAATCGCTCCAGAGATTCCCCAGAGCCTTGGACAAAGCTCCAAAGAAATGGCATGGCTCTGATGGGTCATCTTCGAAGCCTGCGCCATTCTCTGGAGTTTCCTTCGGAGCCGTCTTGAGATTATGAACAGGCTTCGGAGCTTTGGGTTTTGGGGCACGCCCTCCATGGGTACCACCCCAGACCCCCTCCCCCCCGACCCCATTGCCCGATCGCGGTGGAAACATGCTCTGTATAATCCGGATTTGATGCCTGGAGACCCCATTGTAGACCCCTTTAACGGGGTTTACAGAGAAACCAGATTATAGGTCCTGAAGGACCCATTTAATCCAGGTTTCCCTAGAACAGGTAGTAACAAATGTGGCTCTAATGGGGTCTGCAGTGGAAACGGGGTCTTCCTGCTCACAGGGTGTTCTGTTGTGGGGAGAAGAACAGAAGGTTTGTCAGCCGCTTGGAATCCCCTTGAATGGTTGAGAAAAGTGGGGTAGAAAAGCCAACTCTTCTTCTTCTTCTTCCTGGGCTGCATTCACACTTCAGGTTTTAATCTAGTCTCAGTCCACCTTCAGAGACAGAGAACACATCAGCAAACTCACTAGCCATGTTCTTTCCACTCTGTCTAAGCCAAGGATGACTTTTCTAAGTCAGAGAATGCTGAAGGAAAACAGCCTGATACTTTGCTGACCCATCCTCTGACTCTGAAAGTGGACCCAAGCTGAATTAAAACTTAGGTGTGAACGTAGGCCTGCTGCTGAAGTATTTTGCAAGCCTGAAGGCGAGGAAGCAACCGGGTCTCCTTCAGGAACGTTGTGCTGGCTGCTGAAATGTTTACTTCTAATTGGCCTTGGCTTGCTCGATACCCACTTTGCCACCCTTGTGCAGGTTAAATTCTCAGTATTGTCTTGGCTCTCCAGCATCTTTTTGACTGATTTGTATTACATCACAGAGTTCAGCTGGGGAATTCCAGACTGTCTGGAAAGGGGAGGGCCAGACAGGCATACATGGCTGGTCAGAGACTTGGACGGGCGTCAGGCCTTAGAAAGTCACAAGCCCGGAGCAGTTGAGTAACCAGCTTAGCTTTGCGATTTCGCTTCTGACGCCAGGGCCCTAATTGGAACAATTCCTTTAAACCGTGGTGAGGGATGACACGAGGCCACGCCATTAAAGCACAGCCACGGGTCCTCTGGGGCCACCTAGCGGGAGCAGAAGGTGGCGATGGGGGGTGGGGGTGTCAGTAAACCTCAACTTTTGGCAAAAGGAACGTGGAAATCGAATCCAGTTCAGAGAACTGTGGCGGCACAGCCAGAGATAAAATCGGAGAGGCGGTATATTAAAAAGTCCTAAGGTCATAGCGCATGGTTCTCTTATGGTCACGCATGATTAGATAAATTCATGAGGGACAGGGGCACTGATGGCTAAAAATTCCCTCCAGGTTGAAGAGACAAGCAGGATTCCTTTGGAGGCCCTTTGCAGGGAGTTGAGAGGTGAAGGTTTCACCTCCGTTCTTCTTCTTGAGATGCCCAGAAGCAACTTATGGTCCACTGATGCAAAGCTGGACTAGATGGGCCGTGGCCTGATCCAGCAGGGCTCCCTTTAATTCAAAGAGCACATGTGCGTGAATAAGAACCTAAGAATAGCCCGGCTGGATCAGGCCACAGCCCATCTAGTCCTGCATCCTGTCCCATGGGCATCTCAGGCAGAAGGCAAAGGCAAAGCTTCTCCTGCAAATGGCCTTAGAAGCCTCCTACTTGTCCCTCCAGCCTGAAAGATGTAGTTAGGCATCCATTCTAGTAGCCATTGATACACCTGTCATCCATAAAACTTGTCCAACCCTTCCTAGAATGGATGCTTAGGTGCAGTCTCCAGGTTGGAGAGACGGCATCCGCAGAGACTGGAGAGCAGATGAAGGTTTTGCCTTCATCTTCTGCTTGAGATACTCAAAAAAGCAATTGGTGGGCCATTGGGTGAGACAAGGTGCTGGACTAGATGGGTTCTTGGCTTCTATCTCTACCCTTGCTGCAATCCTCACGTACAGATTGGAGCCATCTCCCTCGCGTTCCAGAAACCTCCCCTGGGTACTTACCAGATCCGATAACTCCAGGGTCCTAAGCAGAAACCCCACAAGGCACCCGGTGACCACAGAAAGCATGGAAAGCGTCAGAAGGCCGTTTTTGCTCCAAAAAACTTGGATCCTTTTCCCGGTTCCCGGAAAGCTACACAGCAGGGCTTTCTTCAGTCGCTCCCACATGCTGCGTCTTCTGTCACTCAAAGCCTCAGCAAAGTCTGTGGTGATGGAGAGCAGAGATTCCCACTTCTGGGGGCATCTTTAAGGCAAAGTCCATCCCAGGGGGAACATGTTTCGCTGGCGGTTCCAGAACATCTCCAGAGAGGCAGAACGGAGACAAAGGAAAGGCTCTCTTGCTCCCTCAGTGATAATCTTCAATGAAGATCATGCCGGGCTACAACTGCCCGCTGAGCTCCTTTTCTCTTAATGGAAGGTGACAAAAATCTTATGACGTACTAATCCGAGCCCAAGGATGGAAAATCAACGAAAGTCGTGTTACGTATGCACGTCTGCAGAACAATAGTTCTCTGGTTTAAAACAAATTGACTGAATATCACCCCCCCCCTACACCAGAAGAAAGCCATATATAAGATTTAATGTGCATTCTGTACATGCCTAGAGACAGCCTCATAAACTGCTGAAGGAGCTTCCGCGATCAAATTTGAAAACAGGTTCTAGAAACTTCACTCCGATTGCAAGGTACGTTTTTAAGAGTAACGGCGAAAGTACCTAGACTTTATTTTAAAATGAACGTTGTGTCAGTTCTGAATCTATTTTGTTTTGGCTGTGCCTCAAGCTGTGACCTTCGGCTAGTCACAGCTCTCTTTTGAGCTCTCACAGCCCCACCCACCTCACAGGGTGTCTGATGTGGGGAAATGAACAGAAGGTTTGTCAGCAGCTTTGAGTCTCCTTAAATGGGTGAGAAAAGAAGGGTAGAAAACCCAACTGTTTCTTCTTCTTCCTCAAAGGCAGGTGGGCGACCTTGGGCTAGTCACAGCTATCTTTTGAGCTCTCACAGCCCCACCCACCTGACAGGGGGTATGGTGTGGGGAGATGAACAGGTTTGTCAGCAGCTTTGAGTCTCCTTAAATGGGTGAGAAAAGAATGGTAGAAAACCCGACTCTGCTTCTTCTTCTTCCACAAACACAGTGGGGCATCCTTGGGCTAGTCACAGTTCTCTTCTGAGCTCTCACAGCCCCACCCACCTCACAGGGTGTCTGATGTGGGGAGAACAGGTTTGTCAGCAGCTTTGAGTCCCCTTAAATGGGTGAGAAAAGAAAGGTAGAAAAGCCAACTCTTCTTCTTCCTCCATGAAGCGAGCTGGTTGACCTTGGGCTAGTCACAGCTCTCTTTCTGAACTCTCATAGGGTGTTCTGTTGTGGGAGGAAGAACAGGTTTGTCAGCAGCTTTGAGTCCCCTTAAATGGGTGAGAAAAGAAAGGTAGAAAAGCCAACTCTTATTCCAGCAGGACATATTAGTTTCCCTGGGCCTGAGATGCGGATGAAGGCAGCCCTATGAGCTCTGCTGCCGTAGATTTCGGAGACAGCTTGTTTTTGTCCTTAGTTCATGGTTTATTGGGCATATCTGCTGATGGTAGTTCATACTTTGGACAGCCAGGGCAATTTGCTGCAATATAGAGGCCTTGTATGCATCTGCTAGGTTTTCGTTTTTTAAATTTAACATACATACTTATCTCTTAATTGCAAACCTGTGCTCATATAATTCTTGAATTGCTCCTGAAGTTGTTTTGACAACAGCAAATGAATACATAAACCCAGCCAGCAGCCCTTATAGCTAAGGGTTGTGGGATTTGTAGTTCTTTATGGAAGCCTTCCCCCAACCAAATCCTTAAAAGTAATTCCGAGCCAGCTTCAGGGAGCTATTATTGGTCGTAAATCTGTTTAGCTAAGCTGACTCGCATCCAGCACTCCACGCCTCTTTCACTCATTCATTCACAGCATCTCACACACATCCCGACACGTGGAGGGGAGAGGGCGTGGCCTCCGGGCAGCCGTGGGCGGGGAATAAGAACATGAATGGCAGGCCGTGGGTGCGGCGCCGCGCATGCGCACTTCGACAGCGGCGGCCCAAGATGGCGGCGGCTGAAGCGCTGGTTGTGGCCCAGCAGCCTTCGACCCCGGCGGCGACGCCAGCCGCAGAGGAGGTGGAGCAGCCGGTAGTCTCGGCCGCCGCCGCCGCCGCCACTGCCGCTCCTCCGGCGACCGTGACTCGCCCAGCACGGCTGCCGCTGGCCCGGGTGAGGGCTCTGGTGAAGGCCGACCCGGACGTCAGCCTGGCCAGCCAGGAGGCGGTGTTCATCCTGGCGCGCGCGACGGTGAGTGTGCGGCTGACTGACTGAGCGCGCATGCGCACCAAGAGGGCGGGGCCGCCGCCGCCACGCTCCGTCCAATCAGAGACCCGCTGCGGGGTGGGGCGCGCGCGGGGGACTTATTCAAAGGGAAGGGCGGGGTCAAAACGACCGTTAAAGTGGGCGCTAGCCAATGAAAAGGAGAGGGAAGGAAAGGAGGCGGGCTGCGGGACAGCTTGGTTTGCTCTGATTGGCTGTCTTTGGAATGAATGGAGCTGGCCTGGGAATGTTTTCAATTCAGTATTAATTCTGTTTTTCTTTGGCGTTTGCAACATGATTGCAAAGCACCCGTTATGCGCTTCCTCTCTTTAGCTGCATTTTCAGGGTAGCATTTTAAATAGATGTTCTAAGAATATCACATGTAATTTATTTATTTATTTTATATTTTATTTTATTTTATTTTGCATCATTAAAACAACAGCATCTGCAAATGGGGAGGGAAAGTGTATCCCCATTGAACCAAAGGCCAGGGCAAGGAGGTGCATTTTCACCTATACAGTGAAGGAGCCTAATGCACCTCTGTGGGGGAGATTGTTCCATAGCCAAGGGGCCACCACTGAGAAGGCCCTCTCCCTGGTGCCCACCTCTGTTGCTGCTGAGGGTGGTGGGACAACCAGGAGGGCCTCCCCTCCAGATCTTAAGGCAGGAGCAGATTTTATTGTTGCAGTCATATGGTAAAAGGCGGGATATAAATTCTTAAACAAATAAATGTATAAATAAATGACAAAATAAATCACCACATCCTGTTCCCCTTCAGGCCTCCAACCTTCCTGTTTTTGCCTTACTCTAAGCCTGCAGACATGCAGACATAAGAACCTCAGAGGAGCCCTGCTGGATCAGGCCACAGCCCATTAAGTCCATAAGGACCTAAGAGGAGCCCTGCTGGATCCAGCCACGGCCCATCCAGTCCATAAGGACCTCAGAGGAGCCCTGCTGGATCAGGCCACAGCCCATCCAGTCCATAAGGACCTCAGAGGAGCCCTGCTGGATCAGGCCACAGCCCTTCTAGTCCATAAGAACCTAAGAGGAGCCCGGCTGGATCAGACCACAGCCCATCCAGTCCATAAGGACCTCAGAGGAGCCCTGCTGGATCAGGCCACAGCCCATCCAGTCCATAAGGACCTCAGAGGAGCCCTGCTGGATCCAGCCACGGCCCATTCAGTCCATAAGGACCTAAGAGGAGCCTGCTGGATCAGGCCACAGCCCATCCATAAGAACCTCAGAGGAGCCCTGCTGGATCAGGCCACAGCCCTTCTAGTCCATAAGAACCTAAGAGGAGCCCTGCTGGATCCAGCCACGGCCCATTCAGTCCATAAGGACCTAAGAGGAGCCTGCTGGATCAGGCCACAGCCCATCCATAGGAACCTCAGAGTAGCCCTGCTGGATCAGGCCACAGCCCATTCAGTCCATAAGGACCTCAGAGGAGCCCTGCTGGATCCAGCCACGGCCCATTCAGTCCATAAGGACCTAAGAGGAGCCCTGCTGGATCAGACCACAGCCCATCCAGTCCATAAGAACCTCAGAGGAGCCCTGCTGGATCAGGCCACAGCCCATTCAGTCCATAAGGACCTAAGAGGAGCCTGCTGGATCAGGCCACAGCCCATCTAGTCTATAGGAACCTCAGAGGAGCCCTGCTGGATCAGGCCACAGCCCATCTAGTCCGGCATCCTGTCCCACACAGTGGTCCACCAATTGCCCATGGGCATCTCAAGCAGAGACAAGGGCAAACCTTCTCCTGCTCTCGAATCCCATCAAATGGCCTTAGAGGCCTCCTGCTTGTCCCCCCAGCCTGGAAGATGGACTTAGGCATCCATTCTAGCAGCCATTGATACATCTGTCATCCATAAACCTGTCTAACCCTTCCCTAAAGCCATCTAGGCTGGTTTCTGTCACCATCTCTTCTGGCAGGCAAATCCTTCCCCTTGTCTGATCTGACTCTCCATACACCGAATAATATCTGGTCAAGCTTTTCCTTCCACCCCAGTGTCATCTTTTTTCCATCCCTACAGGAGTTATTTTTGGAAACCATCGCAAAAGACGCCTACACCTACGCACAGCAAGGGAAAAGGAAAACTCTTCAAAGGAAAGATCTGGGTAAGAGCAGTTCCTATACAGTATTTGCATCGAGCAGCCAAAACACATCCAACCAAAATCTATTAAACCATTCAGAAAATGGCTTTCCAAGTTCTGAGGCTTCTCCTTCCTTCCTCTATCTTTTCTTTAATTCTGTTGTTTCCTCCTTCCTTTTTCAATTGCAGATAATGTCATAGAAGCTGCGGATGAGTTTGCATTTCTGGAAGGTAAGGCTGGGTAGAGATCTAGGGAGAGAAAGAGAGAGACTCTCCCAATGGAATCCAATGGCCCTGCGGAGGGGAGGCCCAGTCTGCCCATGGAAGCCAATGGCCCTGCGGAGGGGAGGCCCAGTCTGCCCATGGAAGCCAATGGCCCTGCGGAGGGGAGGCCCAGTCTGCCTATGGAAGCCAATGGCCCTGGGGAGGGGACGCCCAGTCTGCCTATGGAAGCCAATGGCCCTGGGGAGGGGAGGCCCAGTCTGCCTATGGAAGCCAATGGCCCTGGGGAGGGGAGGCCCAGTCTGCCCATGGAAGCCAATGGCCCTGGGGAGGGGAGGACCAGTCTGCCCATGGAAGCCAATGGCCCTGGGGAGGGGAGGACCAGTCTGCCCATGGAAGCCAATGGCCCTGGGGAGGGGAGGCCCAGTCTGCCCATGGAAGCCAATGGCCCTGGGGAGGGGAGGACCAGTCTGCCCATGGACGTCAATGGCCCTGGGGAGGGGAGGCCCAGTCTGCCCATGGACGTCAATGGCCCTGGGGAGGGGAGGTCTGGTCTCCCAATGGAAGTCAATGGCTCTGATAGAGGCCCAGTCTGCCCATGGAAGTCAGTGGCCACTAGACCAAACTGGCTTTGTATATCAGGGATAAAAGCTAATTGACAATATAATGCAACAAAAAATGAGATAATGTCATGAAAATGAGACCCCACTTGGTTCACCGTCTGCTTGTCCTTAAGATAAATCTCTCTCCTAATCAGCTTGCTCTTTTGTGTTGGGATGTAGGTACTCTGGAGTGAGCCGAAGAAAGAGTAATTCCACAAGAACAAGGAAAAGGAAGTAGATTCCACCCCGGGGATGAAGGACGCCCGTTTTCTCCTTCCTGGGCCTTTTGCTGAAAAGATCCATTTGGGTCTGAGTTTGCTTTGTATATACCATAATCCAGTGGTCTGTATATAGTCTAAGTGTGGGTCAGCTCTTCAAATAAATACACCCATTTTCTTTACTACGTCTGGCATGAGATTCTCTGATGATGATGATTGTTATTATGACCTTCACCTGCTCTAAACTCCCTAAACGGCCTTCGGAGGCTTCCTACCCGCCTCTCCAACCTGGAGGGGTACCTGGGCCTCTCTTCCAGTAGCCACTGATACACCTGCCCTCCATGAATTAAGAAGAGCCCTGGTGGATGAGGGCACAGCCCATCTAGTCCAGCATCCATCTCACCCAGGGGCCCACCAGTTGCTTCTGGGCATCTCAAGCAAAAGATTAATATGAAACCTTCACCTGCTCTTGACTCCCTGCAAATGGCCTTTAGAGGCAACCTGGAGGTGGTACCTGGGCATCCATCCTAGTGGCCATGGATACACCTGTCCTCTGTGAATTAAGAGGAGCCCTGCTGTGTCAGGCCAGAGGCCTTCTATTCCAGCATCCCGTCTCACCCAGTGGCCCACCAGTTGCTTCTGGGCATCTCAAGCAGGTGATGTAGGCAACACCTTCCCTTTCTCTTCTCTCCCTGGATGTGGGAAGTCAAAACCCAGAAAACAATACAAAATAAGCCCTGCTTTCTTCCGGATGTTCCAATGGATTCCTACGTAGCTTCTGAAAAAAAACAAAAACATCTGGCTCTAGCCACTCTGAGCCAAGTTGGTCTAGTGGTTAGGGAGCCGGACTCTTATCTGGGAATACCAGTTTGATTCCGCCCTCCTCCACAAAGCCAGCTGGGTGACCTTGGGCTAGTCACAGCTCTCTTCTAGTGGTTAGGGAGCCGGACTCTTATCTGGGAATACTGGGTTTGATTCTGCCCTCCCCCATGAAGCCAGCTGGGTGACCTTGGGCTAGTCACAGCTCTCTTCTAGTGGTTAGGGAGCCGGACTCTTATCTGGGAATACTGGGTTTGATTCCGCCCTCCTCCACAAAGCCAGCCGGGTGGCCTTGGGCTAGTCACAACTCTGAGCTCTGACAGCCCCACCTGCCTCACAGGGTGTTCTGTTGGAAGAAGAATAGAAGGTTTGTCAGGCACTTTGAGTCCCTGTAAATGGGCGAGAAAGAGTGATGTGCTGGACTTTGGCTTCCAGCCCCGTTTGCTTTTCACAACAACCCTGTGGGGTAGTTCAGACCAAGGGCTAAGGCTGCCTCACTAAGAGCTGCTTTGATGGAAGACCCCGGGTTGCCCCTTTCTTTCCTGTGACGGATGGAGGGTCTGTCTCCGGCCTTGTCTGGCTCATTCACAAGCTAATGAGAAACTCTCTTTTTACAATGGTGGGGAGGAAAAATGTTAAATTAGCCTAGAAAGGCTGCCAGATAAGGTAACCAAGGTCCCTCCAACAATAATGTCTCCAAGACCCGGAGGATCCAGGTTTGCAAACTTTGCACATGTTCTACTGCTTCCAATTTCAGCTCGCCTCCAATTTTGGGGGCCACAGACCCCAGTTTTATGCGCTCCTATTCCACAGTCCTCCTTTCCCCCCCTCTACAATTGTTTTTCTGCCAGTGGACTATTTGCCTTTAGCTCCATAGGTGTATCAGACATCGGCTGTGTTCACACTTAAGTTTTAATCCACTTTCAGTCCGCTTTCAGAGTGCGAGAATGCACTGGCCAAAGATCAAGCTGTCTTCCTTCAGCATGATCTAAATCACAAAACTCACCATTGGGTTAGACTACTGTCCTGTGCTCTACATGGGGATACCCTTGAAGAAGAAAAGAGGGGGCTCAGAGCGGCTGACAAACCTTCTGTTCTCACCCTCAAGGGGACTCAAAGCGGCTGACAAAATTTTCTGTACTTCTCCCCACAGCAGAACTTCTGTTCTTCTCCCCAACACAGGCACCCTGTGAGGCCGGTGGGGCTGTGAGAGCTCAGAAGGAGAGCTGTGGCTCGCCCAAGGTCACCCCGCTGGCTTCTGTTTCCCAGCAAACAGAAACTCTGCTAATCAGCCTCTCCCACTTTCTCAACTCTCTTTCTTTCAACCCCTTTTATCTCCCATCACTTTTTCTGCCAGGGCTTTAAGGAACTTTCCACCCCCCTTTCAAATCAATTTGCAAAAAACTGTGAACTTTAATCAGGTTTCTGGCAGTGATGGCAAATTCCACCCCCCACCCCCCCCCCCGTCCCTAGACCGCCAGAGGGCTGGAGGTCCTTTTGGCTTTGAAATTTGGATGCTTCCCCCCCCCCAACTGCCCTATCACACCCATCACATCGACAACCGTCTCCAGACGAGACTCTGTCCTGTCTCAGATGCCTTGGAGCCCGTCGGCACCGCGGCGATGTCCCATTTGGCTTCCTGTGCCATCACCTCTGCCTATAAATACCCAGGCCTGGGGGGCTGCAGGTAGGTGACCCTCCCATCTGACCCAGAGGTTCTGCCAGCAGGAATATGGACCTTCTTCTTTTCTGGCTTCTGAGCCTTTCAGCACCCCTGGGTGAGTCACATGCCACCAACGCTGAGTCGGTTTGGGCTAGTGGTTGGGGAGCCTGGGAACACACCCTCCTCCGTAAAGCCAGCTGGGTGACCTTGGGCGAGTCACAGCCCTCTTTCTGAGCTCTCGGCAGCCCCACCTACTTCACAGGGTGTCTGTGTTGGGGAGAAGAACAGGAGGTATGTCAGCAGCCTTGAGTCCCCTTAAATGGGTGAGAAAAGCAGGGTTGAAAGGGCACCTTTTCTTCACTATCATCATCATCATCTTCTTCTTTCTCCTCCTCCTCCATGAAGCCAGCTGGGTGACCTTGGACTAGTCACAGCTCTCTTCTGAGCTCTCACAGGGTGTCTGTTGTGGGGAGAAGAACAGAAGGTTTGTCAGCAGCTTTGTGTCCCATTAAATGGGTGAGAACAGAATGTTTGTCAGTTGCTTTGGGTCCTCTTAAGGTTGAGAAAAGCAGGATATAAAAACTTCACAGGGTGTCTGTTGTGGGGAGAAGAACAGAAGGTTTGTCAGCAGCTTTGAGTCCCCTCAAATGTTGAGAAAAGCAGGGCAGAAAAGCCAATTCTTCTTCTTCTGGTATCAAGTCACAATGAATCTGCGGGATTTGGGGAATGGGAGGGGAAGAACTGTACCACCTCCTTCTGTAGTTGAAAGCGCAGGGCTTTTACGGTGGTGGCTCCCAAATTGTGGAACAGCCTCCCCACCGAGGTGGGCACGCCAGGCACCTTCTGTTAAAGCATTCAGAAAATTGTGTGTGAAAGAAAACAGACTTAGGTAGCCTGGCTTTTGACTGAAGGAAGTGGATACCTTTGGCCTCCATCTTGGCCAAGAAAGGTGCACTGATCTGCGCACGGGGCCAACGAGAAGCAGGCCCTGCCCCGATGGTGCCAAATGGAACCAATCAGACACATCACCCTAAGTTTTGCCATCTGTCCCAAGGTGTGAGAGCTGCTGGCCAGCCGCGGGAAGACAGGAATCTCTTCGCCATCCGGGCTTGCTGTAGGCGTCAGCAGCATTACGTCAACATCGGGCGCGGTAAGTGAATGGGGCCCGGAAGCCGGTGAAGGGTTCAAGATGGTGAGCCCCTCCACACCAACCCTGCGAGGTAGGCCAGGGGCGGCAGCTAGCACAAGCCACCTGCTTCCTAGCAGAAGACGTGGTGGCAGCAGCCAGCCTAGGTAGTTTGAAGGAAGGGTTGGGCAAATTCATGGAGGACAGGTGGATCAGTGGCCACTAGAATGGATGCCCAGGTGCCACCTCCAGGATGGAGGGACGGGCACATGGTCCCCAAAAGAGCAGTGAAGCCTCACCTTTGTCCTCTGCTCGAGATGCCCAGAGGCAACTGGTGGGCCACTGTGTGAGACGGGATGGGCTGTGGCCTCATCCCGCAGGGCTCCTCTTCATTCATGGAGGACAGGTGTGTCAATGGCCACTAGGAAGGGTGCCCAGGTAACCCCTCCAGGTTGGAGAGGCAGGCAGGGGGCCTCTAAATATCAAGGCTTTACCTTCATCTTCTGCTTGAGATGCCTGTGGGCAATTGGTTGGGCCACTGAGTGAGACGGGAGGCTAGACTAGATGGGCTGTGGCCTCGTTGTTCCATAGTCTGGGAGCCACCACTGAGAAGGCCCTATCCCCCGACGCAGAACAACAGCTGCAAAGCACCACAAACTGCATAATATTTCATCCATACGACTGTGGGGTGCACGGCCTATTATTAGGCTAGTGTTATTTGTGCGTTTCTCGACATGACCAGGCGGGGGTGCAAAAGGACAACTGCAAAAGTGTGAAGCTGGCAATTGGAATTTCTGTATATATATATAGCATTATTATTTGTGGCAATCAGGGCTATTTTTTTTCCTTCCCAGGAGAGGCTGGGAATCAAACCGGCAACCCTCTGCCTTCCAGGCACTTTACCACTGAGCTGCAGCCTCTCCTGGACTCCATGGGCATCCCTATGCAGTTTTCTTGGCAGGGATACAGGAGTGGTTTGCCATTCCCTGCTTCTAGGGTGGGGCTGAATATCGAACCAGCGCCCCTCTGCTTTCGAGGCACTTTGCTCTACCACGGAGTTACAGCCCCTTCCAGACTTCATGTGCACCTCTATGCAGTTTTCCTGGCAGGGATACAGGAGTGGTTTGCCATTACCTACTTCCAGGAAGAGGCTGGGCATTGAACCAGCAACCTTTTGCTTTCCAGGCAGCTTACTCGTACCATTGAGCTTCAGCCACTCCCAGACTCTGTGGGCATCTGTATGCAGTTTTCTTGGCCGGGATAGAGGAGTAGTTTGCCATTACCTACTTCCAGAGATGGCCTGAGAATTGAGCCAACGAACCTCTGCTTTCTGGGCTATTTGTTCTTCTCCTTAAAGGGGATCCTGGCCCCTTTAATAGTTGCTTCGAAGAGGAAATTTCAGCAAATGTTGCTTGTTGGAAAGCCACAACTAGTTGAAATTCCCTCTTATCTATAATGGCCAGAGGATAATCCTTATTCTCCTTTTCGTATGTGCAATCTTATATGATCCGGATTGCTGGTTGCATTTCAGGCCATGTGAACATGCAGCTGAAGTAAGAGAAAGATAGGGTGTATATACAATGCACTAAAGCAAGACAAGATCTCTTCCAGGATGGAAACAGACACCCAAGAGCATGCACAGAGCGCAACATTTAAAAAGAAAAAAAGGAAAGAACACCAGCTTGGAGGCCATGATCCTGCAGTCCTTCTGCACTTAAGGAGAAACATGATGAAGTGGTTTATTGAGTGTAGATTTGTTCAATTGTCTTTCTCCAGATATATCAGGAGGCTTGGTAGGTATTGACGTGGGGGTCTGCAGGACTTCTTGCCGTTGGCCCCAGAGGATGAAGGCCCGTTCCCCAGAATTTCCCGCTTTCAATAAACAACCTTCCATGACGGATTTCCTCCAAAGCAAGAAGGTAAGGAGGCTCTTCCTGTCTAGGACCCTAGGAAGTCCGGCTAGATAAATTCATGGAGGACAGGTGTGTCAATGGCTACTGGAATGCATGCCCAGGTACCCTCCTCCAGGTTGGAGAGGCAGGCAGGAGGCCTCTGAAGGCCATTTGAGGGACTTAAGAGAAGGTGAAGGTCTTGCCATCTTCTTCTGCTGGAGATGCCCAGGAGTAACTGGTGGGCCACTGCGTGAGAGGGATGCTGGACTGGATGGGCTGTGGCCTGATCCAGCAGGCTCCTCTGTGGTTCTTATGGACCGGATGGGCTGTGGCCTGACCCAGCAGGGCTCCTCTTAGGTCCTTATGGACCGGATGGGCTGTGGCCTGACCCAGCAGGGCTCCTCTGTGGTTCTTATGGACCGGATGGGCTGTGGCCTGATCCAGCAGGGCTCCTCTGAGGTTCTTATGGACCAGATGGGCTGTGGCCTGATCCAGCAGGGCTCCTCTGAGGTTCTTATGGACCAGATGGGCTGTGGCCTGATCCAGCAGGGCTCCTCTGAGGTTCTTATGGACCAAATGGGCTGTGGCCTGATCCGGCAGGACTCCTCTTAGGTCCTTATGGACTGGATGGGCTGTGGCATGATCCAGCAGGGCTCCTCTGAGGTTCTTATGGACTGGATGAGATGTGGCCTGATCCAGCAGGGCTCCTCTTAGGTTCTTATGGAGTGGATGGGCTGTGGCCTGATCCAGCAGGGCTCCTCTTAGGTCCTTATGGACCTGATGGGCTGTTGCCTGATCCAGCAGGGCTCCTCTGAGGTTCTCATGGACTGGATGGGCCATTGCCTCATCCAGCAGGGCTCCTCTTAGGTTCCTATGGACCGGATGGATGGACGGTGGCCTGATCTAATTTCCTCTCTCTATGGTTCCCCCTGCAAACCGTCTCAACCCACCTCCACCTCCCCTGTCTCTCACTGCTGCTGCTTCCCCCTCTGCCTGCAGAAAAGGCTTCTCAGAGCACCGGCTGGGCTGGATCACAGACGCTCCTGCCCGTCTGGCCACCAATGTGAGCCCAGCAGCGTCCGGGTAGAGAACCTCATGCTACTTGGAGGCGTCCAACAGGTAGAGATCGTGGAGGGGTGCCAGTGCAATCCAAGCCCGCCCGAGTGCCTTCGCGTGCCGGCCTTGAAGACCTTTTTCCCGGACTCCCCGCTGGAACGGACCGTGGACGTGGGCAAGTGCTCCAGGCCGCCACGTCCGAGAGGTAGGCTGATATTAGAATATATGTTCTTCTTCATCCTTTTGGGCCTCTTCTTTCTGAGAAGGTCAGTACTAGGCTATGGGGACTGGGAATGGCTGTCGCTCAGCGCTAGGTCAAACAACCTGGAAAGCCTCCCCAGAAGTAGGGAATGGGAAACCACTTCCATATCCCTGCCAAGAAAACTGCAGAAGTGCCCAAGGAATCTGGGATTGGCTCTACCTCAGGGGTAGACTAAATAGCCGAGGGAGAAGAGGGTCTTCAGTTCAACTCAAAGCCTCTCCCCGGAAGCAGGCAATGGCAAACCACTTCTGTACTCCTGCCAAGAAAGCTGCAGAAGTGCCAATGGTGTCTGGGATTGTCTGTAGCTCAGTGGTAGAACAAATGATCCGGGGAGCAGAGGGTCTCCAATTCAATCCACATCCTCCCCCTGGAAGCAGGCAATGGCAAACCACTTCTGTATCCCTGCCAAGAAAACTGCATAGAGATGTATCCATGGAATTCAGGATTGGATGTAGCTCAGTGGTAGGGCGTAAGACCTGGAACACAGAGGGTTGCCGGTTTGATGGCCAGCCCCTCCCCAGAAGTAGAGAATGGCAAACCACTTCTGTAACCCTGCCAAGAAAACTGCACACCACCACCTCAGGTGTGGCTTCCCCCATGCCCCTGAACTAGAGCTCCCAGCCTCCCTGCTGGCCTGGAACAAGCCCGGCCTCCCTCGCAAGACTGTTGTGTAGGCAAAATAGAGGGTCGAGGAACAACCTTGGCCCCAAGACGGGCCACCAAGTGTGACAGATGAGGTTCCCTGACTTTCTGCCTCCCTTCCCAGGCGGCCTCCTCTGCAGGCCTGCGAATTTCGACCCGGTCCTGCTGAAGACCCCCAGCGGCCGCCGCGTGGTGCGGACCATTAGTACCTGCGCCCTGACGGAGCCCTGTTACCGGCTCCCCCGCTTAGTGTCCTACTACGAAGTTGCTTTCAGCTCGGAGGGAGAAAAAGACCCAGCGGCTAAAGGTCAGTCTCGGGGGGCTCTGGAGAAACGTCCAAATCTGCCTGCAAGGGTCCCAGCACCCACGCGCCGGGGTCTCCCCTTTGCAAGACGAGCTGGGCATGGCATGAGGTCAGGGCAATGGACAGAACGTGGTTGGTGACACCCCATAAACTGATTATGGACAGAGGCGGCTCGGTTATCCACAGTTATCCAGGCTCTGGTCACCTCCAGGCTGGACTGCTGTAATGCGCTCTACATGGGGCTGCCCTTGAAGATGGTTCAGAAGCTGCCGCTGGTGCAGAATGCCGCGGCTAGACCTCTGACCAGGACAACTGGCTGGATGCACGTTCCTTCCTTTCTCCTTCCTTTTTCTTTCTCTCCTTATTTTCCTCATTCGCTCCCTTCGTCATCCCTTCGCATTCCTTCCTTTTTCTTTCCCTCTGTCCTTATTTTCTTCATTCCCTCCCTCCACATTCCTTCCTCCCTCCTTCCTTTTTCTATCTCTCTCCTTCCTTTCCATCTTCCCCTTTCTTTCTTTCTTTCCTTCTTTCTTTCTCCTCCTTTCCTTCACATTCCTTTCTCCTTCCTTCCTTCTCTCCTTTCTTTCTTTCTCTCTCCTTCCTTCTTTCCCTCTTTCCCAATCTTTCTTTCTCCTTTCTTTCTCTTTCTCTTCTTCTCCTTCCCTCCTTTTTTCTCTTTCCTTCTCTTTCTCCTCCTCCCCGTCTTTCCTTCTTTCTTTCTTTTCCTTCCTTCCTTCCTTCCTTCCTTCCTTCCTTCCTTCCTTCCTTCCTTTTAAATGATCTCCCTTCTTTCCTCCTCTCCCAAAATTATCTCCTTCCTTCTTTCCTTTTTAAATGATCTCCTCCCTTCTTTCCTCCTCTCCCAAAATTATCTCCTTCCTTCTTTCCTTTTTAAATGATCTCCTCCCTTCTTTCCTCCTCTCCCAAAATTATCTCCTTCCTTCTTTCCTTTTTAAATGATCTCCTCCCTTCTTTCCTCCTCTCCCAAAATTATCCTTCTTTCCTCCCTTCTCTGTTTACATTCACATCCTGTCCCCATCACCCTGAGGTCCCAGAGCCAGTTGCTGGAAACGCCTTGCGTAAAATCAGTATTAAAAAGGGAACAAAAGCCATTACAGCCTCCCGTTCCCAGAAAAAGACACCTGGTGTATCCCCTTCTTAAGCACCTGATGGGGTGGTGGGTGGGGGTTCACACTTTGGAGTGGCCAGAGGATTTGGACGTGGGTGGGTGGGGGGCAGACAGGCCTTCCTGTCAACTCAGTGGGTGGTGGGTGACTCGCCCTTGATCTTTGTTTTGCAAATTTTCCAGGAAATTGACATGGGGCGATGCTTAGGACAATGTGATTCTAGAAGCTGCCGCATCCAGAGGTAAGGACAGCTGTTGGGAGACCAGGAGGCGGCACTAATTGGTGCTTATGAATGCACTCTGCACATGGCCTGAGGCCCCCTTGCTTGCTTTCCCGGGGGGGGGGGCATTGGCTTCTAAAGAGAGACGCTCTGCCCATATGCACCGACCTAGATATGTGGGTAAGGCATAAAACTGAACAGAAGGGCTAATATTCTGGAACACTTAAACATTTAAAAGATATTCTGAGTGGAAGGCATTTGGCTTGGCATCTGTGCAAGCCCTTAAAACGGTTCGGAAGCTGGAACTGTTGCAGAATGCTGATGGAAGTCTCTGGCCAGACTCACATCACGCCGGTCTTAAAGGATCTGGTCTGGTTACCTATTCGCTACCGAACCCAATTCAAGGTGTTGATACTAACATATAAAGCCCCAAATGGCTTGGGCCCTGGGTATCTTCTCCTATAAAGACCTGGCCGGGCACTGAGACGTCAAGGAGAGGGCCCTCTTGGAGTTCCTTCTCTTGCAGAAGTACAAGACATGGGGACCTTCAGCCGGGTCTTTTCTGTGGTGGCCCCTAGACTCTGGGCCTTGAGTATCTGAAGGAGCGCCTTCTCCCATATAGACCTGCCCGGGCACTGAGATATCACGGAGGGGATCTTCTTGGAGTTCCTTCTCTTGCAGGGGTACCAGGCACAGGGACTTGCAAAAGATCCTTTTCTGTGGTGGCCCCTCGACTCTGGAACAGAAAGTCTATCAGCCGCTTTGAGTCCCCTTAAGGGTGAGAACAGAAGGTTTGTCAGCTGCTTTAAGTCCCCATAAATGAGCGAGAAAAGTGGGGTAGAAAAGCCAACTTCTCTTCTTCCTCCATGGAGCCAGCTGGGTGACCTTGGTCTAGTCACAGCTGAGCTCTCACAGCCTCACCTACCTGTGGTGGGGAGAAGAATAGAAGGTTTGTCAGCTGCTTCAGAGCACATTTATTTATTTATTCATTCATTTAGTATCGAAAGCATTACATTCAGCCAAAGACGCTGCAAAAGGAACAAACATAATGTATAAATGAGTTTAAAAACACTAAAACATTAAAAATCGGATAAAATGGTACTGATGAGGACAAATCAAGATAAAATTAAATGATTTTTGACCAGAAATGAGTACCAGCGACTGCATTATCTATGACCTTTAGTGGTTCCTCCGTCCTCCATGAGACAGATTTTGGACAGGAATATGTATGTATGTATGTACGTACGTACGTACCTACCTACCTACCTACCATCCATCCATCCACCTACCTAGATATCTATCCATCCATCCATCCATCCATCCATCCATCCATCCATCCATCCAACATAGGTGTTTTTAACTGTGTATCTTGTTTTAATTTGTACCTCATTTCAATCTGAATCTTGTTTTACTTTGTATCCTGTTTTTAATCTGTTGTTTAATTCATTGTTACCCACCCAGGGACTTTTGGGTATGGGGCGGGATAGGAATGCAAATAAATAAATAAATAAATAAATAAATAAATAAATAAATAAATAAATAAATAAATAAATAAATAAATAAATAAATAAATAAATAAATAAATAAATAAATAAATAAATAAATAGTATCTGGATCTAACTACCTACTTATCATCTGGATCTATCTTTCTATCTATGATCTAATATCTGTATCAATCCATCCCGCTAACATCTGGATCTATCTAACATCTGGATCCATCCATCCATCCATCCATCCATCCATCCATCCATCCATCTCCATCTATTCATTCATCCATACCTACCTACCTACCTACCAACCATCTGGATCTATCTTTCTATCTATCATTTAACATCTGTATCAATCCATCCATCCATGCATCTTACACCTGGATCTAACATCTGGATCCATCCATCCATCCATCCATCCATCCATCCATCCCTACCTACCAACCATCTGGATCTATCTATCTTTCTATCTATCATTTAACATCTGTATCCATCCATCCATCTTACACCTGGATCTATCTATCTAACATCTGGATCCATCCATCCATCCATCCATCCATCCATCCATCCATCCATCCATCCATCCATCTATCCATCCCTACCTACCTACCTACCTACCAACCATTTGGATCTATCTATCTTTCTATCTATCATTTAACATCTGTATCAATCCATCCATCCATCTTACACCTGGATCTATCTATCTAACATCTGGATCCATCCATCCATCCATCCATCTATCCATCCCTACCTACCTACCTACCTACCAACCATTTGGATCTATCTATCTTTCTATCTATCATTTAACATCTGTATCAATCCATCCATCCATCTTACACCTGGATCTATCTATCTAACATCTGGATCCCTCCCTCCCTCCCTCCCTCCCTCCCTCTATCCTCCCATCTATCTGTCTATGTTTTGTTTTATAATTGCCTCCTAACCACATGTCATTATCCAGTTTGCACCGAATTACCAATTACTGGGGGCCTATAGAAACCGAGGCAGCAGCTTTATGCAGCTGTGTGCGGCTCTTTAGCAGGCGTTAGCAACTTTTTCAAAGGCAGATTCGACCACAACAAAAAGCATCATTTGGAGCTGGCAACTCCTGCAATTTCCTCTTCCTCTTCCCAGACCCCTGCCATTGTTTTGCTGTTTGTGTATTGCATCCTGTGCCAGACTGGGGACTTCGGGGTGTCAACTACCTGTGCAAAGTGAGATGAACCCCATGCTGGGAGGCATCAGGCTGTGTTGCCTGGAGAACATCATATCCAGCGTTGTGAAAACAAGATTTGGCCAGTTTGGTCTCGTTGTAAGGGAGCCGGAATGCCAGGTTTGATTCCGCACTCCTCCATGAAGCCAGCTCGGTGGCCTTTGGTTAGTCACAGCTCTCTTCTGAGCTCTCACATGGTGTTCTGTTGTAGGGAGAAGAACAGAAGTTTTGTCGGCAGCTTTGAGTCCCCTTAAGAGTAAGAATGGAAGGTCGTCAGCAGCTTTGAGTCCCCTTAAGAGTAAGAATGGAAGGTTGTCAGCAGCTTTGAGTCCCCTTAAGAATAAGGCTGTTACCTGCCCAGAGACCTTTGGGTATGGGGCAGGATAGAAATGTAAACAAATAAATAAATAAGAACGGAAGGTTTGTCAGCAGCTTTGAGTCCCCTTAAATCGGTGGGAAAAGCAGGGTAGAAAAGCCAACTCTTCTTCTTCCTCCTCCATGAAACCAGCTGGGTGACCTTGGGCTAGTCACAGCTCTCTTCTTACAGCCCCCCTCCCCTCACAGGGTGTCTGTTGTGGGAAGAAGAACAGAAGGTTTGTCAACCGCTTTGAGTCCCCTTAAATGGGTGAGAAAAGCAGGTTAGAAAACCAACTTTTCTTCTTCTTCAGTAAATGCAGGGGTTTTGGCAGGGATCCTGAACCATGTTTGCAGAAGGTAGCAGGTTCAAACCCCAGCCTCTCTCCAAAAGCAGGCAATGGCAAACCACTTCTGTATTCCTGCCAAGAGAGCTGCATAGAGGAGTCCATAGAGGCTGACAGTGCCTGTAACTCTTTGGCCAAGCAAACAGCCTGGAAAGCAAAGGATTGTTGGTCTGACCCCCCTACCCCCCACGAGCCTCTCCACGGAAGCAGGTCATGGCAAACCACTTCTGTATTCCTGCCAAGAAAGCTGCATAGAGGAGTCCATGGAGGCTGGCAGTGCCTGGAGCTCATTGGCCAAGCAAACAGCCTGGAAAGCAAACACACACCGCATGAGCCTCTCCATGGAAGCAGGTAATGGCAAACCACTTATGTCTTCTCTACCCATTTCCTTTCCTCCCCCTGCAGGGACCCTCACGCCCAAGAGAAATGCCCCTTCCGAACCCAAGGCATCTCTACCCGCTGCCTTCCCCACCAGTACACAGCACACACTTTCCGGAGTCGGCGGTCCGGGCATCTGCGTACCATCTCGGCCAGCCAGACCTGCAAGTGCCGGACCTTACAAGAGTTGGAAGGCCGGAACCCCAAAACGCTTGGCATGGAGGGAAACTAAAGGAGCAGAATAATACTCCCCACTTGGACACGCTTTGTAGAAAGCACAGTGCTTGGTGTAAATGAGAAACGTCTAGGTGTAAATAAGATATATAGAGACAAAAAAAAGCGTGTCAATTTTTCTCCACTTTAGAATGGGCTGTGGTCACACCTAAGGTTTAATCCAGCTTCAATCCACCTTCAGAGCGAGAGAAGACATCAGCAAAGTGACCAGAAATTTCCTTTCCGCATTATCTATCCCAAAGGGGAATTTTCTGAGTTATTTGACACCGAAAGAAAACAGCTGGACACTTTGTTGATATCTTTGTCTCACCCTGAAAGTGGACTGAAGCTGGATTGAACCTTCAGGATGACCCCAAACCAGGTAAATGTGAGTTTTAACCACGGAAAGCATCCACTAACTGGTGCTCTGTGCTCCATTAAAGGACGCATAAAGGTCTGAAACGTTCGTCCCAGGCAAAATATCAGTTTATCACGGTGTAGTAAACATAAACACACACAACCCAAATGATAATATCTGTCACATCCTATTGTTCTTTTTAACAAAACAAGGACTTTGCTTCTTCTACACAGGTAGTGCAGCATCTGATAGAGCTGGTAGATAGTTTAGGGTGCTTTTCTATGGAGGCTCAGGGAACCCCTGTTAATTGTTCACTAGCTAAGATCTTACCTGGACAGGTATAGGCTGATCTATCTTGGCCTTGAGAATATAAGAACCTCAGAGGAGCCCTGCTGGATCAGGCCACAGGGCATCTAGTCCATAAGAACCTCAGAGGAGCCCTGCTGGATCAGGCCACAGGGCATCTAGTCCATAAGAACCTCAGAGGAGCCCGGCTGGATCAGGCCACAGCCCATCTAGTCCATAAGAACCTAAGAGGAGCTCTGCTGGATCAGGCCACAGCCCATCTGGTCCATAAGAACCTCAGAGGAGCCCGGCTGGATCAGGCCACAGCCCATCTAGTCCATAAGAACCTAAGAGGAGCCCTGCTGGATCAGGCCACAGCCCATCTAGTCCATAAGAACCTAAGAGGAGCTCTGCTGGATCAGGCCACAGCCCATCTGGTCCATAAGAACCTAAGAGGAGCCCTGCTGGATCAGGCCACAGCCCATCTAGTCCATAAGAACCTAAGAGGAGCTCTGCTGGATCAGGCCACAGCCCATCTGGTCCATAAGAACCTCAGAGGAGCCCGGCTGGATCAGGCCACAGCCCATCTAGTCCATAAGAACCTAAGAGGAGCCCTGCTGGATCAGGCCACAGCCCATCTAGTCCATAAGAACCTAAGAGGAGCTCTGCTGGATCAGGCCACAGCCCATCTGGTCCATAAGAACCTAAGAGGAGCCCTGCTGGATCAGGCCACAGCCCATCTAGTCCATAAGAACCTAAGAGGAGCTCTGCTGGATCAGGCCACAGCCCATCTAGTCCATAAGAACCTAAGAGGAGCCCTGCTGGATCAGGCCACAGCCCATCCAGTCCATAAGAACCTCAGAGGAGCCCGGCTGGATCAGGCCACAGCCCATCTAGTCCATAAGAACCTAAGAGGAGCCCTGCTGGATCAGGCCACAGCCCATCTAGTCCATAAGAACCTAAGAGGAGCTCTGCTGGATCAGGCCACAGCCCATCTAGTCCATAAGAACCTAAGAGGAGCCCTGCTGGATCAGGCCACAGCCCATCCAGTCCATAAGAACCTCAGAGGAGCCCGGCTGGATCAGGCCACAGCCCATCTACTCCATAAGAACCTCAGAGGAGCCCTGCTGGATCAGGCCACAGCCCATCCAGTCCATAAGAACCTCAGAGGAGCCACAGCCCATCCAGCAGGGCTCCTCTTAGGTTCTTATGGACTAGATGGGCTGTGGTCTGATTCAGCAGGGCTCCTCTTAGGTTCTTATGGACCAGATGGGCTGTGACCTGATCCAGCAGGGCTTCTCTTATGTTCCTGAGTCCGAAGTTCACATGGTGAGGTCCATCTTGGGTCCCACCACCCTCAGAAGAGGGTGAGGTTCGCGTTGCCACTTATTCTGGGTGCCACTTTGTGTCCATTTTGCAATAGCAGTTGCCAGACTGGCCAAGAAGTCTGTGAAGCATTTTTTCCTTGTTGGGGTGGTGGTGGTCATTCTTCTTCCTCTTCCCAAGAGGCCTGGCCATCCTCATCCTCTCCCTCTAGCTCAATAGCTGCCTCCATTCTCACCTGCAAATGGCCCCCTGCTTCCCCCATTAGAGCCCCGTTAGTCTCCTAGGGAGAGCAGATGTTTGGCCAAACAACATCTGGAAGGTGTGTGTGTGGAGGGGGGGGCGTGGAGGACAGAGGAGAGAGGGGGGGGGGAGACTTGCCCCAAGGAAGGACAATCCACAACGTTGTGTACCGAACTAATGGCCAAGCGTTTGCACTTGGTTAGCGCCACTATTAGTGTTCACACCTTTCCTGATGGCCCATTAGCAATTCTGGGGCTAATAATGGGGTCCCCTTGGGTGGCCAGGCTCTCCCAGGTGAGCCCCACCGGACTATAAAAAGCTGGGCTCCCTCTGGGTCCAGGCAGGGTGACCAGAGGAACCAGAGAGGACTTCATCATGGTGGCCTCCTGCTGCTTCCAGATCTTCATCCTGCTCTCCTGGACCACCATCGCCCTTGGAAGGCCGCCCCAAGCTGACCCGGAGGCCGGCGAGGACCCCGAAGACACCAGAGCCCAGGCCCTCAAGAGGCTGCTGGAGGTTTTTGGGATCGAGGACCCGCCCCAGTTGCCCCAGCATCTCAAGCAGCCGCCCCAATATATGGTGGACCTCTATAACACGGTGGCCGGGTCGGATGGGGTGACCAAGAACCCGGACATCTTGGAAGGAAATACAGTGCGCAGCTTTTTGGATAAAAGTAAGTGATCTTGGCGGGGGGGGGGGGGGCAGGTAAGGTGCTGGTGGGGGGGTTATGATCTCTGTCTTAGGATTGCCTGCTTTTTGTGGTGGGGGGGTTAATGCCCCAATGCACAACAACAACAACAACAACAACAACAACCCCCCTCCAAAGCACTCAGGTACCATTGCTGGAAATAGTCAGTTGCCTCTGGCCAGCTCCACACGTTTTGGCTTAGAACCGAAGAGGAGCCCTGCAGGATCAGCACGAAGCCAGCTGGGTGACCTTGGGCTAGTCACAGCTCTCTTCTGAGCGCTCTCAGCCCCAACTGCCACACAGGGTGCTCTGTAGGGCGGAGGTTTGTCAGCCGCTTTGAGTCCCCTTAAATGGGTGAGAAAAGCGGGGTGGAAAAGCCAACTCTTCTTCCCCCACGAAGCCAGGGTGACCTTGGACAAGTCACAGTTCTTTTCTGGGCTCCCACAGCCCCACCTGCCTCACTGGGTGTCTGTTGTGGGGAGAAGAACAGAAGGTTTGTCAGCCGCTTTGAGTCCCCTTAAATGGGTGAGAAAAGCGGGGTGGAAAAACCAACTCTTCTTCCCCCACGAAGCCAGGGTGACCTTGGGCGAGTCAGGGTTGTTTTCTGGGCTCCCACAGCCCCACCTGCCTCACTGGGTGTCTGTTGTGGGGAGAAGAACAGAAGGTTTGTCAGCCGCTTTGAGTCCCCTTAAATGGGTGAGAAAAGCGGGGTGGAAAAGCCAACTCTTCTTCCCCCACGAAGTCAGGGTGACCTTGGGCGAGTCACGGTTCTTTTCTGGGCTCCCACAGCCCCACCTGCCTCACTGGGTGTCTGTTGTGGGGAGAAGAACAGAAGGTTTGTCAGCCGCTTTGAGTCCCCTTAAATTTTTGAGAAAGGCCAGGTAGAAAAGCTTTGCAGCAGCCTTTTAGCTGAACAATCCAATTTCCTCCAAAAAAAGAGAACCAATTCAGCTTAAGTATGCTTCTGCCTTGGAGTGTTTCAGGGTCTTTCTTGAGTGGCCCCCTTTCTACTCAAGAAATTGGGGAAACTGATGGGTGGCAATAGGGGGACTTAGCCATTCTTGCTTCCATGTGCCCGCCTTGCAGGGTTGATGTTGGGGAAATGGCCCCCCACCCCACCAAGGTGAATAACTTTACCTTCTGACCCTTTGCCTTCCCAGCTCACAGCACTGAGATGCATTTCACGTTCATCCTCTCCAGCGTCGCAAAGAACGAGCGAGTTCTCACGGCGGAGCTTCACCTCTTCAAGCTGCACCCCAGGGCGGCGGGCGGCCTTCACCCTAAGCGGCACCACTTTTGCCAGGTGGGGGAGGAAAGCCACTCTGTGCATGCTCAGAGGCTGTTTTCTCCTGGGGAGCGGGGATGCTGATATCAAAGAAAGACCCCGTTTGCCACACACCCGTGGGATTTACTGCTGCTTTTTAAAATTCTCATGAGGGCAGTTTTGCCTAGTGGTTAAGGAGCCAGGCTCTTGTCTGGGAAGACCGGGTTTGACTCCACACTCCTCCATGAAGCCAGCTGGGTGGCCTTGGGCAAGGCACAGCTCTTTTTCTGAGCTCTCACAGCCCCACCTACCTCACTGTGTGGCATTTGTGGGGAGAAGAACAGAAGGTTTGTCAGCTGCTTTGAGTCCCCTTACATGGGTGAGAAAAGCAGGGTAGAAAAGCCAGCTGTTTTCCCCTTGTAACCTGGGCTTTGCCCATGCCACCTGATGCCACCAGGCTCCCAGTTTCACCTCCATTCTCTCTCTCTCTCTCCTTCCAGGTCAGCATCTACCAAGTCCTAGACAGGGATAACCTGGGTTCCCCTGATGGGACGAAACTGCTGTCCGCTAAACTTGTGGCCATACATGGATCGGGATGGGAGGTGTTTTCCATCACGCAGGCGGTGAGTCCGTCACTGAACAGCAAAGGAAGCAGGGAACACCAATCCTATCCATCCATCCATCCATCCATCCATCTCTCCTCCTCTTCATCATTATCTCTATCCGTCTATCCATCTATCCGTCTATCCATCTATCCGTCCATCCACCCATCCATCTCTCTTCCTCCTCCTCCTCATCTCTCTCTCTCTCTCTCTGTCTGTACATTTCTCTCCCACCCTATACCCTATATATATATATACCCAAGACCTAGAATCTAAAGGGAAAGCACTTCTCATTATACCAGCACTCTCAGGGCCTTCTCTGTGGTGACTCCCCCTTTACGGAATAAGGGCATGGTTAATAAATAAATCGATACATCAACCTGCCCAGGTCTTAAAACCTGTAGGGAATGCACTCCTCCTTGCACCGCCACGCTCAGTTGCAAAAGGGGTGGGCGCCCGGGGCGGGGCCTTCTCAGTGGTGGCTCCTGGTTTATGGAATAAGGGAATGACTGTTCCCCTTACGGCCCCGCAGGTCCGCGACTGGACGGAAGAGGAGAGCACGAACCAGGGTCTGCTCCTGGCGGTCCAAGCGCTTGGCGGGACGCCGTGGGACGCCGGCGCCGTCCACTTTGCCTCGGGCAGGGACCACCACGAGAGCAAGAAGCCCATGCTGGTCCTGTTCACTGACGACGGCAGGCGAGGGGCCGCGCTGCCCAACACCTTCTTCGGTGAGGGGGGGGGGAATCCCACGTGGAACCGGGCAACTGGGTTTGGAGCGTGTAAATGGGTGCCCGGGTATCGATTTGCCAATTCATTGGCTGGGTATTTGGGGTGACAAACTCCCCCACACACATACATAACATTGGGTGGACTAAATGACCTCTAAATCCCCAGTTTGGGGAGCCGGACTCTTATCTGGGAATACTGGCTTTGATTCCGCCTTCCCCCACGGAGCCAGCTGGGTGACCTTGGGCGAGGCACAGGTGTCTTCTGAGCTCTCACAGCCCCACCTGCCTACCCTCACAGGGTATCTGTTGTGGGGAGAAGAACTGAAGGCTTGTCAGCAGCTTTGAGGCCCCTGAAGGGTGACCTAGCTGCCGATTTTAACGCCCAAATGCTCTCTCGCTTTAATTTCCGACGCAGCCCGGCCGAATGCCGTCCTTCCCAGGAACCTCACCGCCGTGGGGACCCGGACCCGGACCCCCCGCTCGGCGGATGACCAGCTCCCTTGCCAGCTGCACTCTCTCTCGGTGGACTTTGAGGAGATCGGCTGGAACGGGTGGATCATCTCCCCGCGGGGCTACAACGCCTACCACTGCAAGGGCTCCTGCACCTTCCCGCTGGGGGAGAACATGCGGCCCACCAACCACGCCACCGTCCAGTCCATCATCAACGCCCTGAAGCTCAACCAGGACGTCGGCACCCCGTGCTGCGTGCCGGACAAGCTCTACTCCATCAACTTGCTCTACTTCGACGACGCCGAGAACGTGGTCCTCAAGCAGTACGCAGACATGGTGGCCAGCAGCTGCGGTTGCCACTGAGCCGAATCGGGGCGCGGATCGGACTCCCTTGCCGGTGGCGTCCCGGTAAAATCGAGGGTAACCCTCTGGGAAATTCAGGCCTGTGACTCTCAGGGTCCTGCTTTTGGGCGAGCAAAGTCCACGGTCACTGGCTACCCTGGGACCTTTACGAACAAGGCAACGGCCTGGTTTAATTCGGGGGGTGGGTGGGTGGCAGTACGCCGACACGGTGGCCAGCAGCGGTTGCCACTGAGCCGATTCGGGGCGCGGATCAGACTCCCTTGCCGGTGGCGTCCCGGTAAAATCGAGGGTAACCCTCTGGGAAATTCAGGCCTGCGACTCCCAGGGTCCTGCTTTTGGGCGAGCAAAGTCCACGGTCACTGGCTACCCCGGGACCTTTACGAACAAGGCAATGGCCCGGTTTAATTTGGGGTGGGTGGGTTGGTGGGTGGCGAGCTGGTGCCCGCCAAGGAACAATGCCCCTGCTTCCCCGCCTTGGAGGTCCTCCTGCGCCCCGGGTCTTGCCAGGCTTGGCTGCCAGGTTGAGGGGGCGACCTGGGATTTGGCGCCTGGGTCCGCTAATTCGGAACATAACGCTCAGCATCTCTTGGGTAGAAGTACAGGCAGGTGGAAAGGAGGGCAGATGCAAGCCCCCCCTCCATCATTCCCTCTTCCATGCTGCTATTAAGGGTACAGGAGCCCCCCATCATTCTTTCTTTATGTTGCTCTTAAGGGTACAGGAGCCCCCCATCATTCCCTCTTCTATGCTGCTATTAAGGGTACAGGAGCCCCCCAAAATTCCCTCTTTTATGCTGCTATTAAGGGTAAAGGAGCCCCCCATCATTCCCTCTTCCATGCTGCTATTAAGGGTACAGGAGCCCCCCATCATTCTTTCTTCTATGTTGCTCTTAAGGGTACAGGAGCCCCCCTTCATTCCCTCTTCTATCCTGCTTTTAAGGATACAGGAGCCTGCAAAATTCCCTTTTTATGTAGCTATTAAAGGTACAGGAACCCCCCACCCCAAATTCCCTCTCCAATGCAGCTATTAAAGGTGAAGGAGCCCTGTCATTTGACAATCATAATGAACAAAATTACCTGGAAATGAAGTTCACTTTGAGTGTAGTTGTGTTGGCTAAGGGCTAAAGGATGCCCTCGCTTCCAAATGTACGCTACTGTAAATATGCAAAGCATTAATATATATATGTACACACACAGGTGCATTTATTTACTGTATGTAAATAGCTCTATTGGACAAACAGCGACGCCTGTAAATAGATGTACATTTATTTTCGTTAATTGCTTTTACATCAACTTTCCTATGCAGTTTGTGTTGATATAAACAACGAGAAAAAGATGAAAAAAATCCAACCAAGTGAATGATCTGTTCTTTTTCTTTCCTTATTTCTCCTTTCAAGTACTGGATTACTGGGAATTGCTGGGGTGGGGTGGGGTGGGGTGGGACCAAAAGCTATAAGAAAATGTGCAAAAAGAAGCTGGGAATATCGGGTTTGATTCCACCCTCCTCCGCGAAGCCAGCTGGGTGACCTTGGGCTAGTCACAGCTCTTATCTGAGGTCTCAGGGGTCTGTCGTGGGGAGAAGAACAGAAGGTTCGTCAGCAGCTTTGAGTCCCCTTATGGGTGAGAAAGGGGTAGAAAAGCCGACTCTTCTTCTAATTCTTCTTCTTCCCTCTCTGAGCTCAGAATGTTGCACAATATAATCTTTAAATTCCATTAATTAGGTTTCTCGGGGCCACAGAATACACCATTTAGGATTATTTTGCGCAGGATCATTTATGCGTGGCTTTTGTTTTCTCAAATAAACATTAATATTGTAACCCCGCCCTGAGACCTTTGGGTATAGGGCGGGATAGAAACACAAATAAATAAATAATAATAAATAAAGCAAATTAACAAAACATTGAAAAGAAGGTTTCAATCAACAGCAACAGTGAAAAACATATTAAAAAAGGAAGAGGACCAAGGGAGGAAACCACAGTTCTGACTCTGAACAAGAAATCTGGGCATTGGTGACACCTAAAGTTTAATCCGGCTTCAGTCCACTTTCAGAGGGAGAGGACACACCAGCAAAGCTGTTCTCATTCAGTGTTAAATAATTCCCCTTTGGGATAGATAGTGTGGAAAGGAAATTCCCAGCCACTTTGCTGATGTTTTCTCTCGCTCTGAAGCTGGATTAAATCCTAGGTGTGACCAAAGCCAAGGTTTAATCCGACTTCAGTCCACTTTCAGAAGGAGACGACACACCAGCAAAGCTGTTCTCCTTCAGTGTTAAGTAACTCAGAAAATTCCCCTTTGGGATAGATAATGTGGAAAGGAAATTAGTGGCCACTTTGCTGATGTGTTCACTCACTCTGAAAGTGGACTGAAGCTGGATTGAACCTTCAGTGTGACCACAGCCCTTCTCACTTTGCTGATGTGTTCTCTCACTCTGACAGCCTTCGTATGCCCCCTACCCCCCCACCCCAAAAAATATAACCATTAGCAGTAATAGGGTGATGGTAAGGGGTGGGAACCAAAGGAGGAAAGAAGCTGAAAGTGATCTATACCCAGAGCAAAAAATAAATACTTAGGATGCAGGAAACTAGCTGCAAAGTAAAGGTCTCTCTTGGTTCACCCACACCTAGAAAATAACCAACAGGCCAGACTGGGCAGCTCAGAAATCCTGACCTATCTAAAGGTCTAATCCCAGATTAGCGCCAGAGTTCCGGATTACTCTTTAATAGGCCGACATCAATCATACCTTGAGGATCTGCCCAAAGGTAGACAACAGGATGTCACCTGTCCCAGAACATTCACCGTACCTGTTTGGCATTGGTTGGAGCAATGCAGAATCCCAGATCAGGGGGAGATGTTGCACAGCACATGGGATTTCAGCAAGGGGGCTAAAGCCAGGAGCAGCTGGGATCCTGAAGATAGAAAGAACCTGGATCTATCACTGGATCCATTTCGCTGCCCTAAGGACCTGTCGTGGGGACAAGATGAAGTTTAGGGTTCCCTCTGTTACCTATGGTTGGGAGCTGAGTAGGAAAACATGGACATAAATTCTGGAGGACAGGTGCGCCAATGGCTGCTAGGAGAGATGCCCCAGGTACCACCTCCAGGTTGGAGAGACAGGCAGGAGGCCTCTGAAGGCCATTTGCAGGGAGTGGAGAGCAGGTGAAGGTTTTGCCTTCGTCTTCCACCTGAGGTGCCCAGAAGCAACTGGTGGGACACTGTGTGAGATGGGATGCTGGACTGGATGGGCTGTGGCCTGATCCAGCAGGGCTCCTCTGAGGTTCCTATGGACTAGATGGGCTGTGGCCTGATCCAGCAGGGCTCCCCTTAGGTGATTATGGACTGGATGGGCTGTGGCCTGATCCAGCAAGACTCCTCTGAGGTTCTTATGGGCTAGAAGGTCTGTGGCCTGATCCAGCAGGGCTCCTCTCAGGTTCTTATGGACTAGATGGGCTATGGCCTGATCCGGCAGGGCTCCTCTGAGGTTCTTATGGACTAGATGGGCTGTGGCCTGATCCGGCAGCGCTCCTCTGAGGTTCTTATGGACTAGATGGGCTGTGGCCTGATCCAGCAGGGCTCCTCTGAGGTTCTTATGGACTAGATGGGCTGTGGCCTGATCCAGCAGGGCTCCTCCTAGGTTCTTATGGACTAGATGGGCTGTGGCCTGATCCAGCAGGGCTCCTCTTCATTCATGGAGGACCGGTGTATCAATGCCCACTAGAATGGATGCCCAGGGTCCACATCCAGTTTGGAGAGACAGCTAGCAGGCCTCTAAAGGTCATTTGCACGGACTCAATGGCAGGTGAAGGTGTTGCCTTCATCTTCTGCTTGAGATGCCCAGAAGCAACTGGTGGGCCACTGTGTGAGATGGGTTGCTGGCCTGGATGCCCTCTGGCCTGATCCAGCAGGGCTCCATTGGTGCTTTTCCACTTCTCACGTAAAGCCCATCGCAGCCCTAAACATAGGCACGTTTATTGCACACAGGTTGTTCGCTTTAGGACTTCCTGGTGGGCGGGAATACAAGCCGATCCTTTGCTCACCTGTCGCCCTTCCGGGGACCGAGGTGGGCCCCTGACCCAGACCAAGGCTCTCTTCTGGGATGCATTATGGGCTCAACTACCTGCCCTGCAGGGAGGGGCGCGGAGAGGGCTGCGGGGTGGGGTGCCTGGACCCCGGAGGCAAAAGGAGGCCTCCATGCTGGGTTGGAGTCTGGGGATCGAGGTGGTGCGTGGGGCGGGGCGAGAGATAGGGCGAATGTCCGACGGAGGAACGCCGCTCGTGGTCCGGCTGGTGCGTGACCACGGGGGGCCCCTGGTTGACCGGTTGGTAGGCATGGCGAGCAGAAAGGCGTCCACCCGGGTGGTGGGGCCCCCCCGGCTGGCCGGGGACCACGTATTCCGCGCAGCAACAGTCGGTGAATTTCCTCCACGCCCGCTCTTTGAGGTTCAGCCTCCGGGAGAGCTTGAGCGACATGGTGGCCTCGTTCTCGTGGGACTTCAGCTTGGCGTAGTAGTCGGAGAACTTGTTGTAGAGGATGGAGATGGGCATGCCGTTCAAGATGATGCCGAAGGAGATGCAACCGAAGGCCACCATCCGGCCCAGCAGGGTGTCCGGGACCGTGTCCCCGTAGCCGACGGTGGAAAGGCTGACCTAAGTGGGGAAGCAAGAGGAAGAGTGATGCGACCCACCTGCTGCTGCGGAAGCTGGGAGGGGCTGGGCAAGGGATTTCAGCCCTGGGCAGGCGAGGGTGTGCAAAACGCCGTTTTGGGTGTTTTGCAAGGGAAAAAACCACCGTTTTCACTGTTTTGTGAAAGCAACGTGCCGGATTTATGAGCGGGACACCTAACAAGCCCGGCAGAGAGCTTTGCTTCACCCCATTTGCTCCTGGCTGCCCCACCCCCACCCCACCCCTGGTTTTAGGTGATATAGGCTATATAATGGCATTGCGGCAATCACCGATGCGATTTTGGGGTTGCTGTGGATTCAGTTAGACCACGCTGGGTCAGAACTGGCCCCTCTGTCACATCCACAGGACGCCACTGCCCTGCGGGAATTGGGAATGAGTGGACTCCCACTCTCTATGCAGTTTTATTGGCAAGGATACAGAAGTGGTTTGCCATTACCCCCCTCCCTCTTCTGGGGAAATCCTGGGGATCGAACCGGCCACCCTCAGCTTTCCAGGTGGTTTGCTCTACCACTGAGCCTCGGCCACCACCACCCCTGCCCTGTCTAAGCTTGCCTTTCCTGGACCAGCTTGCAGCCCTATCTACCCCGCTTTTCTCACCTATTTAAGGGGACTCAAAGTGGCTGACAAACCTTCTGTTCTTCCCCCCACAACAGAAACCCTGTAAGACAGGTGGGGCTGTGAGAGCTCAGAAGAGAGCTGTGACTAGCCCAAAGCCACCCAGCTGGCTTTGTGGAGGAGTAAGAAGAAGAGTTGACTTTTCTACCTCGCTTTTCCCACTCTTAAGGGGACCTCAAAGCGGCTGACAAACCTTCTGTTCTTCTCCCCACAGCAGAACAACCTACGAGGTAGGTGGGGCTGTGAGAGCTCAGAAGAGAGCTGTGGCCAGACCAAGGTCACCCAGCTTGCTTTCATGGGGGGTCAGTAGAATCAAACAGAGCTGTGGCTAGCCCAAGGTTACCCAGCTTGCTTTCATGGGGGGTCAGCAGTATCAAACAGAGCTGTGGCTAGCCCAAGGCCACCCAGCTTGCTTTCATGGAGGTCAGCAGAATCAAACAGAGCTGTGGCTAGCCCAAGGTCACCCAGCTGGCTTTCATGGGGGGTCAGCAGTATCAAACAGAGCTGTGGCTAGCCCAAGGCCACCCAGCTTGCCTTCATGGGGGTCAGCAGAATCAAACAGAGCTGTGGCTAGCCCAAGGTCACCCAGCTTGCCTTCATGGGGGTCAGCAGAATCAAACAGAGCTGTGGCTAGCCCAAGGTCACCCAGCTGGCTTTCATGGGGGGTCAGCAGAATCAAACAGAGCTGTGGCTAGCCCAAGGCCACCCAGCTCGCTTTCCTGGAGGTCAGCAGAATCAAACAGAGCTGTGGCTAGCCCAAGGCCACCCAGCTCGCTTTCATGGGGGTCAGCAGAATCAAACCCGGTATTCCCAGATAGGAGTCCAGCTCCTTAACCTCTAGACCAAGCCGGCTCGCCAGCGGAGGCCTCCTTACCGCCGCCCACCACCAGGCGTCCGGGATGCTGGTGAAGTTGGTCCCGGGGACGTCGTGTTCCACGGAGTGCATCAGGGCGGAGAAGGTGAAGACCCCCATGGCGATGAAGAGCAGCAGGCAGCACACCTGTTGGTAGCACTGCCGGATGGTGAAGCCGAAGGCCCGCAGGCCGGTGGAGTGGCGGGCCAGCTTGAGGATGCGGAAGATACGCATCAGCTTGATGAGCTTCAGCACCTTCCCCAGCTTGCCGACGCTGCGCATCTTGTGTAGCTCCTCGTGGTACTCGACGTCCCCCTCGCCCATGTTCTCGAAGAGGATCTGGATGTAGAAGGGAAGGATGGCCACCAGGTCGATGGCGCTGAAGGCCGCCCGGAGGAACTCGCGGCACGTCGAGGTGGAGACGAGCCTCATGAGGTACTCCAGGGTGAAGAAGACGGCACAGACCGTCTCCATCTGCTCCATGCACTTCTTGCTGGTCTTGTGCTGCATGTCCTCCACCGTGCTCAGCGTCATCCCCACGATGGAGATCAGGACGAAGAAGCTGGACATGATGGCGATCACCTTGGCCGGGACGGAGGAGTACGGGTTCTCGATCAGGTTCCAGATCGCCTTGCGGAAGGCGCCCAAGAACTTGCCGTCAAAGTGCTCCTCCCGCTCCACGGGCTCCAGCTCGGCCTCCAGCTCCCGCTGGACCTTCAGGTACTCCATCAGCTCGTCCTGCTTCTCCTCGAAGTGGATGCGGCAGCAGCGCTGGGTGTACTTCATGTGGACCCCCCAGTACTCGATCTCCTCCATGAAGTTGACCGAGCACAGCTCGTCCATGATCCACATCACGCCGCTGCGGTAGAAGTGGAAGATGTAGTGGAAGATCAGGGGGTCCCGGTCGAAGAAGAACTCGTTACGGGGGACCGAGTAGTCGTCGCAGAGCGCCAGTTTCTTCGCGGGGTCCGTGCAGAGGGCCAGCTGCCCGATCCGGGTGACCGGGTACTTGGCGGCCACCCGGCAGGCGATCTGGAACACCTTCCCGCCCACGTTGAGGTTCAAGAAGTACCGGTTCCTCCGCGGTGGGACCCTGGGGCACTCCCGGAACCCTTCCATGATGTTGTGCATGGAACCCCATGGCTTCACCAACTTCTCCTGCGCAAACGGGATGAAGACCTCCTCTTCCTCCGGGGTCAAGCAGCATCTCGGGTAGTCCCCGATTTTCAAGTTGGCGGACAGGCTCGGCCGCCTCCTTACGGGATGCCTCATCGCCCCGGGGTCCGGGACGCCTTCAAGGCTGCGGAGGGTCCCCCCGATATTCACGGGGTGATCACACTTCTGCCCTCTTCTGCGTCTTGGGTACAGTATGGGGATCCTTCAGCCACCCGGTGATCTACACGCTGCAAAAGCTGACGGTTCCTCTCGGCCAGTCAGGCATAACGCTCAAGCTTCTTACAATGCTAATAAGATTATGGGGTTAACCTTCCAAGATAAGAAGCTATTTCTAGAGACAGGTCTTCCTACGGGCTGTATCTTTCTGGCATGCAAGGCTGTGCAAGGTGGTTCTCTGTCCCCAAAATGCCCATTTTTGGAAGTTCCAGACACAACAGGCTTATTTATATATATTTGTGTGTTTTGTTTATTCCCATATTTCTCTCATGGAATTCATAAAAACACATCAACAAAGTCAGCGGTCCTTTCTACAACGGGGACTATTCCAGATTAGGAGAGAGAAGAAGAGTTCGCTTTTTCTACCCTGCTTTGTTTTTTTTAAATCACTCAGACAAAGATCAGGTTCCTGGCTGTTTTACCTAGGGATCCAAAAACCATACAGAAGGTGGTTTTTGCAGAGCTCGGGGGCCGCCACAGAGAAGGCCCTCTTGAGTCCTCGCCCCCTTGCACTTCTGAGAGAGGAGGAGGAACAAGAAAATCTTCTCCTCAAGATCTCAACGCCTGGGCAGGTTGGTACGGGAGAAGGCGCTCCTTCAGAGAACCGGTACCCAAGCCGTTCAGGGCTTTCCATGGACCTAAAGATCCTGCAGCTAGAAAGGAAGCTCTTAATGCAAGCTGTTGGGTACCACTGAGTCATGGTTGGCTGCAGCTTTCTTGGCAGGGGTGCAGAAGTGGTTTGCCATTGCCTACTTCTGGGGAATCGAACCGGTGACACTTTGCTGTCCGGGCCGTTTGCTCTAACCGCTATTCAGCGCAACTACCAATGCAGAAAACTGCAAGAAAAACGGAGGTGGGAATCCCACAAGGGTGGAAATAAATTTTATTATGATTTTTCAAGAATTCCTTTACAGTGTCTGTGACTTCACTTTCCACCGGCAGGCCCAGAGGCAATGGACCATAAAACCCTTTTTAACCATTGGATTTTTACACCCTTCAGTTCTCCCAAAGGGATTTCCGCTTGCAATTGGCAAGCGCGTTGCTTGCAAAACGACACAGCCCCAATCGATGGCCCTCTGTGCGCTAATCCGACATCGCACGCCTGCTCCTGGGCTACAAGGCCTTAGCAATCCCTGCCACGACAGCCGCGGGATGCTGGGAGCGGTAGTCCAAGGGATATCTGGAAGGGCAGAGTTGGAAACCGGATGCGGCGTAAGAAAGATAGATTAGACAGACCGAGAAAGCAATTCTGAAAGTAAAGGGGAAGCAGGGAACAGAGAGAGGCCTGAAAGGAAAATAGCTGCTCCGAGTCCTTCTAGAAGAAAGGCTTCTGGGATGAAAGCTCCATTCATTTATCTAGATTTTGGGGGTTTCAAAGCTACAAGATGTAGAGGGCTCACTGATTTTTGCAAACAGGAACATTGAAATCAGAGGCGCTCAGCTGAAAAGGGCAGGCTGTGACCCCACCACACATGACTGATGAAGGGGCCAAAGCAGAAAAGGACCTGCAGGGTTTGAATCCAAACTGCCAGAACTGGATTGCAAAATGGGGGTGTGTGATCCACAGATGTTCCCAAGGGACCGAGAAGGGCTGCCCAGCTACATCAGATCACCCCCTCTTGATGGAGGGCAACGTTCTCCCTTAGCCGCCATCTTGAACTTTTAGACGTCCATCTTGAACTCTTCGCCTGGCAGGCACAGACCTTGACAGTGAGGAATATGGAGACAGAAGGGGGGTGGGTGGGAGGGAAACGGCCTCTTCCTACCCTAAGAACAAAAGGCAGCTCTGGTGCTTCATAAATTACTATTATTACTATTATTAACCGTAAAGAATGTCAGCTCTGGGACCCACAAGCGCCAATGTGCCAGCTGCGGCGCATGGGGTAGGAGGAAACCCAGCGGGCATCCAAGCCTTCAAGGTGTCCCGGGTCTTCTCCCGTCTCCCGGAGCCCCCAATATTCTGCGTGCAAATATCCCCCTGGAGGGCGAGGTGGCCGTGGTCCAAACTCAGCTTGAAGACTTTGGTTGCCCCCTGGAAGACAAGAACAAAGCGAGTGACCGTCCAGTGTATTTCGTGTCTACACTGTCCAGTTGGCAAACCAACACGGTTAATGGTCAACCACCACTCCAGAGGTCGGAGGCCATCGCTTCGAAGGAGCCCGCAAGCCGGATGAGGGAAAGCACCTGAGGAAAGACAGCTAAGCCCCTCGGGCCTACCTGGAAAGGGGGAAAACCTCTCAAGGTTGTCCTTTCGCCAGGGGTTGGACTGACTCCTGATCCCAGCTGGAGCGGGAAGGGAGGTGTAAGCCACCCCTGCAGATCCACACCGCGGCGCTAACGGCGAACAGCAACACAGCCAGGAGTGCTAAGAACCAAGGGGGAAAAGGATAGTCATGAGATCGCGATCGCAAGCTTTGGTGCCGCCCCTGAAGAGACATCTTACTGCGAGTTCTGCCTAATACAGAACGCCATCTTATGACAGCTCCCAGTCGGGGCCTTAACAGTGGTGACACCTCTCTTTAGGAATGCTTCTCCCTCTGCTGCTTGTGAATCACCCACACTTACAACGTAGACCTAACTTTTCACCTAGGCGTTGCCCTGAGGGAACATTTGCTTCTGTCCTGTCCCAAACAGGGTTTGAATGTGTTTCCATCCATCCATCCATCCATCCATCCATCCACCTACATATCCATCCATCCATCCATCCATCCATCCATCCATCCATCCATCCATCCATCCACCTACATATCCATCCATCCATCCATCCATCCATCCATCCATCCATCCATCCATCCATCCATCCATCCATCCATCCATCCGCCTACATATCCATCCATCCATCCATCCATCCACCTACATATCCATCCATCCATCCATCCATCCATCCATCCATCCATCCATCCATCCACCCACCCATCCATCTTTTTTTTTCTTTTCAGAGCAATCTAAAATAGCTCGGCTTAAGAAATGTGTGCGGGTTCCCCGTAACTATTGTCCAGGCTGTGAGGGTTTGCATCTTGCTGTTAGTACTCACCGACAATGGAAATGACCATCATATCTTCAGGATTAGGACCACCTAAGTGGGAAAGAAAGAATATAAGAATCTAAGGGAAGCCCTGCTGGATGAGGCCACGGCCCATCTAGTCCAGCATCCTGTCCCACAAGGTGACCCATCAGTTGCTTCTGGGCATCTCAAGAGGAAGATAAAGGCAAAACCTTCACCTACTCTCCACTTCCTGCAAGTGGCCTTTAGAGGCCTCCTGCCTGTCTCTCCAACGTGGAGGTGGTACCCGGGCATCCATTCTAGTAGCCACTGATACACCTGTCCTCCATGAATGAAGAAGAACCCTGCTGGATGAGGCCACAGCCCATCTAGCCCAGCATCCCGTCTCACATAGTGGCCCACAGTTGCTCCTGGGCATCTCAAGCAGAAGATGGAGGCAAAATCTTCACCTGGAGGAGATACCTAGGCATCCATTCTAGTAGCCCCTGATAGCCCTGTCCTCTGTGTATTTAGCCAATCATTCCTTAAACTGGTCCAGGCCGACTGCTGTCACCACCTGTTCTAGAAGTAAATTCTACAGACCCATGTCTCTCTGAAGTTCAGGGACATTTGGAGTGCTGCAGTTTTGGTTAAAGGGTCTCTGGAAAGCCAGATCTACCAACGTAAGTCATTTAGACCATCAGGGGCCAGGTGGCATTATTCAAAGTTGTCCGGACCGCACTGCGCAAAGGAAGTCAATGCCACAGAAGTGCTTCAACTGGCAGGACTTGAACCAGAATATCTATGTGCCCAGGCCAAATGAGATGACCCCCTCGAACCCACCTGTCACAGGTGTTGCCGGCGTCTCCGGGAAAGTCCCAGGGAAATGTGATTCACAACCCAGCTCATCGCGTTCGTCCAAACAGTCGGCGTGACCGTCACAGACCCACGCGACCGGAAAGCACTCTGCACCGGGCGCGCACCGGAACTCGTCTGCCTCGCAGGCCGGTCCGGCCCCTTGAGGCTTGCAATTGTCTCCCGCTTCGTCGGAACCATCAGGGCAGTCGCGGTGGCCGTCACAGACCCGTTCCCTGGGTAGGCAGGGCCCTTGGCCACCGCACTGCCAACCCCGGGGCCCGCACAGGACGCTTCCCGCGTGGCAGTAGCTTTCATCACTGGCGTCATTACAGTCCGGACGGCGGTCGCACCTGGAACAAAGCGATACTTCTTTCCCGTCTCCGCAACGGAAGGTCCCGATGGTACAAGACTCTGAAGGAAGAAAAGCAAACAGAGAACCAGCATGCCTACCTTCTGGGTGCTGTGCAGAATGCTGGCCCACTACAACTCAGCAAGGATATTGTGGGACTGGAAAAGGCGCAGAAAAAGGTAACCAGAATGATTAAGGGTCTGGAACAAAATCCCTTATGAAATCAGGCTGCATTATCTAGGCCTCTTCAGTCTGGAGAGATGGTGTTTAAGAGGGGACCAGATTGAGGGATATAAAATCACGCACAGAATAGAAAAGGTGGAGAGAGAAAATTTCTTTTCTCTATCTCATAACACTAGAACCAGGGGGCATCCATGAAGCTGATGGGCAGGAGAGTCGGATCAGACAAGGGGAAGGATTTCTCCACCCAGAGGGCCATCGGTCTATGGAATTGGCTGCCATGAGAGGTGGTGACAGCAACCAGCCTAGATGGTTTTAAGGAAGGGTTGGACAAATTCACGGAGGACAGATATGGCTACTAGAACGGATGCCTAGGTACATCTTTCAGGCTGGGGGGTCAAGCAGCATTCTAAGGCCATTTCCAGATAAAGGTTTTGCCTTCATCTTCTGCTTTAGATGCCCAGAAGCAACTGGTGGGTCACTGTGAGATGGGATCTTGGACTAGATGGGCTGTGGTCTGATCCAGCAGGGCTCCTCTTGGGTTCTGATGGACTACAGGGGCTCTGGCCTGATCCAGCAGGGCTCCTCTTAGGTTATTATGGACTGGGTGGGCTGTGGCCTGATCCAGCAGGGCTCCTCTTAGGTTCTTATGGACTGGATGGGCTGTGGCCTGATCCAGCAGGGCTCCTCTGAGGTTCTTATGGACTAGATGGGCTGTGGCCTGATCCAGCAGGGCTCCTCTTAGGTTATTATGGACCGGATGGGCTGTGGCCTGATCCAGCAGGGCTCCTCTTAGGTTCTTATGGACTGGATGGGCTGTGGCCTGATCTAGCAGGGCTACTGTTAGATTCTTATGGACTAGAGGGGCTGTGGCCTGATCCAGCAGGGCTCCTCTTAGGTTCTTATGGATTAGATGGGCTGTGGCCTGATCCAGCAGGGCTCCTCTGAGGTTCTTATGGACTAGATGGGCTGTGGCCTGATCCAGCAGGGCTCCTCTGAGGTTCTTATGGACTAGATGGGCTGTGGCCTGATCCAGCAGGGCTCCTCTTAGGTTATTATGGACTGGGTGGGCTGTGGCCTGATCCAGCAGGGCTCCTCTTAGGTTCTTATGGACTGGATGGGCTGTGGCCTGATCCAGCAGGGCTCCTCTTAGGTTCTTATGGACTGGGTGGGCTGTGGCCTGATCCAGCAGGGCTCCTCTTATGTTCAGAAGAACTGTTAAAGGAAATCCTGCACTCAAAAATGAATAGCCATTAGTTTTAGGAAGAGAGCAACTTAGAGAAAGGCTGGTATTTATTCCACTACAATAAAAGCAACATTCCCCTTTGAGGAAAATTAAAATAATACACTTATTCAGCTGGCCAAAGCTCCCAACATGAGGGTGTTTCTGTGGTCATGTTTCTAGAAAATCTGTAAGGAATTTTTCTAACAGGGTTAAGGGACAGCGGGCTTTTTCTTTTTTTAAATCTCTCTTGGTCTTGGATTGCAACCAAGATCTTAGCAACAGAAAAACCAAATACACTTCAGAATAACAGAAGAGGTGCCAAAATAACAGATTTGCCAGAGCCAAATATTTCTGGCAGAGAAACAGAAGTTCTTTGGAAATAAGCTGACCAGGTCAAATTCACAAAAAGCGAATGCAAGGAAATGGGTTCTTTTTTCCCAATGGTCCTAGGGGGGGTTATAATGAGAATAAAGCATATCATATAGTAGAAGATAATTAAAAATATAGCCCTAACCCACCCCCTAACCGGACAGCACCCTGAGGAAGATATTTAAACAGCAAAACTATGCTGTCTAGGCGCCTGGCGGACCTCAAGAGGGAGGCTGTTGAAGAGCCTAGGGGCCACCACAGAAAAGGCCCCCCTTAACTCTGCTAGGCTTTTCTTCCTACATTGCAGGGTTGTTGCTGGGATAAGATGGGGCTGGCGCTGGAAAGGTATTCCATAACTGGGGGGGGGGGCACCACGGAGAAGGCCCTCTCGTGTGCTGCAGTCCTTGGCACAGGTAGAAGTAGCCCAGAGTTGCATATGCTGCTCTGATCTGCTTAAAAGGAAGATAAATTAAAAATTATTAAGCCATAATAATGGTCTAAAAGAGGGGTCAGGATCTGGGTCTGAATTGTGACTCAGCTGAGAATCCTTACAGGGTGACTGTAATCTGGATCCTGCACCTTGCCACAGCCTACCTCGCAGGGCTGTTGTGCGCATTAAAAAGCAAGCAGGGGAGTAATGCTAGAAGCCTTGTACTCTGGAAGCCCAGTGGGGCCATAAAGGCAAGATGATAGAAGAGTCAAAGATGCTTCTAACCTACAACTTTTATCTACAGGAAACAGATCAAGCAAGCATTGGCCTGACCCAAGGGAAGGCTTTCCTTGCCCACCTGGAAAGGTAGGCCGCGTTTCCATGGCGACGTCGCCCACAGACCCCGGCCGGCCAGGAGAGCAGTAAGAGGGCGTGGCCTTCCATGAGGGGTGGGGACCGCCCAGCCTATCCCGCTCTCCGACAGAAGCGCTTCACCCAATCAGAAGTAGCGGTGGGCGGAGCCTGACTACATTCATTGTTAACACGTGTGCTTCGGCTGTTCCAGCAGTCTGGCACCCTCCCCCCCAAGACACCCCCCCCCCTTAATGGTACGTACCAGGGTCCAAGGCTCGCAGCCATCCCGCTCCCGTCACGACCAGCGAGACGAAGAAAAGCCGCTCCATCCCTCCGCCGCCGGTCTGAATGACCTCCGCATGGGGCTCTAGGGGAAAAGGAGGACGCGCCGCGCCTGCGCTAAGAAACCTCTCCCTCCGCGCACGCGCAGTCAGCAGAGCGCAAACAGCCGCGCTCCCGCGGGAAGGTACGCGCATGTGCGAACGTGGCCACCAGAAGGCTCCCCTGAACAGTGCGCGTGCGCAGCGGCTCCCGAACTACAAGTCCCATCTACCCCAGACTGCCTAAATTTCCGAGTTTATGCAAAGAACTAAAAAATAGGAATCTTTTTAAGCTGGCTTCTTATTAGAAGTGGAATTTATTGTTCTTATTATAAGTATCTACTAGTTTTATTATTGACACTACTATTATCTACTAATAAAATACTAATTTACTACTATTAATCTACTGTAATAAGTCTACTGTTATAATAGTAATATTACTACTATACTAATTATAATACCAATTTACTATTATCTAATCTACTACTCTACTAATAAATCTACTAATATTATAATAGTAATAATAGTACTAATATTGCTACTGTCTACTAATATTATACCAATTTACTATTGTCTAATAATCTACTACTCTAACAGATCTACTAATATAATACTAATATTAGTAGATTACTGCTAACTAGTATTATACCAATTTACTACTGTTGTCTAATAATCTACTACTCTACTAATATAATACTAATAATAGTAATACTGCTACTACCTACTATTATAATACCAATAGTAATATTACTTTTTACCATTATAATAGTAAGTTACTATTATCTACCTACTAATAATCCAGTATAACATTACTAATAGAAATGATATTACTACTATCTTCTAGTTAATGTTTTATTATTATTATTATTAACTAGCTGTTCCTATATGCCAACCGCTAATTACTTCTGTCCTCTTGAAATATTACGGTGCCTGAGATTGCTAATTTTTCTTAGGTAGACTTTTGCTGCTTTAGAAAGTTAATCAGGTTTGGAATCGATGAATTAAGAGTTGATTAGCCCTAATGTGGGAGACTCATAAGGCTGCAGTCAACAAAATAAACCAAATAAACAGCGGGAAAACCACCGTCTCAATTCTGTCATCTGTCAAAAAACAACCCCACAATGAATGCATAAATTTGCACACACGTTAGGACTTTTCAGCTCAAGGGTATCTTTATTGCAATGGGGTTATGCACAAAGACTCTCTCGCGCAATTTCTGATTAATTCTTTGTTTAAATTCCCGGCTTCACCAAAGCTGGAGTTCTCTATTCATAGCCATTTCACTCGTTTTTACTTTATAGACTATTTGCTGGAGCAAAAGTGGAGTGGAGTGTAGAAACCTGAAACCTGGCACAGGTAGAATAGTTGTACAGGAACAGTAATTAAATCAAAAGAAGTGAACAGAAAGAGTCTTGCTGGATCAGACCAGAGTCCATCTAGGCTAGCCTCCTATCTTGTGCAGTGGACCAACAATTGCTTCTGGGCATCCAAAGCAGAAGGCAAGGGTCAACCTTCACCCTCTCTCTCCAACCTGGAGATTGTACATGGGCCTCTATCCCAGCAGCCTTGATCCACCTCTCCCCCATGAATGAAGAGGAGCCCTGCTGGATCAGGACACAGGCCATCTAGTCCCTAAGAACCTAAGAGGAGCCCTGCTGGACAAACCTTCTGTTGCCACCCTTAATGGGACTCAAGGCGGCTGACAAGCCTTCTGTTCTTCTCCCCACATCCAAAAGCCTGTGAGGTATATGGGGCTGTGAGAGCTCAGAAGAGAGCTGTGACTCACCCAAGGTCACCCAGGTGGCTTCTCAGAGGAGTGCAGAATCAAACCTGGTGTTCCCAGATAAGAAGAAGAAGAAGACTTGGCTTTTCTACCCCGCTTTTCTCACCCATTTAAGGGGACTCAAAGCGGCTGACAAAGCTTCTGTTTCTTCTCCCCACAACAGAACACCCTGTGAGGTAGGTGGGGCTGTGAGAGCTCAGCAGAGAGCTGTGACTAGCCCAAGGTCACCCAGATGGCTTCATGGGGGAGGGTGGAATCGAACCCGGTATTCTCAGATAAGAGTCTGGCTCCCTAACCGCTAGACCAAACTGGCTCACTCCCTAACCACTACACCATATTAACCCACAGAGGTCTAATCTGCCAATGTAAATCAGAAGTATCTCAGATGAGAAGCCCACCCTACCAGTGTCTGGAAATCACAGCAAAATATATGTGCTATGTATATGTCGTATGTGGTAACGTTGCAAAACCAACCAGAGATTTTCAGCACAGTAATCTGGATCCATACTGAAATTCAGTTTATTTTATCAGGCATCCACCATCAGGGCCAGAAAGAGACTTGTTTCAATGCAGGGTTACAGCATCGCTTCATCTCCTACCCCACTGGACCTCAGCCTTGAAGAATTCCGGTTGGTTTCACAAGTAGGGTTCATCTTTTGACAATTCCCATTTTGGTACTGGAAGACCTGGGATCACCGGCTTCTTCTCTGTCACTGCTACAGATGAATCTGGGCTGGGAGAGGGAAAAGAAGCAGAAGAACCTCAGAGGAGCCCTGCTGGATCAGGCCACAGCCCATCCAGTCCATAAGAACCTCAGAGGAGCCCTGCTGGATCAGGCCACAGCCCATCCAGTCCATAAGAAGTTTAGAGGAGCCCTGCTGGGTCAGGCCACAGCCCATCAAGTCCATAAGAACCTCAGAGGAGCCCTGCTGGATCAGGCCACAGCCCATCCAGTCCATAAGAAGTTTAGAGGAGCCCTGCTGGATCAGGCCACAGGCCATCTAGTCCATAAGAAGTTTAGAGGAGCCCTGCTGGATCAGGCCACAGCCCATCCAGTCCATAAGAAGTTTAGAGGAGCCCTGCTGGATCAGGCCACAGCCCATCCAGTCCATAAGAAGTTTAGAGGAGCCCTGCTGGATCAGGCCACAGGCCATCTAGTCCATAAGAAGTTTAGAGGAGCCCTGCTGGATCAGGCCACAGGCCATCTGGTCCATAAGAACCTCAGAAGATCCCTGCAGGATCAGGCCACAGCCCATCCAGTCCATAAGAACCTAAGAGTAACCTGCTGGATCAGGCCACAGCCCACCCAGTCCAAATGAACCTAAGAGGGGCTCTGCTGGATGGGACCACAGCCCATCCAGTCCATAAGAACCTCAGAGGAGCCCTGCTGAATCAGCCCATCCAGTCCATAAGAACCTAAGAGGAGCCCTGCTGGATCAGACCACAGCCCATCTGGTCCAAAGGAACCTCAGAGAAGCCCTGCTGGATCAGGCCACGGCCCATCCAGTCCATAAGAACCTAACAGCAGCCTTGCTGGATCAGGCCACAGCCCATCTAGTCCAAAAAACCCATCTAGTTCATAAGAACCTAAGAAGTGCCCTACAGGATCAGGCCACAGTCCACCATTGCGAATGCTGGGAAATATGTGGCTACCATCATATACAGCCCCCTGCATGTTTATAAGCCATAAAACAAACAAAGAAAAGGCCTCCTTGGACTGCTGGAGCGCTGAATGAGCCATGATGGAAGCATCCGGAAAAATTTTGCTCGGGAATCTGCCCTTGTTACAACGGGTCTGCATTTCGTGTCTCGCTTTGTCCGATTACCACGGCAGGAAGAGCAAAGCAAGTCTGGTTACCTGGCTGCTTGCTGTCCGGCTGCCAAGGTCTTCTGTGGGGACATCAGGATGATGGGAGGGAAGGTCTCTCGACGGCCGTCACGCGTGCAGTAGTAATTGTTTGCAAGCTTATGGCTGGGGCCCACAGGCAGGTGGGGGGGCGGCTGGGTCCTGGAATGGGAAGTTGGCGTCACATTTGGGAAGCATTCAGGCAACCCAATTGCAGTGAAGGGCCCATCTTAATGTTCTGGAGAACATCTATACAGGCTGAAGTCCCATGACCAGCACCAGGTTGAGGGAAGAAGAAGAAGAAGAAAAGCTGGCTTTTCTACCCTGCTTTTCTCACCCATTTAAGGGGACTCAAAGCAGCTGACAAACCTTCTGTTCTTCTCCCCACAACATACACCATGTGAAGTAGGTGGGGCTGTGGGAGCTCAGCAGAGAGCTGTGACGAGCCCAAGGCCACTCAGCTGGCTTCGTGGAGGAAGAAGAAGAGTTGGCTTTTCTACCCTGCTTTTCTCAACCATTTTTTTTCCTGAGTTTGGTGATGAGGCAGGTTTCCAGCAACCACAACACTCCCCTAGAGAGTACCACCCTGCCCCCCTAAGGTATGTCCCCCCCCGATCCATCCCACCCCCTAGAGTGTGACCCCCCCCCCCCGGATATCCTGGCCTTTGACCCGCCAGGTCTCATCCTGACCCAGATGGACTTTACCCAGTCTGTTAGCAGAAGAATTCCCGTGAGAGAACAGAGACTTCTGACAACCCAAATGCAGGACACATCCAAAACACACCATCAGTTCCTCCGTCAAACACCCCGTTCAAGAAAATACCTCTTGGAAATCTCTGTGTAGCGCAGCTGCAGTTTGCTTTGGAGATCTCGCTGTTAACAGAGGAGGAGAGAGAAGAGAAGACCAGTTAGAAGAAGAGGAGCTGGAGGAAGAAGAAGAGCTGGCTTTTCCACCCCGCTTGGCTCACCCATTTAAGGGGACTCAAAGCGGCTGACAAACTTGTCTGTTTGAAGGCTGAGATGAACTCATATGGAGGACAGGTATATCAATGCCTACTAGAATGGATGCCCTTGTCTCTGCTTGAGATACCCATGAGCAATTGGTGGGCCACAGTGTGGGACAGGATGCTGGACCAGATGGGCTGTGGCCTGATCCAGCAGGACTCCCCTTAGGTTCTCATGGACTGGATGGGCTGTGGCCTGATCCAGCAGGGCTCCTCTGTCGTTCTTATGGACTAGATGGGCTGTGGCCTGATCCAGCAGGGCTCCTCTGAGGTTCTTATGGACTGGATGGGCTGTGGCCTGATCCAGCAGGGCTCCTCTGAGGTTCCTATGGACTAGATGGGCTGTGGCCTGATCCAGCAGGGCTCCTCTGAGGTTCCTATGGACTAGATGGGCTGTGGCCTCATCCTGCAGGGCTCCCTTTAGTTTCTTATGGACTGGATGGACTTTGGCCTGATCCAGCAGCCTTCCTGAAGTCCCGAAGCCAAGTAAGCAATCATGGGCCTGGTAGTGCATATTGCATTTTAAACTAGTTTGCATAAGGATCTGTGTATTTCTACTCCTGTCCCCAACTGGTGGGAACAGGATGGGCAAAGGGCAGTCAAAGGGAATTTCCCAGAATCCCTCGCGGGGAAGGGAGCATTCTACGCAAATGAAGGGGCGGGGCTTAAGGGCTATCTTGAATACGCCGAACAGCCGGCGGCCTACAGTTTCTGACTAGCAGGGAGCCAGCCGGCTACGAGGATGAGGGAGCCGGGAAGGCGGCGCCTCGGCTCGCCCAGCTTGCCGCTGCTTACCCCGGCCAGTAAATTGCGGAGCTTCTGGATGAGGCGAGTAGCCGTCGCCATCTTGCGCTCTGTGTATGTTGTCAAGGGCGCCGCGGGGCACGCTGGGAAAAAGGGAGCCTGCACGGCCTCTGCGGTGTTCTGAGGGACGCCGGGAAGGAGGTCCCGGGGGCGGAAGGAGCGGCGCTTTTGCGTTGACGCGCGGGATGCCGGGAGGAGGGAGGGAGGGACAAGAGTGCCCTCCCCGCGAGCGCGTTGCATTCTGGGAGAAATGAGGGCTGCCTCATGGAACCGCCGACGGGCCACACTGGGAGGCCCCACTTCGTGTGGGATTATTTACCGGATAATAATAATAATAATAATAAGTAGTAGTAGAATAATGACACCACAATTAGCGTGTTTCGGTCCCCCTCCCCTCACATTCCGCGCGCGGGGCATGCTGGGAGGGCGCGGGGCATGCCGGTCCCTCGAGCGGTTGTTTCCTTTTACGGGCAGAGTGGGCGTGGCTTCCCCGGGAGCCTATAAGGAGGCCCGCCCGTGGCCACGTGACCCTCTTCCTCCTCCGTTCCCCGAGCGAGCGGCCGCCATGGACACCAGCCGCGTGCAGCCGATCAAGCTGGCCAGAGTGACCAAGGTGCTGGGCCGGACCGGCTCCCAAGGGCAGTGCACCCAGGTGAGCCCCGAGGAGGCCTGCCGCCCCTCGACCACAGCCTGGGGGGGAGGGGCGGAGCTCTGCCTACTGGAGGGCCCTCTGTACATGCTCAGGGGCCCTCTCGCCTCCCAGTCTAGGCGGCTTAAGGGCTAGGAATGGAGATGGCGGGATATGAGGCTTCCCTCCCTCCCTCTACTATCCTGGAATGGGTAGCCTTCCTAAGGCTCCCATGAGGTTACCCTCTGCGTATGCTCAGAGGCTCTCTTGCCCCCCCCTAGTCTGGATGGGTTCAGGGTAAGGAATGAAGGGGGTGCCGGGGCTTGAGGTCCCCTTCCCTCCATTTCTTGGAATGTAGCCCTGGGTACGTTTCCAAGACGCCCATGAGGCTGTCCTCTGCGTATGCTCAGAGGCTATCTTGCCTCGCAGTCTTGCTGGCTTAAGGGTCAGGAATGGAGCAGATGTCAGGGCTTGAGGATCTTCCCCTCTCCCCTCCACTTTCCTAAAATGGCACCCTGGGTATGTTACCAAGGCAGCCATGAGGTTGCCCTCTGCATACACTCAGAGGCTCTCTTGCCTCCCAGCCTTGCTGGTTTAAGGGCTAGGAATGGAGCAGACGCCAGGACTTGAGATTCTTCCCGCCTCCCCTCCACTTTCCTGAAGTGGCACCCTGGGCATGTTTCCAAGGCAGCTATGGGGTTGCCCTCTGCATGTGGTGGCGACAGCAACCAGCCTGGGTGGCTTTGAGGAAGGGCTGGACAAGTCCATGGAGGGACAGGTGGATCAATGGCTACTAGAATTGATGCCTAAGTCCATCTTTTAGGCTGGGGGGACAAGCAGGGGGCCTCTAAGGCCATGTGCTGGGATTGGAGAGCAGGAGAAGGTTTGCCCTGGTCTCTGCTGGAGATGCCCATGGGCAATTGGTGGTCCTCTGTGTGGGACAGGATGCAGAACTAGATGGGCTGTGGCCTGATCCAGCAGGGCTGCTCTGAGGTTCTTATGGACTGGATGGGCTGAGGCCTGATCCAGCAGGGTTCCACTTAGGTTCCTATGGACTGGATGGGCTGTGGCCTGATCCAGCAGGGCTCCTCTTAGGTTCTTATGGACTGGATGGGCTGTGGCCTGATCCAGCAGGGCTCCTCTGAGGTTCTTATGGACTGGATGGTCTGTGGCCTGATCCAGCGTGGCTCCTCTGTGGTTCTTATGGACTGGATGGGCTGTGGCCTGATCCAGCAGGGCTCCTCTTGGGTTCTTATGAACTGGATGGGCTGTGGCCTGACCCAGCAGGGCTCCTCTGAGGTTCTCTTATGACCATTCTGTAAAAGCTTCCTTTCTTTTTAGACCCCCAGAAAACATGACTAAAACCCTAGGAAGATTTTTAGGGAGCTCCAAATGGGGGGTCCTGATAGGGTGATGCCGTCCTGCCTAAGGGCTTGGTTCCTTTCCCCTCTCACGCCCATCCTCCCGCTTTTCCCCACGCAGGTCCGCGTGGAATTCATGGACGACACGAGCCGCTCCATTATCCGCAACGTGAAGGGCCCGGTCCGCGAGGGCGACGTCCTGACCCTTTTGGAATCGGAACGCGAGGCGCGGAGGTTGCGCTGACCGGGGACTAGGTGAGTGGGAACGCGTTGTCTGATTTTCCTCTCGCTTTAAATACAGGACCTGTCATGGTTTTTGTTTTATTTTTTAGTATATCATTATAACCCACCTCGAGAGCTTTGGGTATAGGGCAGGAAAGAAAATAAATAGGAACACAGAATCTGGGACATAGCAAACACAAATACTGTCTACTCTCCTTTATATTTAGGCCTAAATTATGGATACTAACTAAATAAACTTCCAAATAGAAAGATACAGAAGGCTCGATTCATTGTCCTACCCTGAGACCTATTGGTTTGTAGATCCCACCATTTCCCTATTACCCTCAGAACCTGTCCATGTAAAAATGGACATAGAAACAGTGGAAGGTGTTCTTCTGTTCTGTAACCTTTCTAACACTGCCCACCAGGCATCAATAAAACCCAAGGTAAGCCCATATCCTGGGAGATCCAGTTCAAAATACATCCAGTTGTTATTAGGTGACACCAGTCCTTATTAACCATATCTTATTCCAGCAATAAGAAATGAGCTAGAGACCTCAAGGACCGGCTTTAGAGGTTTTAAATTGTTTCACATCTAGTCAAGATCTTTAAGGATCTTATTTTAATTTGTATGTAATATATCCTTAAGAGTGTCCCTGGTTCCCTTCCACACCTTTTTCCTCTTGTCTCTGTGGATTGCCCTAAGATCTTTGGGGGGGGGGGGAGGCCCTTCTCATTGTCCCACCACCCTCTATCATAAGACAGGTGGGCCCTCGAGAGAGGGCCTTCTCAGTGATGGCTCCCAGGCTGTGGAATTGCCTCCCCCTTGAGGTGCATCAGGCCTCTTCACTGTATACATCCAGGAAGGGGGTGAAGACACCCACCTCTTTGCTCTGGGCTTTGGCTAAATGTGGCACAGTTTTCCCCTACTGCACATATTATTGTTTTATATATATGGTTTTATTTTAAATATTTTTGCCTTTTAAATGTGCTGTTACCCACCCTGAGACTCTAGGGTATAGGGCGGGATATAAATAAATAAGCCAGAGGGCAGGGACCTGTCTAAGGTTAATATAATGTTGTGACCTGCCCTGAGACCTCCGGGTATAGGGCAGGAGAGAAATGCTATTAAATAAATATCACATCCATCTAGAATTATCTGGTTTTTGGAAAACAAGTGACCTCAATCCCAACACGACCCCAGCGGCTGTAAAATTCCTGGCCGTAATAATAAAAACAAGGGAGAAGTCAGGCAATGAGTTGCTGCAGTTGAGCAGAGAGATTCTGGAAAGTTAGTCTTGATCATATGTATTTTTATATTTGTTTTATTGCTTCTCTTGGTCAATCATCTGTTTTTATGTGTTCTCTTTTGAGCATATAGGGGTGTTTTTCCACTGCCACCAGAAGTACCCATTAAGTACCCATTAATGAGTACAAAAATGCCATTTCTTACCCATTAATGGGTACTTTTAGTGACAGTGGAAAAACACCCATAGACTGGTTTTTATTCTTCGTTTGATTTTTATCAGTGTATAGTGATTTTAAATAATTTTGAAGTAGATTTTATGTATTCTTTAAACGTTGATTGTACAAATAAATTCATTCATTCATAAATTAACAGGGGATTTTCTATGCAGCTAAAAACCTGTTTTCTATGCATCCTTTCCCCCCAGATGGCGTCTCCTCTCTTCTTTGTAGCCCCATTGATACAGCCTGCCTGAGACATGGAACATGAGGTGTGATGGTATTGACAGAACCTGCCTGAGGATACAGGAAACAATAGATGTGACACAATAAAAGTGCGTTATAGTTTCCACTTCAAAGTCCTGTGTGTGTAATGTTTAAAATCTCGCCTTGGGGGAGCATTTCTTTTCTTTCTTGGGTACTCTAAGGGATTGCACGGAGACTCTACCTGGCCACACCTGCTTGCTTTCCTCATCTTACTAAAGCCACTTTGCATCTGGGGGGAATTACAGGATTTGAACCCAGCACCCTTTGGTTTCTCAGGCAGCTGCTTTGTAACTGAGAACTGTCAATGCTCAGTGACCAACTGATTACCCATAATGCATTTTGGCCCTCCCATCCGTGACAAACCTGGGGCCTATTTGCACTTGGATGTATTCTGGAGTATATTTCAGGAGAGGGGTCTGTAGTCCACATGCTGAGGCAGACTCTGGCAGGCCTCACTTGGGGCCTGCTTTAGCCTGCACTAGCATGTGGACAGCAGGCCCCTATTCTGGGTTGTCTTCCAGGATAAGGCCAAGTGCAAATAGGCCCCTGTTCTCCCTACAACAGACACACTGCGATAGCTCAGAAGAGAGCTGTGACTTGCCCAAGGTCTCCCAGCTAGCTTTCTGGAGGAGGCTGGAACCAAACCCAGTATTCCCAGATAAAAGCCAGTTTGGTCTAGTGGTTAGGGAGCCAGACTCTTAACTGGTTTCCAGGTCCCATGAAGATTTGTTTTCCCACTGCAGGCTTGTTAGTCCATTTTTAGGCTTTCTTGGGCGTCTGCCTCCCCTTTTACCTCGAGGAGGAGGATTAGGTGGACCTTGGAATGTTATGAGCGTAGGAATGTGGAGAAGAGCCGCCAAATTGCCAAGCTCTGGATGGGGGATAGATTCCCAAATGTACCCAAGATGCGGGTGGGTGCCCTTCTGAGAACAAAACCCCGTAGAGACCCCTCCATTCTCACCTGTTTCCATTTCACAAGCCAAATGGGTCCATAGCTTTTTCAGGCGTGTAGACGACCTTCCAACAATGGGAAGAAAACAGATTTCTGCAACCACATTTGGCTGTTGGATCAGAGACCCAAATCCAAAAGCTACCGTTCTGTTCACAGCAGAAGGAACAAGTAGGGAAAGAGAAGATTTATTTTTTATTTAATCAATTTATCTCTTTTAAAAACACGGCTCAAATTAAGCCACGCTCCTTTTAGGAAGCTTTAAATTAAAATAAATAGTCAGTCCAGATGTTTTCCGATTCAGTGGATTTATTTTTGGAAAACTACCCATTCCTGCAATAGTGTAAGTCTGTATTTTAACAAGAATATAGGCCAATACAGATAAAACTACATAAGCTTTTAAAACAAAACAACACAGATGCAAATATCTCATCATACACATAACTTCCTTTTACTCTGTTTTCTGCGCCTTAAAGCACCAAAAATCAGTTTATCAGTGTTCACTCAGCATGCACTAAAGTAAAATCTGCAGCCTTGTGTCTTGACCGTGATGGTGGGTTATAAGGGTGACGCTTGCGAAGGACGCCCAGAGATTCCTTTGCTGGTCCTGGTTCCTTGGATTTGGACTCCAAAATGATGGCTGCAAGAAGGAGAAAAGAACATTGTTCCTTTCTGCATTGGTTTGCCAAACGTTACCCAGTGGTGTAGCAGAAATCCATCAAAGTTCACAGAATGGTTGGAATTAGACTTGTAAGAACATAAGAGAAGCCTTGCTGGATCAGGCCACAGCCCATCTAGTCCAGCATCCTGTCGCACACAGTGGCCCACCAAATGCTCACGGGCATCTCAAGCAGAGACAAGGACAAACCTTCTCCTGCTCTCGAGTCCCAGCAGATGGCCTTTGAAGCGCCCCAGTTCCTCCCCCCCTCCCAGCCTGGAAGATGCATCTAGGCATTCGTTCTAGTAGCCATTGATACATCTGTCATCCATAAATTTGTCTAAGCCTACCTTAAAGCCATCCAGACTGGTAGCTGTCACCACCTCTTCCGGCAGCACATTCCATAAGCCGACGACCCTCTGGGTGAAGAAATACTTCCCCCTGTCAGACCTTCCAACCCAACGGCTCCGAAAGGTCATGAATTCGCTGCCAACGTCCAAAAGTTGGGCCAGGCCTGCCCACCCAAAGACAGCCATGCCCCCTCCTCTCCAAACTGGCATTCGGCAAGGGGACAACGAATCCATTTCCATTCACCCAGGCAAAAGACTGAAAACAATCCAAAGGACTCACCCATAATGCCAAAGCTTGGGATGGAGAGCGGACATCAGAATTGGCCCCTTCCACGTCCTTGCCGTTTCCATTCTTGAAAGCGACGAATTCATGCTTGTCTTCTTCACTTTCTTCCAGGCAGGGAGACAATCTTCCTCACCCATTCCGTACACCCCACTGATATCTGCCATTATGCACCATGAAGGTGCAAAGGGCAGTTTCTAAGTGTTTTGGGAGATTCATGTCTTAGCAATTTTTCAGCACCATGAAAAGGCAAAGGGCAGATTCTAAGTGCTATAAGAAATTACCACTACAGTTATTTTCTGCACCACGAAGATGCAAACTGCACCTTTAAGATTCTTATATTAGTGTTTCAGCAACACGAAGATGCAACGTGCAGTTTCAGTATCTTTCTGCCCTGTGAAGATGCAACGTGCAGATTTTTAAGTGTTCTTGGGAATTCATCTCTAGGGATTTTCCAGCACCACGAAGATGCAAAGGGCAGTTTCTAAGTATTCTACTAGACTCCAATTTCACTATTTATTTTTTGCACCGTAACGATGCAAACGGCACACTCTCAGGTGTTGTAGGAGTTGCCTCAGAATATTTTTCTGCACCGTGAAGATGCAAACAAGAGCTGGGAGATAACGTATTTTAATAATCTTTCAGCACCATGAAAGAGGCAAACTGCACACTCTCAGGTGTTGTAGGAAGTTCTAGGTGTTGTAGGAGTTGCCTCAGAACGTACTGAGTAGACTCTGTCACCTTGTACCTTAAGGGAATAAAGGTGATGTATGTTCAGCTGCCTTGTGTCTAACTGTGAGGGTGAGGTCTAAGGGTGATTCTTGCAAAGAGTTGTCCGGAGATTCCTTTGCTTGATTGATGGACTAGGACTCCAATGAAAGCTGCAGGAAGAAGAAAAAGAAGACACAACATTGTTTCCTCTCTGCCTTGTTTCCCAGACATCCTGAAATCTTTTTTACCAGGGGAAAAAGCTGAAATATTGGGAACATCCCCCATTAGTGCCTTGTAATCTGTCAAGGTGAAGGTTTAAAACCTTCAAAGCCCACTGAGACACTTTTGGTCTAGTGGCTAGGAAGGCAGAGTCATATCTGGGAGTACTAGATTTGATTCTGTCCTCCCCATGAAGCCAACTGGGTGACCTTGGGCAAGTCACAGCTTTCTTCTGAGCTCTCACAACCCCACCTACTTCACAGGGTGTTCTGTTTTGGGGAGAAGAACAGAAGGTTTGTCAGCAGCTTTGAGTCCACTTAAGGGTGAGAACAGAAGGTTTGTCAGCTGCTTTGAGGCCCCTTAAATGGGTGTGAAAAGCAGGCAAGGAAGACAAAGAAATATTGGCTCTTCTACCCCGCTTTTCTCACCCATTTAAGGGGAATCAAAGCGGCTGACAAAGCTTGGCTATTCTTCTACCCACAACAGACACCCTGTGGGGCAGGTGGGGCTGTGAGAGCTCAGAAGAGAGCTGTGACTAGCCCAAGGTCACCCAGCTGGCTTCATGGGGGAGGGTGGAATTAAACCCAGTAATTCCAGATAAGAGTCTGGCTCCCTAACCAATAGACCAAAGTGGCTTTCCTTAACCAGGCAAAGAAATTACACCATCCTCAAACTCACCTGCTCTTGAAGAACCCAAAATGTGCTGGCACCTTTCTGAACCCACCTACCCAAAGAGCCATCCTACTCTCCTATCCAAACTGGCCCTTGGCAAGGTGACATCAAATTCATTTCCTAATTACCCAGACAAAAGAGTGAGAACAGGAAAGCAGGTACTCACACATGATGCTGAAGTCCTGGATGAAGAACGAACATCTGAAGAGGCCTCTTCCACATCCTTGCTGTTTCCATTGCATGGCAAATTCGTGCAAGGCTGCTCTTCCTTCCAGGTTCTTTTTTTTTGGGGGGGGGGATAAGTCATTTTGTTTAGCTGCAGCCTTATTCAAATAGGCCAAACGCCATAAGTGCATGAATGAAAATCAATGAAATTCAAAGCATGCCGTGAATTTAGTGGGGCTGCAGCATGGACCCAGTGAACTCTATGGCCCAGGAAAAAAAGAAAATAAGGCACAGGGTAAATATTGAGCCAGCCAGGGAGCTTAATTTACTTTAATGAAAGGCCAGATCATCTGTGCCGTCTTTCGTTGCCACCAGACCTTGGCCACACCTTTCAGTTGCCAGTCTGAAGGATACAGAGGGGACGCAGCGCCCCTTTGCCAAATGCCCAGGTCCAGCTGGGCTGCCATGGAATGAGAGACCAGGGGAGACGGAAATATATGGGCACCGGAAGGGGACGGGCCCTGGCCCAAGCACTGGAAGCAGGTTACAGAAGGTTTTCCATCCAAATAAACTCTGCCAGGCAGTTGTGGGTGCCAAGTCAGCTCAAGTGCCAATTACCTTGCCCGCTGCTTCTTCCAGTGCCCCCTTCCAAGTGTCCATATACTTCTGGTCTCCCCTGGGCTGGCATTGTGATGAGAGGCCAGCCGGTTCTGGGGATTTGGGAAGGGGGTGCTAACCCCAGCCTGAATGCCTCAAGGAGACCATTGCCTTAGCTGTCCCTATCTATCACTTGCAAAACCTGAGCTAAGAGAGAAAAAAGACCCCAGGTCTTACCTTTGATGTCTTCAACCCAGGGGGCGGGGCGTTGTTGCAGCTGACCCGCGCCGCCTTAGCCTCGATCGCCCACGAAAATCTAGCCGGCCCAAGGGCGAGAGGCACCAGGCGCTGGCTCGGTCAGCTGTTGATGGCCCACCTGGGTCCGGACACCAGATAGGTAGCTGAAAGGGAATGCCCACAGCCTCCCTCCAATATACATATAACAGTAAGGCCGTGGTCCCTTGAGGTTCACGAGGCTTTAAGCAGGAAATTAGAAACATTGCTCCTATAACCAGCAGAAAATGGGGAGTTTACCACTTAACACAACCGGATAGGAAATTGGGTAGGGGGTGCTGATCTCTCTTGCGCCTGAAATCTTCTGGTGAGATAGGAACCGCTCCAAACCACGCCAACAACCAGTTATATCCACTGCTGCAACCATAATACAAAAGCAGAAGATAAATGCCATCACTGCAAATTCCAGCAAACCAACTGCAGCCAAACCTTGTCGACAACTAATCCCACACCCCTGCCAACAACCAATAATGCAGGGGCTGGCAGAGGGTCTGGACCCCATTCCCTGAACACCACAGTCATACAAAGCCTGGGAACCTAAGTGCCACTTTCCTTCTAGAGCCAAAGACAAAGGACATCATACCTGATTGGGGCTTTCCCCCCCAGTTTTTTCACTTAGGAGGATGGTGGTGTGGTGGTGAGACACTCCCTAAATGACCCCTGCCCCCGGTCAGTTGGGCATCCATTTCAAGGCAGAGCAGAGAAAGCTGGAGGAGGAAGGCTGGACCCAGAAACCTCTCCTCAGCACTGGAACGGGCTAGAAGAGGTCTCAGAATGGTTGCCACCTGTCTCCACCCATGCCCTCTCATGCCACCGTGATAGAACATCACGCTTCCATTGACGATGGAGGCAGGTACCAGGCTTAGTACCTGCTTCCATGCAAGACGGAAGCGGTTACCAGGATGGGGGCCGTCTGTCTCTGCCCAAGCTATCTCACGCTTTTCGCTTTCCCTGTGCTGCCACCATAATGGAAGATGGAAGCAGATACCAGGGTAGGTGCCACTTGGGATTCCCCAAGCCCTCCTTTTCACTCTCTCTGGGCTGCCACCATGATGGAGGACCAGCTGATACCAGGTTACCCAGGCAGGGGGTGCAAACTCAGCCCGACCTCCCGCCCAGAAGCGTTTAAAGGGGACCACTGCCACATTTATCAGCTCCCAAAACACAGTAAAAGCAATTCAAAAAACCCCATGACGTACCTTTGATGTCTTCGACCCAGATGGTTGCAGGTAGATTCAGTTCTTCAGGCGATGAACGGTCCAGGTGTCCCGCGCGCACCTACCCTTATACCCACAAATACTGTGGGCACGAAGGGATGCCCGATTCTGGCCTTGGCAAACGCTGCTTGCCAACTGCCCAAATCCGGGCCTACAAATGACCAGACCACACCAAGTTATTAAGGCATCTTTATTGGTATGCACCGCAACGAAATAACGAAACCTAAAAAACATACATTCTTATACATTCTCAATAACTAGACCACACCAAGGTTCTCTAATATCTTTATTTGCATATGGCCTATCAAAAATGCATTAACAATACAGTTGCCATCTGGGTCAATGCTGAAAAGGAATCCCACCCACTCTTATTTCATTGCATCCCCAAAAATCTATTCTAGCATTTCAAAATAACTAACATTACAAACAATGTATTCTAGCATTACAAATGATCTATTCTAGAATTGCACAATATCTATTCTGGCATTGAAAATTTTCTATTCTAGCATTGCACAATATCTATTCTAGCATTGCAAATTTTATATTCTAGCATTGCAAATTTTATATTCTAGCATTGCAAAATGTTTCATTTACTGTAGCATTATAAAACATTGAACATTTCAAATTTCAATTGTAGCATTTCACATAACAGTCACAATGTTTCAAAAATCATTAACAAGGCAGTGGTCCCCTGGGCATCGGAAGCCTTAGCTTTTGCCCATCAAAGACAAACCTGGCCATGGCCCCTATGGGAAATGGGCGCTTTGACGGACTTACAGCATAGAACGGCAAGAAAAAAATGGGGAAAGCCCCTTTTTTGCCTTTAAAACTTTAGGAAGACCCCTTACCTTTCTGGGGAAGCATGCAAGCCCATCGCAAAGCACCCAGGTACAACCACCATCCTCACCTGTTTGTTCCAGTCCATAATGTGCATTCAAGGCAGTTTGTAATCAAGATACAAAACCCAGATAGGAAAACAGGTATCAGTATGCAGTATAGAATCCAAAACATCCATTTATGCAGTATAAAGTGCAATAATTTACATTGGTTCAGTATAAAGTGGAAAAAGCAACCCTTTGAAGTAAAATTCCAACCCACAGAAATATCCTCACCACAGAATCATCCAAAGAACGCCATCTTTGCCCCATGGTTTAAAAGCCAAACAACAGGAAAGAAACCACAATCGCGTCTTCCAAATGCCAAAACTTAGCAGCGAATAGAGTGCCATGTGCCTTAGCACCAGACCTAATGAGGGCTGAAAATCCAGAAGGCACCTAACGCCACACCCCTCCCAACAGCCAGGGGTGGGCAGAGGGTCCAGACCCCTTCCCTGAAAGCCAACGATCTGCAAGGACTCACAAGAGAAGCCGAAAACCAAGCGCTTAAACAGAAAAGGAATTCTCAAGCATTTCTTTGGGGGGTGCTAGATAGGGCTGGAAGCAGGTATCAGGTTGGTCATCTCCCAAAGGGATTCTGCAACCCAAAGCAGTCTGGGAGCCCCTAACCCAAAGTGGTTTGGGCCGCAGAATCGGATTGGTAGACAACCGGCCTGATGTCCGCTTCCGGCACTATCCAGTTCCCCTAATAAATGCTTCTTGCTTCCACTTCTTCCACCCTCCCCCAAATTCTGTTCAAGCATGATGCAGTGAGATCATGCAGCCCACCCCAGTGAAGGCTCTAGAGTTCAGAGGGGGCTATTCCACTTTTGCCAAGAGCCAAATCTCCGCACAACAATCGGGTCCCGCATTACTTGAGTTCTGAAAACAGGAAGAAACCCCTGTACGTGACCCCCTCCCCTGCATGCCCAGGATCAGCTGGGGAGCCATTTTTTGGCAGCCCAGACGACCCCCCAAATGGCAGAAGGAGCTACAGGAGGAAGACACGACCCCAGGACCTCTTACCTGCGCTGCAAATCTCTGGAAGCTGATTCCATGCAAGCTGATTCCAGTTTGGTTGCTGTCCAAACTGGCTATGCAACTTGGTTTGGGGTGACCATGGCTGCTTTTTCCTGTGCCACTGGACATGGCCAAGGAATGCTTGCTGGTTTAAATGTGTCTCCTTCCAAGCCCCTTCCCTTCACCCTCTTAGCATTCCCTGGGCTCCCATCAGGATGGGAGACCAGCTAATGCCAGGTATGTGGAGGGTGGGTGCAAAAACCCACCCTCACCGCCCACGGACAACTCTGCAAAGAGACCACTGCATCATTTATCAAAACACAGATTAAGAAGCCCACGTGACTCACCATTCCGTAGTCCTGGAGTCTTCAAACCCAGATGGCCCAGCCCTTCACGTCCCACAATGACCGTGGGACAGAAGGGGGTGAAGGACGCGACCCGAACGCAAACCGAAACCACGCCACACCAAGAAACAGATAAGACATAGCAGGAAATACATTTAAATTACATTTCTACCTAAACAACTTCCTACCTGCCTATGATAACCTTAGAAGAGCTATTGGGGATTCTAGGTGGTCTAAAGAAACATGATTATCCCTATCAAAGCGAACAACATATTTTTATTTGAGGAAGCCCCCAAATGACAAGACAACACAGTGATTGCAATATGCTTTATTTAGGAAAACTGGAAGAGGCAGATAAGCAATAGAAAGAAAAATACAATTTAGTGGACACAGGTTGATGTGGGAGCCATCTGGGTTCAGAACCTGAAAAGGAATCCCCACCCTCTTTCTAAACTCTCCCCACCCTATGCATTTCAACATTAACACTGGAAAAGTAATGCAGCGGTCTCTTTGAGGGTCCCAAGGCTCATGCTTCCAGAAAGCAGAAGCAGGCTGGTCTTTGGCACTGTAGCCATGTGAGCTTTGAGGGATGTACATCTCAGACTGCAGGAAAAAAGGTGAGGGGAAAAACCTCCCTTTTGCTACTAAAACCCTGGAAGACCCTAGACTCCTTGGGTGAAATGCAAATACACCTCAAAGCACACACAGGACCAGAGGTAACCCCCACCCTCACCTGCCTACCTTTGCACGAGGCGCAAGGAAAATGCAAAATCCAGGTATCAATGCATGGAATGATAATGCAATCAATTGCACATTAATATCAATTGCAAACAAACACAGAAATTATCTCCATCGTAAAGCTTCAGAACTGATTTCAAGAAGGCCTGTTTTTGCCCCTTTTAAGTGCCAAATTTCAGGGAAAGGAACCTCAAAGCACCTGTTAAAAAGCAGCAGAACTGAGTGAGAGGAAGGGGGCCCACCTGTCTTAAATGCCAGACCTACCTGTGCCCCAACCTAGATGAGGCAAGGAATGCCACCCACCCACCCAGCCTCCAGCCCCAGGGGTGGGCACAGTCTGGACCCCTACCCAGAATGCCACAGACCTTACCAACCGAGCGGAGCCTAGAACCAGTTGCCTAATGGGGAAAAGCCATCCCCCCCCCCAAGCATTTCTTGGGGGACAAGATGTGGCTGCTGGCAGCCATGAGGCTGGTCACCACCCAAAGGGATTCTGCTGACCCCAAAGCGGTCCGGGAGCCCCTCATCCCAGAGCGGTTTGGATCGCAGGATCCGTCTGGAGGACATCCAGCCTGAAGACGGCTCCTAGAGGCACCTCGTACCCTTAAGAAATTCCTGGCTGCCTTTTCCCCTCTCCATAAACCTGCAAACCTGTCTTCACAACAGAGCCAAAACCCTGCAAAGGGACGGAGGTTACCACCAAAAGCACCACAGAGAACCACACCGCATGTTTGAAGCACTAGGCACCATAATCCGGACCGCCTGACCAAGCCCAGAGGGCAGTAGTCCACACCAAGACCAAAGCTCCACCCATCAAGGACCAGAGCTAGAGGTGGGGTAGAAGGTCCAGACCCCGTCCCCAAATGCTGGAGGCTCTCCAAGTACCAAACGTGGAGTGCTAGCGTGGTAGGATGCCACCCAACGCCAGCTCTCCCACGCTTAGGTGCAGAAGATGCCCATCAAGAAAGTTCTGGTGCTTTTCTCAGGTGCAGAAGCTTAGGGTGGAGATGCATTCACCTGCTAGCAGGAGATGAAGCCCCCTGAGAACAGGGAGCCTCATGGAATGATAAAAGAGAAAAGACTCCTACTGTTGATGTCTTCAGGAGAATGAACTCCCAGGCAGGGCTGTAAGGAAAGGAAAATTAGAACGTAAGAGTCCAGCAGAGTCAGGCCACGGCCCATCCCACACTGTCCACCAGCTGCTTGTGGGCATCTCAAGCAGAAGACGAAGGCAGAACCTTCACCTGCTCTTGGCTTCCCGCAAACGGCCTTCAGAGGCCTCTTACCTGTCTCTTCGACCTGGGAACAGGTTCTGGGCATCCATTCCAGTAGCCACTGCTGCACCTGTCTTCCATGAATTAAGAGGACCCCTGCTGGGTCAGGCCACCCCACACCCACCCAACTGGGCACCTCAAGCAGGAGATGAAGGCCAAACCTTCACCTGCTCTTGACTCCCTGCCAAGGGCCCTGAGAGGCCTCCTGCCTGTCTATGCCACCTGCTCTAATGGTTAGGGAGCCAGACTCTTATCTGGGAATACTAGATTTGATTCTGCCCTCCTCCACAAAGCCAGCCGGGTGACCTCGGGCTAGTCACAGCTCTCTTCTGAGCTCTCACAATCCCATCTAACTCACAGGAAGTTTGTCGGGGGGAGAAGAACAGATGGTTTGTCAGCAGCTTTGAGTCCCCTTAAGGGTGAGACCAGGTTTGTCAGCTGCTTTGAGTCCCCTTAAATGGGTGAGGAAAGCGGGGAAGAAAAGCTAATTCTTCTTTTCAAAGGGACTCAGAGCAGCTGACAAAGCTTCTGTTCTTCTCTCCATGACAGAACACCTTGCGAGGCAGGTGGGGCTGTGAGAGCTCAGAAGAGAGCTGTGACTAGCCCAAGGTCACCCGACCGGCTTCATGAGGGAGGGCGGAATCGGATCCAGCATTCCCAGATAAGAGTCCGACGCCCTAACCACTAGACCAAACTGGCTTTCCTTAACCAGGCAAGGAAATTAACCATCCTCCAGCCAAAGGAGAACCCTTTGGAGCTCTTTACCATTGCTTTGCCTTTTAACCACCCAAAACAGCATCCCTGAAACCTCTGTAAAAAGATTACAAACCTCGAATTGTGACCGTCACACAGTGGGACTTCAGCATCTCCGTGATGACATCTGAAGCTGCTGCAAGGAAAGAAAACCTGAGATTAGAAGATTCACCTGTGAAACAGAAGGGAGACCTATCTTATGCTCAGAACCAAACGCTCTGGAAGCGCTTGAATCCGCCTTCAGAATACCCACAGGGGACCCACGAGTGGGACACTGTATGAGACCCTCACCCAACAGCCAGCTGAGCCCCTCACTTCCTTACCTGAACTCTGTAAGAAAAAGTAGCCACCTCATTTCCTAATTGCCAGGGGGTTGGGAAAACAGAGCAAAAACCAATCCAGGTACTCACAGGTAAGGATGCTGAAGTCGCGGAAGGAGGACGGGCTTCTTCAATGTGCCCTGCTGTCTTGTTTCCATCACTCAGGACGATGAATTGGGGCATGGATTCATCTTCTGCCAACCTGGACCCCAGTAAGCCCTATGGCCTATTTGGAAAGCAAAGTTCCTGGCACCATAACGATGCCAACTGCAGTTCAGTCCTAGCCCTCTTTGACAACCATGGTTCCTGGCACCATAACGATGCCAACTGCAGTTCAGTCCTAGCCCTCTTTGACAACAATGGTTCCTGGCACCATAACGATGCCAACTGCAGTTCAGTCCTAGCCCTCTTTGACAACCATGGTTCCTGGCACCATAACGATGCCAACTGCAGTTCAGTCCTAGCCCTCTTTGACAACCATGGTTCGTGGCACCATAACGATGCCAACTGCAGTTCAGTCCTAGCCCTCTTTGACAACCATGGTTCCTGGCACCATAACGATGCCAACTGCAGTTCAGTCCTAGCCCTCTTTGACAACCATGGTTCCTGGCACCGTAACGATGCCAACTGCAGTTCAGTCCTAGCCCTCTTTGACAACCATGGTTCCTGGCACCATAACGATGCCAACTGCAGTTCAGTCCTAGCCCTCTTTGACAACCATGGTTCCTGGCACCATAGCGATGCCAACTGCAGTTGAGTCCTAGCCCTCTTTGACAACCAAGGTTCCTGGCACCATAACGATGCCAACTGCAGTTCAGTCCTAGCCCTCTTTGACAACCATGGTTCCTGGCACCATAACGATGCCAACTGCAGTTCAGTCCTAGCCCTCTTTGGCAACCATGGTTCCTGGCACCATAACGATGCCAACTGCAGTTCAGTCCTAGCCCTCTTTGGCAACCATGGTTCCTGGCACCATGAAGATGCCAACTGCAGTTCAGTCCTAGCCCTCTTTGGCAACCATGGTTCCTGGCACCATAACGATGCCAACTGCAGTTCAGTCCTAGCCCTCTTTGACAACCATGGTTCCTGGCACCATAACGATGCCAACTGCAGTTCAGTCCTAGCCCTATTTAGCAAGCAAGGGTCTTAGCCACATGTACTTCCAGTCATCCCCACATGGCATGCACGCGACCTCTTACCCACCATGCTTTCTATCTGCTGATCTTCGCGCCATGCTCACAGCAGCTTAGGTGCGTCTTGATAAGAGGCCCATTCACTCCACACGCGACCTCTTACCCACCATGCTTTCTATCTGCTGATCCTCGCGCCATGCTCACAGCAGCTTAGGTGCGTCTTGATAAGAGGCCCATTCACTCCACACGCGACCTCTTACCCACCATGCTTTCTATCTGCTGATCTTTGCGCCATGCTCACAGCAGCTTAGGTGCGTCTTGATAAGAGGCCCATTCACTCCACACGCGACCTCTTACCCACCATGCTTTCTATCTGCTGATCTTTGCGCCATGCTCACAGCAGCTTAGGTGCGTCTTGATAAGAGGCCCATTCACTCCACAAGGACAGACAAGGATGACGTGGACAGGTCACAATCACACTCTAGGGAATCTAGGTGCCTCCTCACTTTAGAAAAAAACCCAATATTCTAACCCAAAACCTCTCCTTCCTCCCTGGGGTCCAGTTCTGCCAAGGCAGATAGGCAAAGGTGTGACTTTCCAAGCCCTGTAGGAAAAACACAGAAAAAGTGATTGGCAAACAAATCTATGCCATTATTGTTTATAATTACTTATTAATTATAATTGTTTCCTTTCTCTTCCTTGCCAAACATGGTAAGATTTATTTTACCAAGGCAAAAGGCTTGCAAAATCTCCCAATGGCCCAGGGAGAAGACCTAAAGCCCAGGTACTCACGCAAATGCCCACGTCCTGAACAGAGAATGAACGTCAGAATTGGCCCCTTCCACGTCCTTGCTGTTTCCATTCTTGAAAGCGATGAATTCAAGCTTGTCTTCTTCACTTTCTTCCAGGCAGGGAGACAATCTTCCTCACCCATTCCTTAGACCCCAATGATATCTATCTGCCATTATGCACCATGAATATGCAAACTGCAGATTTTGAGTGTTATGAGAAATTCCTATTTCAGTTATTTTTCTGCACCACAAAGATGCAAACTGCAGTTTCTCAAGTGTTCCAAAAGAATCATATATTAGCAATTTTTCCAGCACCACGTAGATGCAAAGTGCAGTTTCTAAGTGTTCTAGTAGACTCCAGTTTTTCTATTTCTTTGCACCAGAAAGATGCAACCTGCATTTTCTCAAGTATTATAGGAAGTTCGTATTTTAATTATTTTCTGCACGATGACCACGCATACGGCAGTTTTAAGTGTTTTAATAGACTCCAGTTTTAATATTTTTCTGCACCGTGAAGATGCAAACAAGAGCTGGGAGATACGTATTTTAATAATCTTTCAGCACCATGAAAGAGGCAAACTGCACACTCTCAGGTGTTGTAGGAAGTTCTAGGTGTTGTAGGAGTTGCCTCAGAACCTACTGAGTAGACTCTGTCACCTTGTACCTTAAGGGAATAAAGGTGATGTATGTTCAGCTGCCTTGTGCCTAACTGTGAAGGTGAGGTCTAAGGGTGATTCTTGCAAAGAGTTGTCCGGATATTTCTTTGCTTGATTGATGGACTAAGACTCAAATGAATGCTGCAGGAAGAGGAAGACGAAGACACATTGTTTCCTCTCTGTCTTGTTTGCCAGACATGCTGAAATTGTTATTACCAGGGGAAAATGATGAAATATTGGGAACATCCCCCTGTGGGGCCTTGAAATCAATGAAGATTCAGACTTAAACCCTTCAAGCCCACGGAGCCAGTTTGGTCTTGTGGCTAAGGACCCAGAGTCTGATCTGGGAATACCGGGTTCAATTCCAACTCTCGCCCATGAAGCCAACTTGGTGACCTTGGGCTAGACACAGCTCTCTTCTGAGCTCTCACAGCAATACCTACTGCACAGTGTTCTTGAGGGGAGAAGAAGAGATGGTTTGTCAGCAGCTTTGAGTCCCCTTAAAGGTGAGAACAGAAGGTTTGTCAGCTGCTTTGAGTCCCGTTAAATGGGTGAGAAAAGCGGGCAAGGAAGAAGAGTTGGCTTTTCTACCAAGCTTTTCTCACCCATTTAAGGGGACTCAATGCGGCTGACAAAGCTTTACTATTCTTCTCCCCACAACAGACACCCTGTGGGGCAGGTGGGGCTGTGAGAGCTCAGAAGAGAGCTGTGACTAGCCCAAGGTCACCCAGCTGGCTTCATGGGGGAGGGTGGAATCAAACCCAGTAATTCCAGATAAGAGTCTGGCTCCCTAACCAATAGACCAAAGTGGCTTTCCTTAACGAGGCAAAGAAATTACACCATCCTCAAACTCACCTGCTCTTGAAGAACCCAAAATGTGCTGGCACCTTTCTAAACCCACCTACCCAAAGAGCCATCCTACTCTCCTATCCAAACTGGCCCTTGGCAAGGAGACATCAAATTCATTTCCTAATAGCCCAGACAAAAGAGTGAGAACAGGAACACAGGTACTCACACATGATGCCGAAGTCCTGGATGAAGAACGAACATCTGAAGAGGCCTCTTCCACATCCTTGCTGTTTCCATTGCATGGCAAATTCGTGCAAGGCTGCTCTTCCTTCCAGGTTCTTTTTTTTTGGAGGGGGGAAAATAAGTTATTTTGTTTAGCTGCAGCCTTCTTCGAATAGGCCAAACGCCATAAGAGCATGAATGAAAATCAATGAAATTCAAAGCATGCCGTGAATTTAGTGGGGCTGCAGCATGGACCCAGTGAACTCTATGGCCCAGGAAAAAAAGAAAATAAGGCACAGGGTAAATATTGAGCCAGCCAGGGAGCTTAATTTACTTTAATGAAAGGCCAGATCATCTGTGCCGTCTTTCGTTGCCACCAGACCTTGGCCACACCTTTGAGTTGCCAGTCTGAAGGATACAGAGGGGACGCAGCGCCCCTTTGCCAAATGCCCAAGTCCAGCTGGGCTGCCATGGAATGAGAGACCAGGGGAGACGGAAATATATGGGCGCCGGAAGGGGACGGGCCCGGGATCAAGCACTGGAAGCAGGTTACAGAAGGTTTTCCATCCAAATAAACTCTGCCAGGCAGTTGTGGGTGCCAAGTCAGCTCAAGTGCCAATTACCTTGCCCGCTGCTTCTTCCAGTGCCCCCTTCCAAGTGTCCATATACTTCTGGTCTCCCCTGGGCTGGCATTGTGATGAGAGGCCAGCCGGTTCTGGGGATTTGGGAAAGGGGTGCTAACCCCAGCCTGAATGCCTCAAGGAGACCATTGCCTTAGCTGTCCCTATCTATCACTTGCAAAACCTGAGCTAAGAGAGAAAAAAGACCCCAGGTCTTACCTTTGATGTCTTCAACCCAGGGGGCGGGGCGTTGTTGCAGCTGACCCGCGCCGCCTTAGCCTCGATCGCCCACGAAAATCTAGCCGGCCCAAGGGCGAGAGGCACCAGGCGCTGGCTAGGTCAGCTGTTGATGGCCCACCTGGGTCCGGACGCCAGATAGGTAGCTGAAAGGGAATGCCCACAGCCTCCCTCCAATATACATATAACAGTAAGGCCGTGGTCTCTTGAGGTTCACGAGGCTTTAAGTAGGAAATTAGAAACATTGCTCCTATACCCAGCAGAAAATGGGGAGTTTACCACTTAAAACAATCAGAGAGGTAATTGGGTAGGGGGTGCTGATCTCTCTTGCTCCTGAAATCTTCTGGTGAGATAGGAACCGCTCCAAACCACGCCAACAAACAGTTCTATACATTGCTGCAACCATAATACAAAAGCAGAAGATAAGATAAATGCCATCACTGCAAATTCCAGCAAACCAACTGCAGCCAAACCTTGCCGACAACTATTGCCACACCCCTGCCAACAACCAACAACGCAGGGGCTGGCAGAGGGTCTGGACCCCTTTCCCTGAACACCACAGTCCTACAAAGCCTGGGAACCTAAGTGCCACTTTCCTTCTAGAGCCAAAGACAAAGGACATCATACCTGACTGGTGCTTTGTTTCCCAGTTTTTTCACTTAGGAGGATGGTGGTGTGGTGGTGAGACACTCCCTAAATGACCCCTGCCCCCGGTCAGTTGGGCATCCATTTCAAGGCAGAGCAGAGAAAGCTGGAGGAGGAAGGCTGGACCCAGAAACCTCTCCTCAGCACTGGAACGGGCTAGAAGAGGTCTCAGAATGGTTGCCACCTGTCTCCACCCATGCCCTCTCATGCCACCGCGATAGAACGTCACGCTTCCATTGACGATGGAGGCAGGTACCAGGATTAGTACCTGCTTCCATGCAAGACGGAAGCGGTTACCAGGATGGGGGCCATCTGTCTCTGCCCACGCTATCTCACACTTTTCGCTTTCCCTGTGCTGCCACCATGATGGAAGATGGAAGCAGATACCAGGGTAGGTGCCACTTGGGATTCCCCAAGCCCTCCTTTTCACTCTCTGGGCTGCCACCATGATGGAGGACCAGCTGATACCAGGTTACCCAGGCAGGGGGTGCAAACTCAGCCCGACCTCCCGCCCAGAAGCGTTTAAAGGGGACCACTGCCACATTTATCAGCTCCCAAAACACAGTAAAAGCAATTCAAAAGACCCCATGACGTACCTTTGATGTCTTCGACCCAGATGGTTGCAGGCAGATTCAGTTCTTCAGGCGATGAACGGTCCAGGTGTCCCGCGCGCACCTACCCTTATGCCCACTAATACTGTGGGCACGAAGGGATGCCCGATTCTGGCCTTGGCAAACGCTGCTTGCCAACTGCCCAAATCCGGGCCTACAAATGACCAGACCACACCAAATATTAAGGCATCTTTATTAGTATGCACCGCACCGAAATAACGAAACCTAAAAAACATACATTCTTATACATTCCCAATAACTAGACCACACCAAGGTTCTCTAATATCTTTATTTGCATATGGCCTATCAAAAATGCATTAACAATACAGTTGCCATCTGGGTCAATGCTGAAAAGGAATCCCACCCCCCCTTATTTCATTGCATCCCCAAAAATCTATTCTAGCATTTCAAAATAACTAACATTACAAACAATGTATTCTAGCATTACAAACGATCTATTCTGGCATTGCAAATATTCTATTCTAGCATTGCAAATTTTCTATTCTGGCATTGCAAATATTCTATTCTAGCATTGCAAATATTCTATTCTGGCATTGCAAATTTTCTATTCTAGCATTACAAATGATCTATTCTAGCATTGCAAATAATCTATTCTAGCATTGCAAAATGTTTCATTTACTGTGGCATTATAAAATATCCAACATTTCAAATTTCAATTGTAGCATTTCAAATAACAGTCACAATGTTTCAAAAATCATTAACAAGGCAGTGGTCCCCTGGGCATCAGAAGCCTTAGCTTTTGCCCATCACAGACAAACCTGGCCATGGCCCCTATGGGAAATGGGCGCTTTGACGGACTTACAGCTTAGAACGGCAAGAAAAAAATGGGGAAAACCCCTTTTTTGCCTTTAAAACTTTAGGAAGACCCCTTACCTTTCTGGGGAAGCATGCAAGCCCATCTCAAAGCACCCAGGTACAACCACCATCCTCACCTGTTTGTTCCAGTCCATAATGTGCATTCAAGGCAGTTTGTAATCAAGATACAAAACCCAGATAGGAAAACAGGTATCAGTATGCAGTATAGAATCCAAAACATCACATTTATGCAGTATAAAGTGCAATAATTTACATTGGTTCAGTATACAGTGGAAAAAGCAACCCATTGAAGTAAAATTCCAACCCACAGAAATATCCTCACCACAGAATCATCCAAAGAACGCCATCTTTGCCCCATGGTTTAAAAGCCAAACAACAGGAAAGAAACCACAATCGCGTCTTCCAAATGCCAAAACTTAGCAGCGAATAGAGTGCCATGTGCCTTAGCACCAGACCTAATGAGGGCTGAAAATCCAGAAGGCACCTAACGCCACACCCCTCCCAACAGCCAGGGGTGGGCAGAGGGTCCAGACCCCTTCCCTGAAAGCCAACGATCCGCAAGGACTCACAAGAGAAGCCGAAAACCAAGCGCTTAAACAGAAAAGGAATTCTCAAGCATTTCTTTGGGGGGTGCTAGATAGGGCTGGAAGCAGGTATCAGGTTGGTCATCTCCCAAAGGGATTCTGCAACCCAAAGCAGTCTGGGAGCCCCTAACCCAAAGTGGTTTGGGCTGCAGAATCGGATTGGTAGACAACCGGCCTGATGCCCGCTTCCAGCGCGATCCAGTTCCCCTAAGAAATGCTTCTTGCTTCCACTTCTTCCACCCTCCCCCAAATTCTGTTCAAGCATGATGCAGTGAGATCATGCAGCCCACCCCAGTGAAGGCTCTAGAGTTCAGAGGGGGCTGTTCCACTTTTGCCAAGAGCCAAATCTCCGCACAACAATCGGGTCCCACATTACTTGAGTTCCGAACACAGGAAGAAACCCCTGTACGTGACCCCATCCCCTGGATGCCCAGGATCAGCTGGGGAGCCATTTTGTGGCAGCCCAGAAGACCCCCCAAATGGCAGAAGGAGCTACAGGAGGAAGACACGACCCCAGGACCTCTTACCTGCGCTGCAAATCTCTGGAAGCTGATTCCATGCAAGCTGATTCCAGTTTGGTTGCTGTCCAAACTGGCTATGCAACTTGGTTTGGGGTGACCATGGCTGCTTTTTCCTGTGCCACTGGACATGGCCAAGGAACGCTTGCTGGTTTAAATGTGTCTCCTTCCAAGCCCCTTCCCTTCACCCTCTTAGCATTCCCTGGGCTCCCATCAGGATGGGAGACCAGCTAATGCCAGGTATTGGGAAGGTGGGTGCAAAAACCCACCCTCACCGCCCACGGACAACTCCGCAAAGAGACCACTGCATCATTTATCAAAACACAGATTAAAAAACCCACGTGACTCACCATTCCGTAGTCCTGGAGTCTTCAAACCCAGATGGCACAGCCCTTCACGTCCCACAATGACCGTGGGACAGAAGGGGGTGAAGGACGCGACCCGAACGCAAACCGAAACCACGCCACACCAAGAAACAGATAAGACATAGCAGGAAATACATTTAAATTACATTTCTACCTAAACACCTTCCTACCTGCCTATGATAACCTTAGAAGAGCTATTGGGGATTCTAGGTGGTCTAAAGAAACATGATTATCCCTATCAAAGCGAACAACATATTTTTATTTGAGGAAGCCCCCAAATGACAAGACAACACAGTGATTGCAATATGCTTTATTTAGGAAAACTGGAAGAGGCAGATAAGCAATAGAAAGAAAAATACAATTTAGTGGACACAGGTTGATGTGGGAGCCATCTGGGTTCAGAACCTGAAAAGGAATCCCCACCCTCTTTCTAAACTCTCCCCACCCTATGCATTTCAACATTAACACTGGAAAAGTAATGCAGCGGTCTCTTTGAGGGTCCCAAGGCTCATGCTTCCAGAAAGCAGAAGCAACCTGGTCTTTGGCACTGTAGCCATGTGAACTTTGAGGGATGTACATCTCAGACTGCAGGAAAAAAGGTGAGGAGAAAAACCTCCCTTTTGCTACTAAAACCCTTGGAAGACCCTAGACTCCTTGGGTGAAATGCAAATACACCTCAAAGCACACACAGGACCAGAGGGAACCCCCACCCTCACCTGCCTACCTTTGCACGAGGCGCAAGGAAAATGCAAAATCCAGGTATCAATGCATGGAATGATAATGCAATCAATTGCACATTAATATCAATTGCAAACACAGAAATTATCTCCATCGTAAAGCTTCAGAACTGATTTCAAGAAGGCCTGTTTTTGCCCCTTTTAAGTGCCAAATTTCAGGGAAAGGAACCTCAAAGCACCTGTTAAAAAGCAGCAGAACTGAGTGAGAGGAAGGGGGCCCACCTGTCTTAAATGCCAGACCTACCTGTGCCCCAACCTAGATGAGGCAAGGAATGCCACCCACCCACCCAGCCTCCAGCCCCAGGGGTGGGCACAGTCTGGACCCCTACCCAGAATGCCACAGACCTTACCAACCGAGCGGAGCCTAGAACCAGTCGCCTAATGGGGAAAAGCCATCCCCCCCAAGCATTTCTTGGGGGACAAGATGTGGCTGCTGGCAGCCATGAGGCTGGTCACCACCCAAAGGGATTCTGCTGACCCCAAAGCGGTCCGGGAGCCCCTCATCCCAGAGCGGTTTGGCTCACAGGATCCGTCTGGAGGACATCCAGCCTGAAGACGGCTCCTAGAGGCACCTAGTACCCTTAAGAAATTCCTGGCTGCCTTTTCCCCTCTCCATAAACCTGCAAACCTGTCTTCACAACAGAGCCAAAACCCTGCAAAGGGACGGAGGTTACCACCAAAAGCACCACAGAGAACCACACCGCATGTTTCAAGCACTAGGCACCATAATCCGGACCGCCTGACCAAGCCCAGAGGGCAGTAGTCCACACCAAGACCAAAGCTCCACCCATCAAGGACCAGAGCTAGAGGTGGGGTAGAAGGTCCAGACCCCGTCCCCAAATGCTGGAGGCTCTCCAAGTACCAAACGTGGAGTGCTAGCGTGGTAGGATGCCACCCAACGCCAGCTCTCCCACGCTTAGGTGCAGAAGATGCCCATCAAGAAAGTTCTGGTGCTTTTCTCAGGTGCAGAAGCTTAGGGTGGAGATGCATTCACCTGCTAGCAGGAGGTGGACCACCCGCTAGCAGGAGATGAAGCCCCCTGAGAACAGGGAGCCTCATGGAATGATAAAAGAGAAAAGACTCCTACTGTTGATGTCTTCAGGAGAATGAACTCCCAGGCAGGGCTGTAAGGAAAGGAAAATTAGAACGTAAGAGTCCAGCAGAGTCAGGCCACGGCTCATCCCACACTGTCCACCAGCTGCTTGTGGGCATCTCAAGCAGAAGACGAAGGCAGAACCTTCACCTGCTCTTGGCTTCCCGCAAACGGCCTTCAGAGGCCTCTTACCTGTCTCTTCGACCTGGGAACAGGTTCTGGGCATCCATTCCAGTAGCCACTGCTGCACCTGTCTTCCATGAATTAAGAGGACCCCTGCTGGGTCAGGCCACCCCACACCCACCCAACTGGGCACCTCAAGCAGGAGATGAAGGCCAAACCTTCACCTGCTCTTGACTCCCTGCCAAGGGCCCTGAGAGGCCTCCTGCCTGTCTATGCCACCTGCTCTAATGGTTAGGGAGCCAGACTCTTATCTGGGAATACTAGATTTGATTCTGCCCTCCTCCACAAAGCCAGCCGGGTGACCTCGGGCTAGTCACAGCTCTCTTCTGAGCTCTCACAATCCCATCTAACTCACAGGAAGTTTGTCGGGGGGAGAAGAACAGATGGTTTGTCAGCAGCTTTGAGTCCCCTTAAGGGTGAGAACAGGTTTGTCAGCTGCTTTGAGTCCCCTTAAATGGGTGAGGAAAGCGGGGAAGAAAAGCTAATTCTTCTTTTCAAAGGGACTCAGAGCAGCTGACAAAGCTTCTGTTCTTCTCTCCATGACAGAACACCTTGCGAGGCAGGTGGGGCTGTGAGAGCTCAGAAGAGAGCTGTGACTAGCCCAAGGTCACCCGACCGGCTTCATGAGGGAGGGCGGAATCAGATCCAGCATTCCCAGATAAGAGTCCGACGCCCTAACCACTAGACCAAACTGGCTTTCCTTAACCAGGCAAGGAAATTAACCATCCTCCAGCCAAAGGAGAATCCTTTGGAGCTCTTTACCATTGCTTTGCCTTTTAACCACCCAAAACAGCATCCCTGAAACCTCTGTAAAAAGATTACAAACCTCGAATTGTGACCGTCACACAGTGGGACTTCAGCATCCCCGTGATGACATCTGAAGCTGCTGCAAGGAAAGAAAACCTGAGATTAGAAGATTCACCTGTGAAACAGAAGGGAGACCTATCTTATGCTCAGAACCAAATGCTCTGGAAGCGCTTGAATCCGCCTTCAGAATACCCACAGGGGACCCACGAGTGGGACACTGTATGAGACCCTCACCCAACAGCCAGCTGAGCCCCTCACTTCCTTACCTGAACTCTGTAAGAAAAAGTAGCCACCTCATTTCCTAATTGCCAGGGGGTTGGGAAAACAGAGCAAAAACCAATCCAGGTACTCACAGGTAAGGATGCTGAAGTCGCGGAAGGAGGACGGGCTTCTTCAATGTGCCCTGCTGTCTTGTTTCCATCACTCAGGACGATGAATTGGGGCATGGATTCATCTTCTGCCAACCTGGACCCCAGTAAGCCCTATGGCCTATTTGGAAAGCAAAGTTCCTGGCACCATAACGATGCCAACTGCAGTTCAGTCCTAGCCCTCTTTGACCACCATGGTTCCTGGCACCATAACGATGCCAACTGCAGTTCAGTCCTAGCCCTCTTTGACAACCATGGTTCCTGGCACCGTAACGATGCCAACTGCAGTTCAGTCCTAGCCCTCTTTGACAACCATGGTTCCTGGCACCGTAACGATGCCAACTGCAGTTCAGTCCTAGCCCTCTTTGACAACCATGGTTCCTGGCACCGTAACGATGCCAACTGCAGTTCAGTCCTAGCCCTCTTTGACAACCATGGTTCCTGGCGCCATAACGATGCCAACTGCAGTTCAGTCCTAGCCCTCTTTGACAACCATGGTTCCTGGCACCATAGCGATGCCAACTGCAGTTGAGTCCTAGCCCTCTTTGACAACCAAGGTTCCTGGCACCATAACGATGCCAACTGCAGTTCAGTCCTAGCCCTCTTTGACAACCATGGTTCCTGGCACCATAACGATGCCAACTGCAGTTCAGTCCTAGCCCTCTTTGGCAACCATGGTTCCTGGCACCATAACGATGCCAACTGCAGTTCAGTCCTAGCCCTCTTTGGCAACCATGGTTCCTGGCACCATGAAGATGCCAACTGCAGTTCAGTCCTAGCCCTCTTTGGCAACCATGGTTCCTGGCACCATAACGATGCCAACTGCAGTTCAGTCCTAGCCCTCTTTGACAACCATGGTTCCTGGCACCATAACGATGCCAACTGCAGTTCAGTCCTAGCCCTATTTAGCAAGCAAGGGTCTTAGCCACATGTACTTCCAGTCTTCCCCACATGGCATGCACGCGACCTCTTACCCACCATGCTTTCTATCTGCTGATCTTCGCGCCATGCTCACAGCAGCTTAGGTGCGTCTTGATAAGAGGCCCATTCACTCCACACGCGACCTCTTACCCACCATGCTTTCTATCTGCTGATCTTTGCGCCATGCTCACAGCAGCTTAGGTGCGTCTTGATAAGAGGCCCATTCACTCCACACGCGACCTCTTACCCACCATGCTTTCTATCTGCTGATCTTTGCGCCATGCTCACAGCAGCTTAGGTGCGTCTTGATAAGAGGCCCATTCACTCCACACGCGACCTCTTACCCACCATGCTTTCTATCTGCTGATCCTCGCGCCATGCTCACAGCAGCTTAGGTGCGTCTTGATAAGAGGCCCATTCACTCCACACGCGACCTCTTACCCACCATGCTTTCTATCTGCTGATCTTCGCGCCATGCTCACAGCAGCTTAGGTGCGTCTTGATAAGAGGCCCATTCACTCCACACGCGACCTCTTACCCACCATGCTTTCTATCTGCTGATCCTCGCGCCATGCTCACAGCAGCTTAGGTGCGTCTTGATAAGAGGCCAATTCACTCCACAAGGACAGACAAGGATGACGTGGACAGGTCACAATCACACTCTAGGGAATCTAGGTGCCTCCTCACTTTAGAAAAAAACCCAATATTCTAACCCAAAAACTCTCCTTCCTCCCTGGGGTCCAGTTCTGCCAAGGCAGATAGGCAAAGGTGTGACTTTCCAAGTCCCTGTAGGAAAAACACAGAAAAAGTGATTGGCAAACAAATCTATGCCATTATTATTTATAATTAATTATTCACTAATTATAATTGTTTCCTTTCTCTTCCTTGCCAAACATGGTAAGATTTATTTTACCAAGGCAAAATGCTTGCAAATTCTCCCAATGGCCCAGGGAGAAGACCTAAAGCCCAGGTACTCACGCAAATGCCCACGTCCTGAACAGAGAATGAACTTCAGAATTGGCCCCTTCCACATTCTTGCTGTTTCCATTCTTGAAAGCGATGAATTCAAGCTTGTCTTCTTCACTTTCTTCCAGGCAGGGAGACAATCTTCCTCACCCATTCCTTAGACCCCAGTGATATCTATCTGCCATTATGCACCATGAATATGCAAACTGCAGATTTTGAGTGTTATGAGAAATTCCTATTTCAGTTATTTTTCTGCACCACAAAGATGCAAACTGCAGTTTCTCAAGTGTTCCAAAAGAATCATATATTAGCAATTTTTCCAGCACCACGTAGATGCAAAGTGCAGTTTCTAAGTGTTCTAGTAGACTCCAGTTTTTCTATTTCTTTGCACCAGAAAGATGCAACCTGCATTTTCTCAAGTATTATAGGAAGTTCGTATTTTAATTATTTCCTGCACCACAACCATGCATACTGCAGTTTTAAGTGTTTTAATAGACTCCAGTTTTAATATTTTTCTGCACCGTGAAGATGCAAACAAGAGCTGGGAGATACGTATTTTAATAATCTTTCAGCACCATGAAAGAGGCAAACTGCACACTCTCAGGTGTTGTAGGAAGTTCTAGGTGTTGTAGGAGTTGCCTCAGAACCTACTGAGTAAACTCTGTCACCTTGTACCTTAAGGGAATAAAGGTGATGTATGTTCAGCTGCCTTGTGTCTAACTGTGAGGGTGAGGTCTAAGGGTGATTCTTGCAAAGAGTTGTCCGGAGATTTCTTTGCTTGATTGATGGACTAAGACTCAAATGAATGCTGCAGGAAGAGGAAGACGAAGACACATTGTTTCCTCTCTATCTTGTTTGCCAGACATGCTGAAATTCTTATTACCAGGGGAAAATGATGAAATATTGGGAACATCCCCCCGTGGAGCCTCGAAATCGATGAAGATTCAGATTTAAACCCTTCAAGCCCACAGAGCCAGTTTGGTCTAGTGGCTAAGGACCCAGAGTCTGATCTGGGAATATCGGGTTCAATTCCACCCTCCCCCATGAAGCCAACTGGGTGACCTTGGGCTAGACACAGCTCTCTTCTGAGCTCTCACAGCAATACCTACTGCACAGAGTGTTCTTGAGGGGAGAAGAAGAGACGGTTTGTCAGCAGCTTTGAGTCCCCTTAAAGGTGAGAACAGAAGGTTTGTCAGCTGCTTTGAGTCCCGTTAAATGGGTGAGAAAAGCGGGCAAGGAAGAAGAGTTGGCTTTTCTACCAAGCTTTTCTCACCCATTTAAGGGGACTCAATGCGGCTGACAAAGCTTTTCTGTTCTTCTCCCCACAACAGACACCCTGTGGGGCAGGTGGGGCTGTGAGAGCTCAGAAGAGAGCTGTGACTAGCCCAAGGTCACCCAGCTGGCTTCATGGGGGAGGGTGGAATCAAACCCAGTAATTCCAGATAAGAGTCTGGCTCCCTAACCAATAGACCAAAGTGGCTTTCCTTAACCAGGCAAAGAAATTACACCATCCTCAAACTCACCTGCTCTTGAAGAACCCAAAATGTGCTGGCACCTTTCTGAACCCACCTACACAAAGAGCCATCCTACCCTCCTCTCCAAACTGGCACTTCTCAAGGAGACATCAAATTCATTTCCTAATTGCCCAGACAAAAGAGTGAGAACAGGAAAGCAGGTACTCACACATGATGCCGAAGTCCTGGATGAAGAACGAACATCCAAAGAGGCCTCCTTCCACATCCTTGCTGTTTCCATTGCATGACAAATTCGTGCAAGGCTGCTCTTCCTTCCAGGTTCTTTTTTTTTGGAGGGGGGAAAATAAGTAATTTTGTTTAGCTGCAGCCTTATTCAAATAGGCCAAACGCCATAAGTGCATGAATGAAAATCAATGAAATTCAAAGCATGCCGTGAATTTAGTGGGGCTGCAGCATGGACCCAGTGAACTCTATGGCCCAGGAAAAAAAGAAAATAAGGCACAGGGTAAATATTGAGCCAGCCAGGGAGCTTAATTTACTTTAATGAAAGGCCAGATCATCTGTGCCGTCTTTCGTTGCCACCAGACCTTGGCCACACCTTTCAGTTGCCAGTCTGAAGGATACAGAGGGGACGCAGCGCCCCTTTGCCAAATGCCCAGGTCCAGCTGGGCTGCCATGGAATGAGAGACCAGGGGAGACGGAAATATATGGGCACCAGAAGGGGACGGGCCCTGGCCCAAGCACTGGAAGCAGGTTACAGAAGGTTTTCCATCCAAATAAACTCTGCCAGGCAGTTGTGGGTGCCATTACCTTGCCCGCTGCTTCTTCCAGTGCCCCCTTCCAAGTGTCCATATACTTCTGGTCTCCCCTGGGCTGGCATTGTGATGAGAGGCCAGCCGGTTCTGGGGATTTGGGAAGGGGGTGCTAACCCCAGCCTGAATGCCTCAAGGAGACCATTGCCTTAGCTGTCCCTATCTATCACTTGCAAAACCTGAGCTAAGAGAGAAAAAAGACCCCAGGTCTTACCTTTGATGTCTTCAACCCAGGGGGCGGGGCGTTGTTGCAGCTGACCCGCGCCGCCTTAGCCTCGATCGCCCACGAAAATCTAGCCGGCCCAAGGGCGAGAGGCACCAGGCTCTGTCCAGGTCAGCTGTTGATGGCCCACCTGGGTCCGGACTCCAGATAGGTAGCTGAAAGGGAATGCCCACAGCCTCCCTCCAATATACATATAACAGTAAGGCCGTGGTCCCTTGAGGTTCACGAGGCTTTAAGCAGGAAATTAGAAACATTGTTCCTATAACCAGCAGAAAATGGGGAGTTTACCACTTAACACAACCGGATAGGAAATTGGGTAGGGGGTGCTGATCTCTCTTGCTCCTGAAATCTTCTGGTGAGATAGGAACCGCTCCAAACCACGCCAACAACCAGTTATAGCCACTGCTGCAAACATAATACAAAAGCAGAAGATAAATGCCATCACTGCAAATTCCAGCAAACCAACTGCAGCCAAACCTTGCTGACAACTAATGCCACACCCCTGCCAACAACCAACAACGCAAGGGCTGGCAGAGGGTCTGGACCCCATTCCCTGAACACCACAGTCCTACAAAGCCTGGGAACCTAAGTGCCACTTTCCTTCTAGAGCCAAAGACAAAGGACATCATACCTGATTGGGGCTTTCCCCCCCAGTTTTTTTACTTAGGATGGTGGTGTGGTGGTGAGACACTCCCTAAATGACCCCTGCCCCCGGTCAGTTGGGCATCCATTTCAAGGCAGAGCAGAGAAAGCTGGAGGAGGAAGGCTGGACCCAGAAACCTCTCCTCAGCACTGGAACGGGCTAGAAGAGGTCTCAGAATGGTTGCCACCTGTCTCCACCCATGCCCTCTCGTGCCACCGTGATAGAACATCACGCTTCCGTTGACGATGGAGGCAGGTACCAGGCTTAGTACCTGCTTCCATGCAAGACGGAAGCGGTTACCAGGATGGGGGCCGTCTGTCTCTGCCCACGCTATCTCACGCTTTTCGCTTTCCCTGTGCTGCCACCATAATGGAAGATGGAAGCAGATACCAGGGTGGGTGCCACTTGGGATTCCCCAAGCCCTCCTTTTCACTCTCTCTGGGCTGCCACCATGATGGAGGACCAGCTGATACCAGGTTACCCAGGCAGGGGGTGCAAACTCAGCCCGACCTCCCGCCCAGAAGTGTTTAAAGGGGACCACTGCCACATTTATCAGCTCCCAAAACACAGTAAAAGCAATTCAAAAGACCCCATGACGTACCTTTGATGTCTTCGACCCAGATGGTTGCAGGTAGATTCAGTTCTTCAGGCGATGAACGGTCCAGGTGTCCCGCGCGCACCTACCCTTATACCCACAAATACTGTGGGCACAAAGGGATGCCCAATTCTGGCCTTGGCAAACGCTGCTTGCCAACTGCCCAAATCCGGGCCTACAAATGACCAGACCACACCAAGACATTAAGGCATCTTTATTAGTATGCACTGCACCGAAATAACGAAACCTAAAAAACATACATTCTTATACATTCCCAATAACTAGACCACACCAAGGTTCTCTAATATCTTTATTTGCATATGGCCTATCAAAAATGCATTAACAATACAGTTGCCATCTGGGTCAATGCTGAAAAGGAATCCCACCCACCCTTATTTCATTGCATCCCCAAAAATCTATTCTAGCATTTCAGAATAAGTAACATTACAAACAATGTATTCTAGCATTGCAAATATTCTGTTCTGGCATTGCAAATATTCTATTCTAGCATTGCACAATATCTATTCTAGCATTGCAAATAATCTATTCTAGCATTTCAAAATAACTAACATTACAAACAATGTATTCTAGCATTACAAACGATCTATTCTGGCATTGCAAATATTCTATTCTAGCATTGCAAATTTTCTATTCTGGCATTGCAAATTTTCTATTCTAGCATTGCAAAATGTTTCATTTACTGTGGCATTATAAAATATCCAACATTTCAAATTTCAATTGTAGCATTTCACATAACAGTCACAATGTTTCAAAAATCATTAACAAGGCAGTGGTCCCCTGGGCATCGGAAGCCTTAGCTTTTGCCCATCACAGACAAACCTGGCCATGGCCCCTATGGGAAATGGGCGCTTTGACGGACTTACAGCTTAGAACAGCAGGAAAAAAATGGGGAAAACCCCTTTTTTGCCTTTAAAACTTTAGGAAGACCCCTTACCTTTCTGGGGAAGCATGCAAGTCCATCTCAAAGCACCCAGGTACAACCACCATCCTCACCTGTTTGTTCCATTCCATAATGTGCATTCAAGGCAGTTTGTAATCAAGATACAAAACCCAGATAGGAAAACAGGTATCAGTATGCAGTATAGAATCCAAAACATCACATTTATGCAGTATAAAGTGCAATAATTTACATTGGTTCAGTATACAGTGGAAAAAGCGACCCTTCCATGTAAAATTCCAACCCACAGAAATATCCTCACCACAGGGTCATCCAAAGAACGCCATCTTTGCCCCATGGTTTCAATGCCAAACAGGAAAGCAACCACAATCGCGTCTTCCAAATGCCAAAACCTAGCACGGAAAAGAGTGCCATGTGCCTTAGCACCAGACATAAGGAGGGCTGAACATCCGGAAGGCACCTAACGCCACACCCCTCCCAACAGCCAGAGGTGGGCAGAGGGTCCAGACCCCTTCCCTGAAAGCCAACGATCCGCAAGAACTCACAAGAGAAGCCGAAAACCAAGCGCTTAAACAGAAAAGGAATTCTCAAGCATTTCTTTGGGGGTTGCTAGATAGGGCTGGAAGCAGGTATCAGGTTGGTCATCTCCCAAAGGGATTCTGCAACCCAAAGCAGTCTGGGAGCCCCTAACCCGAAGTGGTTTGGGCCGCAGAATCGGATTGGTAGACAACCAGCCTGATGCCCACTTCCAGCGCGATCCAGTTCCCCTAAGAAATGCTTCTTGCTTCCACTTCTTCCACCCTCCCCCAAATTCTGTTCAAGCATGATGCAGTGAGATCATGCAGCCCACCCCAGTGAAGGCTCTAGAGTTCAGAGGGGGCTGTTCCACTTTTGCCAAGAGCCAAATCTCCGCACAACAATCGGGTCCCGCATTACTTGAGTTCTGAAAACAGGAAGAAACCCCTGTACGTGACCCCCTCCCCTGCATGCCCAGGATCAGCTGGGGAGCCATTTTTTGGCAGCCCAGACGACCCCCCAAATGGCAGAAGGAGCTACAGGAGGAAGACACGACCCCAGGACCTCTTACCTGCGCTGCAAATCTCTGGAAGCTGATTCCATGCAAGCTGATTCCAGTTTGGTTGCTGTCCAAACTGGCTACGCAACTTGGTTTGGGGTGACCATGGCTGCTTTTTCCTGTGCCACTGGACATGGCCAAGGAACGCTTGCTGGTTTAAATGTGTCTCCTCCCAAGCCCCTTCCCTTCACCCTCTTAGCATTCCCTGGGCTCCCATCAGGATGGGAGTCCAGCTAATGCCAGGTATGTGGAGGGTGGGTGCAAAAACCCACCCTCACCGCCCACGGACAACTCTGCAAAGAGACCACTGCATCATTTATCAAAACACAGATTAAGAAGCCCACGTGACTCACCATTCCGTAGTCCTGGAGTCTTCAAACCCAGATGGCCCAGCCCTTCACGTCCCACAATGACCGTGGGACAGAAGGGCGTGAAGAGCGCAAGCCCCGGACGCAAACCAAAACCACGCCACACCAAGGAGCACACCACACCAGCAAAACAATATGTTTTATTTCTTATAAAAGCCATTACATTGATCTCAAGGCAATTTGGTTAGCAAGCTAGACAGTTTAGAAGAAACAGAGAAGAAGACATAGCAGGAAATACATTTAAATTACATTTCTACATAAACACCTTCCTACCAGCCTATGATAACCTTAGAAGAGCTATTGGGGATTCTAGGTGGCCTAAAGAGACTTGAATATCCCTATCAAAGCAAACAAAATATTTTTATTTGAGGAAGCCCCCAAATGACAAGACAACACAGTGATTGTAATAATCTTTATTCAGGAAAACTGGAAGAGGCAGAAAAGCAATAGAAAGTAAAATACAATTGAGTGGACGCAGGTTGATGTGGGAGCCATCTGGGTTCAGAACCTGAAAAGGAATCCCCACCCTCTTTCTAACCTCTCCCCACCATATGCATTTCAACATTAACACTGGAACAGTAATGCAGCGGTCTCTTTGAGGGTCCCAAGGCTCATGCTTCCAGAAAGCAGAAGCAACCTGGTCTTTGGCACTGTAGCCATGTGAGCTTTGAGGGATGTACATCTCAGACTGCAGGAAAAAAGGTGAGGGGAAAAACCTCCCTTTTGCTACTAAAACCCTGGAAGACCCTAGACTCCTTGGGTGAAATGCAAATACACCTCAAAGCACACACAGGACCAGAGGGAACCCCCACCCTCACCTGCCTACCTTTGCACGAAGCGCAAGGAAAATGCAAAATTCAGGTATCAAAGCATGAAATGAAAATGCAATCAATTGCACATTAATATCAATTGCAAACAAACACAGAAATTATCTCCACCGTAAAGCTTCAGAGCTGATACTAGGAAGGCCTGTTTTTGCCCCTTTTAAGTGCCAAATTTCTGGGAAAGGAACCTCAAAGCACCCTTTGAAAAGCAGCAGAACTGAGTGAGAGGAAGCGTGCCCACCTGTCTTAAATGCCAGATTTACCTGTGCCCCAACCCAGAGTAGGCAAGGAATGCCACCCACCCCCCCAGCCTCCAGCCCCAGGGGTGGGCAGAGTCTGGACCCCTACCCAGAATGCCACAGACCTTACCAACCGAGCGGAGCCTAAAACCAGTCGCCTAATGGGGAAAAGCCGCCCCCCCCAAGAAATGCTGATGTGGCTGCTGTCAGCCATGAGGCTGGTCATCACCCAAAGGGATTCTGCTGACCCCAAAGTGGTCTGGGAGCCCCTCATCCCAGAGCAGTTTGGGCCACAGGATCCGTCTGGGGAATATGCAACCTGACGCCGGCTCCTAGAGGAATCTAGTTCTCTTACGAAAATCCTGGCTGCCTTTTCCCCTCTCTGTAAACCTGCAAACCAAAACCCTGCAAAGAGACATATGTTACAAACCAAAAGCACCACAGAGAACCGCACTGCCTGTTTCAAACACTAGGCACCAAAATCTGGACCAGCTGACCAAGCCCAGAGGCCGGTGTCCACACCAAGACCAATGCTCCACCCATCAAGGACCAGAGCTAGAGGTGGGGTAGAAGGTCCAGACCCTGTCCCCAAATGCTGGAGGCTCTCCCAGTGACAAGGGTGTAGTGCTAGCATGGTTGGAAGCAACCCAACGCTAGCTCTCCCTCTCTTAGGTGCAGAAGATGCCCATCAAGAAAGTTCTGGTGTTTTTCTCAGGTGCAGAAGCTTAGGGTGGAGATGAATTCACCTGCTAGCAGGAGGTGGACTACCTGCTAGCAGGAGATGAAGCCCCCTGAGAACAGGGAGCCTCATGGAATGATAAGAAAATGAGAAAAGTCTCCTACTTTTGATGTCTTCGGGAGAATGAACTCCCAGGCAGGGCTGCAAGGAAAAGAACATTGGAATGTAAGAGTCCAGCAGAGTCAGGCCATGGACCATCCCACAGTGTCCCACCAGCTGCTTGTGGGCACCTCAAGCAGAAGACGAAGGCAGAACCTTCACCTGCTCTTGGCTTCCCGCAAACGGCATTCAGAGGCCTCTTACCTGTCTCTCCAACCTGGGAACAGGATCTGGGAATCCATTCCAGTAGCCACTGCGGCACCTGTCTTCCATGAATTAGCTGGAAGCCTGCTGGGTCAGGCCACCACCCACCTAGTCCAGCAACCAACCTCACGCAGTGGGCCACCGGTTGCTTCTGGGCATCTCAAGCAGGAGATGAAGGCAAAACCTTCACCTGCTCTTGACTCCCTGCCAAGGGCCCTGAGAGGCCTCCTGCCTGTGTCTGCCACCTGCTCTAATGTTTAGGGAGCCAGACTCTTACCTGGGAATACTAGATTTGATTCTGCCCTCCTCTACAAAGCCAGCCGGGTGACTTTGGGCTAGTCACAGCTCTCTTCTGAGCTCTCACAATCCCATCTAACTCACAGGAAGTTTGTCGGGGGGAGAAGAACAGATGGTTTGTCAGCAGCTTTGAGTCCCCTTAAGGGTGAGAACAGGTTTGTCAGCTGCTTTGAGTCCCCTTAAATGGGTGAGGAAAGCAGGGAAGAAAAGCTAATTCTTCTTTTCAAAGGGACTCAGGGCAGCTGACAAAGCTTCTGTTCTTCTCTCCATGACAGAACACCTTGCGAGGCAGGTGGGGCTGTGAGAGCTCAGAAGAGAGCTGTGACTAGCCCAAGGTCACCCGACCGGCTTCATGAGGGAGGGCGGAATCGGATCCAGCATTCCCAGATAAGAGTCCGACGCCCTAACCACTAGACCAAACTGGCTTTCCTTAACCAGGCAAGGAAATTAACCATCCTCCAGCCAAAGGAGAACCCTTTGGAGCTCTTTACCATTGCTTTGCCTTTTAACCACCCATAACAGCATCCCTGAAACCTCTGTAAAAAGATTACAAACCTCGAATTGTGACCGTCACACAGTGGGACTTCAGCATCCCCGTGATGACATCTGAAGCTGCTGCAAGGAAAGAAAACCTGAGATTAGAAGATTCACCTGTGAACCAGCGGGGAGACCTATCTTATGCTCAGAACCAAACGCTCTGGAAGCGCTTGAATCCGCCTTCAGAATACCCACAGGGGACCCACGAGTGGGACACTGTATGAGACCCTCACCCAACAGCCAGCTGAGCCCCTCACTTCCTTACCTGAACTCTGCAAGAAAAAGTAGCCACCTCATTTCCTAATTGACAGGGGGTCGGGAAAACAGAGCAAAAACCAATCCAGGTACTCACAGGTAAGGATGCTGAAGTCGCGGAAGGAGGACGGGCTTCTTCAATGTGCCCTGCTGTCTTGTTTCCATCACTCAGGACGATGAATTGGGGCATGGATTCATCTTCTGCCAACCTGGACCCCAGTAAGCCCTATGGCCTATTTGGAAAGCAAAGTTCCTGGCACAATAAAGATGCCAGCTGCAGCTCAGTCCTAGCCCTCTTCGACAACCATGGTTCCTGGCACCATAACGATGCCAACTGCAGCTCAGTCCTAGCCCTCTTTGACAACCATGGTTCCTGGCACCATAACGATGCCAACTGCAGTTCAGTCCTAGCCCTCTTTGTCAACCATGGTTCCTGGCACCATAACGATGCCAACTGCAGTTCAGTCCTAGCCCTCTTTGACAACCATGGTTCCTGGCACCATAACGATGCCAGCTGCAGCTCAGTCCTATCCCTCTTTGACAACCATGGTTCCTGGCACCATAACGATGCCAACTGCAGCTCAGTCCTAGCCCTCTTTGACAACCATGGTTCCTGGCACCATAACGATGCCAACTGCAGCTCAGTCCTATCCCTCTTTGACAACCATGGTTCCTGGCACCATAACGATGCCAACTGCAGTTCAGTCCTAGCCCTCTTTGACAACCATGGTTCCTGGCACCATAACGATGCCAACTGCAGCTCAGTCCTAGCCCTCTTTGACAACCATGGTTCCTGGCACCATAACGATGCCAACTGCAGTTCAGTCCTAGCCCTCTTTGACAACCATGGTTCCTGGCACCATAACGATGCCAACTGCAGTTCAGTCCTAGCCCTCTTTGACAACCATGGTTCCTGGCACCATAACGATGCCAACTGCAGTTCAGTCCTAGCCCTCTTTGACAACCATGGTTCCTGGCACCATAACGATGCCAACTGCAGTTCAGTCCTAGCCCTCTTTGACAACCATGGTTCCTGGCACCATAACGATGCCAACTGCAGTTCAGTCCTAGCCCTCTTTGACAACCATGGTTCCTGGCACCATAACGATGCCAACTGCAGCTCAGTCCTAGCCCTCTTTGACAACCATGGTTCCTGGCACCATAACGATGCCAACTGCAGTTCTGTCCTAGCCCTCTTTGACAACCATGGTTCCTGGCACCATAACGATGCCAACTGCAGCTCAGTCCTAGCCCTCTTTGACAACCATGGTTCCTGGCACCATAACGATGCCAACTGCAGTTCAGTCCTAGCCCTCTTTGACAACCATGGTTCCTGGCACCATAACGATGCCAACTGCAGTTCAGTCCTAGCCCTCTTTGACAACCATGGTTCCTGGCACCATAACGATGCCAACTGCAGTTCAGTCCTAGCCCTCTTTGACAACCATGGTTCCTGGCACCATAACGATGCCAACTGCAGCTCAGTCCTAGCCCTCTTTGACAACCATGGTTCCTGGCACCATGAAGATGCCAACTGCAGTTCCTCAAGTCCTGGCCCTATTTAGCAAGCAAGGGTCTTAGCCACATGTACTTCCAGTCATCCCCACATGGCATGCACGCGACCTCTTACCCACCATGCTTTCTATCTGCTGATCCTCGCGCCATGCTCACAGCAGCTTAGGTGCGTCTTGATAAGAGGCCCATTCACTCCACACGCGACCTCTTACCCACCATGCTTTCTATCTGCTGATCCTCGCGCCATGCTCACAGCAGCTTAGGTGCATCTTGATAAGAGGCCCATTCACTCCACACGCGACCTCTTACCCACCATGCTTTCTATCTGCTGATCCTCGCGCCATGCTCACAGCAGCTTAGGTGCGTCTTGATAAGAGGCCCATTCACTCCACACGCGACCTCTTACCCACCATGCTTTCTATCTGCTGATCTTTGCGCCATGCTCACAGCAGCTTAGGTGCGTCTTGATAAGAGGCCCATTCACTCCACAAGGACAGACAAGGATGACGTGGACAGGTCACAATCACACTCTAGGGAATCTAGGTGCCTCCTCACTTTAGAAAAAAACCCAATATTCTAACCCAAAAACTCTCCTTCCTCCCTGGGGTCCAGTTCTGCCAAGGCAGATAGGCGAAAGTGTGGCTTTCTGTCTAAGCCTCTGTAGGAAAAACACAGAAAAAGTGATTGGCAAACAAATCTATGCCATTTTTAATTATTTCTAATTAATTATTTATTAATATCTATTAATAATTAGTTATTAAAATAGTTACTAATAATATTTATTAAAATAATAATCATTTATTAAAATAATAATTATTACTTTTCATTAAAGTAAGAATTATTAAGTTTATTAAAATAATTAATAATATTTATTAATAACAATCAGTTATAGTCATCATCCTTCTTCAACCAAATATGGGGTTTTTATGGTTAGAAAATTTTAAAACATGGAGACACTGCAAGGCTAAATTCCATGTTGAGAAACTAGAAATCCTTTTTATAAACAAAGATTAGGGAATTTTCATCTCTGGAGAACACCTTAAGCTAAGAGCATTTATTTATTCATTTATTATGTGATAGTAAGCTATATTAAGGAGAGGATTTTAGGAAAATCACCTCCTTTAGACATTATCCTATTGCTTTATTTATTTGTTTACATTTCTATCCCGCCCCATACCTGAAGGTCTCTGGGCAGGTAACAGATAGATAAATAAATAAATAAATCCTATTGCTTAAAGAGTTTATTTAACAATCAAAATGCACCACGAAATGCTTCATGTCTTACAGAAGTTATTGTTTCTATTAAATTACGACAAGATACTTTTATACATTTAAAATAAGCCTTGTATAAATTAAAAAATATACTCTGAGACCAATAGAGCTATTCAAAGGCTTTTCAAACAAAGCCTTTACTTTCTGCTATGATGGAAATCAATTTTTAAAACTGGCTAGAGGGAAAAATTCTCTGTAATTGCTGTAGCAATTTTTTATTTAGGGTCTATTTAATATTCAGATTTTCTCCAAAGAGACTGACTCCATTTTGTTCCACAACAACCCTGTAGGGTGGGCCAGGCTGAGAATTTGTGACCACCTCAAGGTCACCCAGTGGGTTTTCCTGGAAGAGTGGGATTTCCAGTCTCAGGAACTTCTCAGTTCTAGTGCTTTAACCATTGCCCCATACTGCCTCTCAAATATCAAGCTGCCTTAGGAAGAGACTTGAAATTCCTTATATTGCTGGAAGTAGTGGGGATTATCCCCCAAACTTTCCATGAAAAGAAATCTCAGCCCTCAACACCAAATATTCTGGTTATCATATCCACAACCCAAACCTCCTCAGCGCAGATACCCAACAGGTATAGAGAATTAGAACTGTGGCTGAGCAGGCATGAAGTAACTGCCTGAAAGCTAAAACAGTGGATTCAGGAGTAAAGAATAAGCATTAAAAGCATTGTAAAGGGTTTCAGCTTTTGTGAAAGGGGCCATCTATACCCAAGTTCAAATTCAGCTTCAACCCACTTTCAAAGTGAGAAAAGAAAATGAGCCATTTCCCCCCTTCTGTTCTTCTCCCCTGTGAGGTAGGTGGGGCTGTGAGAGCTCAGGAGAGAGCTGTGACTAGCCCAAAGTCACCCAGCTGGCTTCGTGGGGGAGGATGGAATCGAAGCCAGTATTCCCAGATTAGAGTCCAGCTCCCTAACCACTAGACTAAACTGGCTCATAGAAAATGTTGACAGAAAAGCCCTTGAAAGGGGAATTCTTCCCCTTTTGACCCTATAACTTCTACACTTCGGATCCTGCCTAAAATATTGGTTGGAAATGACCCCCAAAAGGGGGAAAAAAAAGAAAAGGACAAGTTGCTAGGAACTCTAGGAGAAACCCTTACGGAGGTTTTACTTCACAGTCCCTCAGTTGCCTCAGAAAATGGCTTTTCAAGTTTCCCGCTCAAATTCAAATAAGCTCCACCTCTTGGTCTGGCCAATTGATAGGTCAATAGAAGCAGCCCAAGATGGAGGCCTCCTGGCTGGCACAAGAAACAGGTTTTTCCCCCCTTTAAAATGCTTGCCCAAAAGTCACCCTGAGATTGGGGGGGGGGGGCTTTTCCAACAAGAAAAAAAAAATTCCCTCCCCAAAAAGCTCACTGCCTGGTTTTGCCTTCAAAAAGTTTGACTGGGACAGAGATTTGCCTTTAGAATAGAGTCTGGTGCCACAGAGGTCCCCCCCCCAAAGTTTTCCTTTCAAAAAGCCACTGCTTGGCAACACAGAGTGGCACAAAAAGAGGTTTTTTCCTCCAAAAGCAGAGAAGTTGGCACCCAAGAGGGGTTTCCTGATAAATAGAGGGTATGGCATAGAGAATTTTGCCCCAAAATCCCACTGGTTGGGACCCAAGAGGGTTTTCTTGCTAAATAGAGGGCCTGGCATGGAGAATTTCCCTAAAAAACACTGCCTGGCACCCCAAAACAGAGAGACTGGTAGAAAAAAGAGGATTTTTTCCTTCAAAAACAGAGAGGGGTTTTTGCTGCTACATAGAGGACCTGGCATGGCCAATTTTGCCTCAAAACCCCACTGCTAGGCACCCCAAAAGAGAGATTGGTACAAAAAAAAAGGTTTTTTCCTTCAAAAACAGAGAGATGCTGGCACCCAAGAGGGTTTTGCTGCTAAATAGAGGACCTGGCATAGCCAATTTTGCCTCAAAACCCCACTGCTAGGCACCCCAAAAGAGAGACTGGGACAAAAAGAGGGCTTTCCTGGTAAATAGAGGGCCTGGCCTGGCACATTTTGCCTCAGAAACACACTGCTTGGCGCCCCAGGGCCTTTCCTTTCAAAAAAGAGAGTAAAAAAGAAGGCTTTCCCTTCAAAATATAACACCTGGCCCCAGAGGGGTTTCTTCTCGCTCACCCCCCAGGATAGAAAACCCCACTGCTAGGAAGGCAGAGAGAAGTTTCTCCTTGAAAACATAGAAAAAAATAAAATAAATCCCCTTCACAGTCCCTTACTTCTACATGCCTCTCTATTGCCACACAGAACTGAGGAGAAGTTAGCTTTCCCTCCTCAGCTTCAAACTGGCTCCGCCCCCTCATTTGAGCCAACCTGATTGGCTGGCCGAGCACCTGATGGAGACATGATTAGAACACCTGCTGCAGCCATTTTGTTTCCCCCCCTTCAAAATGGCGGCCCTATTGCCTCCCCCACCCCCCTGAGGGCGTCCCAAAATGAAGTTTAATTTCAATTTAAATGGGGGGAAATTAAAAATACAAGCCAAAGCAGAGTCAGGGATTCAAGTGTTCAGTGCAGGGAGCCTTTGGGGGGCTTGGGGGCTACGTTAAGCTGAAACTGAGAAGAAAGGCTGGTCAGAGAACAGCTTTTCAAGGATAAAAATCAAAATTAAAAAAGGTTTCTGAGGAAAAAAAATTAAAATTTGGCTGCTAAACCTTTGCCTTTTGGTGCTTCTCAGCAGCCAGCCCGGTTTGCAATTGAATTTTGATACTTTTTAACTATACTTTATCCATGAAATGAGAAAAAAGCTGAACCTCAGAAAATGTTGCTAATATTTTCAAAATATCGATATTTAGTTTTAGTATCAGGAAGGAAAAAGGAGATGATTTATACCACACATATTGATAGTAGTGGGTGGAAAAAAATAGGAAGCAAATTTCTTGTCTTAAATATAAATCTATATAACATTAAGTTCTGTTTATAGGAAACACTGTAAGGCAGGAAAAAAGGTGAAATTATAGCAGGATCCATGAGGATTTTGGACAGAAAAAGATGGAAATTAAGGGTCCAAAATGCAAAACTGAAATTAGTTTAGCTGAAGGGATTTTTTTCCCTCTGAACCCTGATGTAAACAACAGGCAAAACCAGATTTATTTCCATTTTAGAAGCTGGAATCTACAGCATAAGAAATGGACCATCAGGATTCAGTAGAAAAAACCTTGAAAACCTGTTGCTGTTGTTAAGTTTGTTTTGCTTTTTATTAAGCAGAAAAAGTAAACTATGCTAAGGAAGAAACATTGATAGTAAACAAGCCTCTCCAGTTACATGAAATAAATTAAACTTCAGCTTCCAAACTATAATTTTTTTAGGGTCTCAAAAGGACAGTTTGGAGGGGGAAACTGAACTATATAATTCCAAGAGGGAAAAAAACTGCTAAAAATTCATTGCAATAGTGGATTTTTAAAAAAATCCTAAGTTTCTAGATCTCAGTAAGTAATGCAGCTGTGAAGGTGAATTTTGAGATTTAGGCATCTGTCTAATTTTAAAACTAGAACCAACTTATTGCAAACTAGAGGTTTAACAGACAGGAGGTCTAGCTAGGAAAATCTAGCAGGCTGCAACCAAAATTTATATGTTTCTTATTTATATTTCTATCCTGCGCTATGCCCAAGGGTCTCAGAGCAGGTAACAACCTTTAAAAGCCAGAATATCAAACAAAACTATATTAAAACAGTAAAAATCACCACCACATTTAAAATCTAGCAGGTTAAAAACATAGCAATATCAGCTAAAGCAATAGCATTTGCAAGTGAGGGAGAAACACAGAGCTTAGAGCTGTCCATTCCTGACTCTGCTTTGGCTTGTATTTTTAAACTCCCTGCCTTTAAATTGAAATTAAACTTCATTTTTGGTGCCCTCAGGGAGTGGGCACAGTTGCAGAGGAAGGGGGAAAGCGAGGCTAGGAAAAGCAAAGCAAGCCCTCACTTTCCAAACAACCAAAAAAAGCTGGATTTTCAGATGATGGACTAGCACCAGGGCTAGAAGTCCAGAGCTATGCAAAATGCAAAATAGAAATAGAAATACAAAGGAAGGACAAGACGTTCACACACCATATCCATGCCCCCAAAGTGAGTCCCAAATGGCTGCTGCTGGCAGGAACAGCCCTTGGCCCTTTTTATCATCTCATTATTCAGGGCACCTGTGGGGTTTTTTTTGCAATGGAATGGAATGTATGGCCAGAGCATAGGGAACACACAGGTGCAATTAGCTGTTGCACTCTCCAAGGGCTGGCAACAGAAGACCACAGTTGGTGCAGCCTGGAAAAAATTGCAATGTTTTCTCTCTTATTAGTAACGCGCTGCAGGGGCTTAGACTACCTCGCAGGGTCGTTGTAAAGGCAAAACAGGGGCAGGAAAGCTGCCCCTAGCTCATGCCACCTGGCAGGGTTGTTGTGGGGCCAAGCAGCGATTACCAGCCCTCCTGATGGGATGTTCTGGCCCCAATCACTGCTGGGACCACCTGTGGTTTGCAAGGTGTGTGTCACACGTGGGTGGACAGGTGAGGGGGGTACTGAGCTGTGCTGCTATTCCAACCACAGCCAGTAGATGGCGCGCCAAGACCACAATTGCTTCCCTAAATCTTGCAAAGGTTACTGTAACTAGAAATTATTTTTTGCCAAGGCAAGTGAATGCACTTTTGATCGCATCTGGTGCACGCAGTGGCTAATAATCATGAATATAATGGGGAGGGGGGCGAATAGTCTCCTGACCTCAAATACTTTACAGTTTAAAATGGAGGGGAGAGCCTTGCCTCCCAGCCTAAACTCCCTTACAGGGTTGTTGTAAGGGCAAAACAGAGGGGGTCCTGCCCATAGATGTTGCTCCAAGAAGACCACAAAAGACCCCAATGCTGTTTTAATCTGGCTTCAGTCCACTTTCCAGAGTGAGAGAACCCATCAGGAAAGTGTCAAGTTGTTTTCTTTCAGCAGAATATCCACCTCTGCATAAAGAAAATTACTAGCCATTTTTTTCTGATGTTTTCCTTCACTCTGATTAACACCTGGGCATGGGTCTGGGGTCTTTGGCTATGGGTTCCACCTGGTCCTAGCCCTATGGACTCCATCAGTTGCTATGGACTCCACCTGGTCTCAACTCACTGCCTCAATTTCTGTGTGTGCGTGTGTTTGTGGCTTATTTTGCAGTGTTTTGTACAATGCATTTTTAAATTATGTAATTGTATTATGTTTTTATTATTATTTTGCATTCTATGTTTTCTGTTTGTTGCAAACCGCCTTGGGCAAAATTTTTCTTTTGGAAAGGCGGTATACAAACAAACTGGAAATTTTTTAAAAATGACCTAAATAAAATCCACCTGTTAAAAAACTCTTGCTACACAGAGCTGAAAGCAGTGAAGATGAATTCTGAATTTTGATAGCCTGTGACAGACAGAGAAGTGGGAAGAGAATAGTCTGGCTCTATGCTTATAAACCCATAAATAAATAAATAAATATCCAATCAATTCAAAAACGTTTATTGGCATAAAAGAACACACAAATATTGAAATCCCTTTATACAGTTGAAGCCATTAATCGATCAGTAAAAGTGAGGACTTGGTATAGCTCATGGATAGATACAACAAGCATAAACTACACACTAGACCAGTGATGGTGAACCTTTTGAGCTCAGTGTGTCAAAATTTGCAAGAAAACCTAGCTTAACTCGAGTGCTGTGTCACATTTAGAAATATCCATAATTTTGTGATATTTGTAGATCTAGTAAAAAAGTTATATTTTTGATATATGTATTTTATTAAAAGCAAAAACAAATAATTCTTTACATTAGTGACTTTTGTTGCTAAATCTTCAATTGAAAGTTGGTATTTTCATACACTTCAAAAACAAGCAAGCACTATGCGTCCAGGTGCCAGGGTGACCATGTGTGTCACCCAAAAGGGCTTGGCGTGTCACCTGTGACACGCGTGTCATAGGTTGGCCATCACCGCACTAGACGTCACACGTAGCAACATATATATTACTTTTTGATGGAAAATCATTGTCATTATTATATAGTAGAGTTGTCTGTGCAGAAAGAGGATGGGAGATTTGCAACTCTGTGGAAGTTTGGTTTCCTTCACCCCTTGCACTAATCTTTCCACTTTTTCTCACCCAGCTCCCCATGGAATTCATGAGTGACCCCAGCTAGACAATTATCTCCTATGTGGACGGCTCAGTCTGGGAAAGAAATGCGCTAACCCTTCTGGAATGGGAAGGTGAGGCTCTGTAGCTGTGCAGAGGGGTACCTGACAGGTTTTATACTATGTTTATTAATGTATTTTTTTCCTACACAGCGCTGAGTACATGTACAGTACTTTAGAAATGAACTATAATAAGAATAATAATCTCATTTGCTCTACCCTTAAGCTTGTTGCCCAACAGGGTATTTGCAATACTAAAAAGGTTTGGTCTAGTGGTTAAGGAGTGAGATGTTTATCTGGAATACCAGGTTTGATTCCACACTCCTCCACAAAGCCAGCTGAGGGACCTTGGGCTAGTCACAGCTCTTTCTGAGCTCTCACAGCCCCACCTACCTCACAGAACGTCTGATGTGGGGAGAAGAACAGAAGGTTTCTCAGCAGCTTTGAGTCTCCTTAAGGGTGAGAACAGAAGGTTTCTCAGCCACTTTGAGTCCCCTTAAATGCGTGAGAAATGGGAGTAGAAAAGCCAATTCTTCTTCTTTATATATATAAACCCCTGTTGAGCAAATATTTCCTCATTTTAGTTGTTTCTTGGAGAAGCAGAAGTGGAAATATAAATGGAATATTAATTTCCAGTGCAAGTAAATTCAGCAGAACTCTTTTGTTGGTCGGTCTGTTGGTTGTCCCAATCCCTCCTTCCGTCTCTCCCATCCATCCATCCATCCATCCATCCATCCATCCATCCATCCATCCATCCATCCATCCATCCATCCATCCATCCATTCATCCATCCATCCATCCATCCATCCATCCACAAAACACAACAAAAAGTAAACTTACTGAAAAATAACAACACACTAAAAAATAAATGAACAACAGCAGAGAAGGGAAGAAGTTTATTTCAGCCATGCTTTTACCAATCTTCTCAATGTCATTTACTGAACAGCCTGGCTAGAGACTTTGGGGGTGGAAGAATGACTATCCTCACCGACATGGGAGTCACCACCAAGAAGTCTCTACACTGGGTCCCTACTGAAGGTGAACCTTTTACTTCAAGTTGCTGCCTGATTCAGTGGAGGCATTTCTGAAATAGTTCTGTCCTCCTTTCAACAATTTTCCCCTATTCACTGAACAAATATAACTGTCTGATAATCTAAATTCTCTGCGGCTTACAAAAAGAGTCATAAAAAGTAGATTAACAATTTTTTAAAAATATACACGATACATCAAACAAGCTTTCAACTGGTTAGACATGGAGTAACTTCTGTTCCCGTGACTGGCAAAAACCTCAGAATTATGGCATTTTTTTCCCCCCTGAATCCATTGTTCACTATATGCTTCTAGTCCTCAGTGAGGTTCAGCCCACGTCTACAGCTGTGGTTCCCAAACTTTTGGGATTATTTCCTCTCCGTGTTTTTTTAACTTGACATTCACTGATCCATCACACCCTCCAGTTTATCGATTGGAGAATGAATTTAATTCATCACGTTCACTTGCTCATTGGTGCTTTAATTTTGCAATAGATAAAGATCCAACTTATTGTGCAACACTGCATTATTGCTACAGCGGACATGTTCATTCAAGAAGGGAAAACAATAACTTATGGAAAATGAGTGTCTTTTCCAGCAATGAAAAAATGCATCAGATAAAGTGTGTTGAGCTGGGCTAACAAACTCAAGGAGGACTAGAAACTTAACTCAGAGGGCATGAACAGACCCCGGATTTGGGCTGCCATATTTGGGGATTGGGGATGCGGTATACAGGCACAAAGCAGCTTCCTTTGCCTTCACAGTTCTTCTGGTCCATCTGGGTCTGGATAGGGCCCCTAATGCAATTTTTTTCTCCAAATCCAAAAGGCTTTGTTCTTTGGTCCTCAAATTGGAGGCAAACAGCATCTATTTCACGGTCTTTTGCTGCTGGTTGGTGTCTTCTTTCTGACCTGGTTAAAAGGAACAAGAAATTAAAAGCACAGCAGTGGCAAATCTAAACGTTATGAACGAGGCAGGAAGTAAGATTGAAGCAAGATACAGTATTAAACGGCATTTTTAAAATTCAAAACTCAAAGCAGCTGAGTAGCCTGCTTGTGTGAACACAGATTTTTCTCCTTTGCACAAATACAACCTAAAGCTCAGGATGGACCACAGGATACGTACTGTTGATTCTGCAGTGGATTGTGTCAGGTTTGAGGATATCAGGGCAGCTATATCGCGATGACCAGCCGCCAACGCAATGGACACAGCATCATTTCCATCCTGTGAAAACAGGAGACATAAGAACCTCAGAGGAGCCCTGCTGGATCAGGCCAGAGCCCATCCAGTTCATAAGAACCCAAGAGGAGCCCTGCTGGATCAGGCCACAGCCCATCCAGTCCTTAAGAACCTCAGAGGAGCCCTGCTGGATCAGGCCACAGCCCATCCAGTCCATAAGAACCTCAGAGGAGCCCTGCTGAATCAGGCCACAGCCCATCCAGTCCATAAGAACCTCAGAGGAGCCCTGCTGGATCAGGCCACAGCCCATCTGGTCCATAAGAACCTCAGAGGAGCCCTGCTGGATCAGGCCACAGCCCATCTAGTCCATAAGAACCTCAGAGGAGCCCTGCTGGATCAGGCCACAGCCCATCTGGTCCATAAGAACCTCAGAGGAGCCCTGCTGGATCAGGCCACAGCCCCTCTAGTCCATAAGAACCTAAGAGGAGCCCTGCTGGATCAGGCCACAGCCCATCCAGTCCTTAAGAACCTCAGAGGAGCCCTGCTGGATCAGGCCACAGCCCGTCCAGTCCATAAGAACCTCAGAGGAGCCCTGCTGGATCAGGCCAGAGCCCATCCAGTTCATAAGAACCCAAGAGGAGCCCTGCTGGATCAGGCCACAGCCCATCCAGTCCTTAAGAACCTCAGAGGAGCCCTGCTGGATCAGGCCACAGCCCATCCAGTCCATAAGAACCTCAGAGGAGCCCTGCTGGATCAGGCCACAGCCCATCCAGTCCATAAGAACCTCAGAGGAGCCCTGCTGGATCAGGCCACAGCCCATCTAGTCCAGCATCCTGCCCCACATAGTGGCCCACCAACTGCTTCTGGGCATCTCAAGCAGAAGATCTTCACTTGCCCAGACCTTCCCTTCACCCCACACCCCATGGAAGCAATCTACACATTCAGGGCTGACCAGGAGAGGAAGCTATTTCCACACTCTCCTGTCCAGTGGTGCCCAGCAACCCTTTGATCTAGGGGCAGCTGGCTTTCCCTCTTTCCCCAGCTTACGTTATCCACAATGGAGACGTCGCAGGCGGGCTGGGCTATGAGCAGCTTCACGGTCCCCGCCCGCCCGTGCTCGCAGGCGCACATAAGGGCCGTCGACCCCTCTTCGTCCTGGACGTTGATGTCCGCTCCACAAGACAGCAGGGCCTCCGCCATCTCGTGCCTTCCGTGGCTGACCGCTAGCATCAGCGCCGTTTGGCCGGCCTGTGGAATGCGGACACAAGGGAGAGCTGTGTCACCACCGGGAACGCCGGACCAACTGTGCAAGAAGCGGTTTCGGATGACACATTTTCCAGTATCACATGGGGCTGCCCTTGAAGACGGTTTGGAAGCTGCAGCTGGTGCAGAACGCAGCTGCTAGACTGCTGACCTATCCATCCATCCATCCATCCATCTGTCTCCATAAGTGTCAATTCACCCACCCACCTACCTACCCACCCACCTACCTATCCATCCATCCATCCATCCATGTGTTCTTTTCTTTTCAGAGCCTCTCTCTTCTTTCACTGCCATCTATCATCTACCTACCTACCTACCTATTTCAGACTGTATTTATATTCCCACCCCTTCACCAAAAAGTCCCAGTGTGTGTGTGTGTGTGTGGTCACACTCACAATATGAAAAATATAAAACCTGCAAAGTACTCTTAAACCATATTCTTTAGAATATAACCTGCTTATCTCCCTCCCTGGCAGGGCAACACTAAGAGGAAACGAACCATCGAAGCCCTGAGTAAAGAGAGGTGCGTTTTAACCAGGCATTTGAAGCCCGTATTCCAGAGTCTGAGGGCCATCCCAGATGAGGCCCTGCATACTGACCTCTCTCTGCCCGCTCACCACTGCCTACCAGCAAAAGGATAGAGCAGATATTTCCAGCCCTGCTCAATCGCTGCCCACCTGGCTTGCCTTCGCATTAACATTCCCCATGGCGAAGAGTCTCCGGACCACAGCCATGTCCTCTTCCTGTTCCACAGCGGCTAAAGCAGCTAGCATGAGGGCTGTATAGCCGGCTTTATTCTGGTGGTTGACATTGCAGCTTCCTGGCAAGGAGATAGGAATTGGGGAAAAAGAAAGGAACAAGTTATAAGGTAACTTGCATTCAAAAGCTGTTTTGCAGCAGTGTCAGGAAAGGTAAGCCTTGTTTTCCAAAGTTTGGTTTGAGTTCCTGACATTTATGCACTGGACATTATTCTTACAGACAATAGG
>JALMGA010000014.1:15516248-15653748 GCA_023333525.1 Aspidoscelis tigris stejnegeri | reverse complement strand
ATCTTGCCTGTTTTAAAAGAGTTGCAATGGCTGCTGATTCGCTACCGAGCCCAGTCCCAAGGTGTTAACTTTGACATAGAAGACCCTAAATGACTTGCGCCCCAAATATCTAAGGGAACCCCTTCTCCCACATCAACCTGCCCGTGCCTTATGATCTAAAGGGGAGGCCCTCCTGGTTCTGCCACCACCCTCAGCTGCAAAAGGGGTGGGCACCCAGGAGAGGGCCTTCTCCGTGATGGCCCCCAGGCTATGGAATAATCTGTGAAGACGCAGCTCTCTGCCCTGGCCTTTGGCTAAATGGGAATACGCAGCCTCTTCCCACTTTAAAGACACGATTGTTTTAATATATACTGTTGTTGTTTTTAATATATGTCTGATGTTAAGTGCTGTTACCCACCTGAGACCTTCGGGTATAGGGTGGGATAGACATACAAATAAATAAATAAATAAATAAATAAATTTCTAAGGCCATTAGGGGGCAGTTATGGACACCAGCCATCCAAGAAGCGGTCAACGGATACCTGGTCCACCAGCTCCAATGGCCCCTGTAGAAGACTTCCCATGTTCTCTCTGCTCACTGGCCCTCTCCTCTTCCTTTGGTAATTCCTGACCCTCTCCAGAAATCTCCATCCTCGGAGGCATTTTGGGAAGTCCACATTCCTGGCCCTCCATTGACACCTCAGCCTCAGCCTTGGCCTCATCCAGAGCTGGTCTGTGAATGGTTTCCGTGCCAGAGGAGCTCTGAAGACCTTTGCCTTCCATCTCCAGGTCAACCTGAGTGGCTTTATCTTCGCCCAGCCCGGCCGCAGGGTCCTTCAGCAACAGGTTGCAGCCAACGCCAACGCATGCCACTTGAGGGGAGCAGTGGCTCTCCTTGTCCACCATGTCCACCTGGCCACCCACGGCCTGGCACCGCGTGGCAGGGACCGCTTCGGTGCCGGCCTCCACCGTTTCTGGCCGGGCCATGGTTTCCTTGCTGTTGACGTTCTTTGGCATTCTTAGACACACCTCGACCCTCAGCTCCTCCAGTTCATCTGTGGCTTCCTTCAGATGCCCCTCCAGCATGGAGATGACCTCCTTTTGGTGCTGGGCAGTTTCTTGAAGCAACTGGATCTCCTTCTCTGCCTCAGAGGACACGCCGAGCAGTGTCTCCATCACCCAGACCTCCGCATCTTTGGTGGCCCTCTCTTCCCCGACGCCCACTTCTCGACACGGTCTCTGGCACCGGTAATAGAAGACCGCCTCCTTCATGTCTATCTCCTCCCCAACGCCAATGGATCTACATGGAGGTGGCTCAGCTCTTGGAGCGCGTTGGGTAACCCTGGGCGCCTTCCCTACCCGCTCCGAAGCAGACAGCTTCTCCGTCAGCTTCCTCAACTCGGTGATTTTGCTCAACCTGGCCTTCCCCGGCTCCTCTACATCTCCAGACTCCGCGAAGGCCTCAACGTTGGCCTGAGGTCCTCCTGCCAAGCACGGTGAGGGGAAGCTGAAGACCCTGGCCTCCTGCCCTTCTCCGGGCTCCAGTTTGGCCCACAAGCGGGCCACCAGTTGCTCTTTCTCTTCCTTCAGCCTGCCAATCTTCTCTTCCAGAACTGGGATGACCTTCACCTGCTCCTCAAGCTCCTTCAGCTGCCTGAGGGCCGCTGCCATCTGGTCGCGGACGTGGTGAAGGTGCAAGGGGCTGACCGCCGTGGCCGGGGTGCTCTTCCCAGAGTTGGACGGGCTCAGCTTGGTGGATCCAGCTGGAGGCAGGTGAGGGTCCGGCTGGGATTCTCCCACCAGGGGGACAGAAGAGGAAGAAGAGAAACCTGGCTGCAGAGTGTTGTCTTTGGTAGCTCCAGGCCTTGGAAGGAGGTCCTGTTCCAACCGTTTGCTGGTCTCCAGCAAGGTCTTCTCAACCCGCGCGTTCCTCGATTTCGGAGAAGGTGGAGGAAGGAGGTGGATGACAGGAGAAGGGGACATGGGAAGTGAGGAGTGTTTGCTTCCGGCCTCCTTGCTCTCTGAGGAACCGGACCACGGTTTGGGCCATGGGGAGAAGGCGGTCCGCCCATCCTCGCTGGTGGTGGACGCGAGGGACTCAGTCGAAGTCCAAGCACCGGTTTGGCCTCGGGACGCACTCAGGGCCGGCCTCGGGCCCTTGGATTTGCGCTGCAGAGGGACCTTCCGGATGGTCTGCCCGCGCTCAATGTCCTCCACGTACTTCAGGAAGTCCAGGTCTAGCAGGAAGCCGTAAGGGGTCTCCACGGAGTAGGATGCCTTCACCACCTCTTGTTCCTGGTCTGGCTCGCGGTATAAAAATGGCACACCCAAATCTGAAAAAAAGCAACAGAGGCAGAAAGGCGACCGGTCAAAATGGCCAGCATTTTGGGTTCGTATTTTCCCCCAGTGCGTCCACAGGGGAGGCAGAGAGGCTGGTCCAGGGGAACATTTAGAAGGCCACGATGTTCTGGAGAACATCACTTTTATTAAGGTTTATGAGCCAGTTTTATGGTTAGGGAGCCCGACTCTTATCTGGGAACATTGTGTTTGATTCTGCTCTCCTTCACAAAGCCAGCTGGGTGACCTTGGGCTAGTCACAGCTCCCTTCTGAGCTCCCACAGCCCCACCTACCTCACAGAGTGTCTGTAGTGGGGAGAAGAAGAGAAGGTTTGTCAGCCTCTTTGAGTCCCCTTAAGGGTGAAAACCGAAGAAGAAGAGTTGGCTTTTCTACCCTGCTTTTCTCACCCATTTAAGGGGACTCAAAGCGGCTGGCAAACCTGCTGTTCTTCTCCCCACAACTAACACCCTGTGAGGTAGGTGAGGCTGCGAGAGCTCAGAGACTAGCCCAAGGTCACCCAGCTGGCTTCATGGAGGAGGGCAGAATCAAGCCTGGTATTCCCAGATAAGAATCCAGCTCCCTAAACACTAGAGCAAACAGAAGGTATGTCAGCTATTTTGAGCCCCCTTAAATGGGTGAAAAAAGTGGGGTAGAAAAGCCAACTCTTCTTCATTCCAAATTCTTACCCAGCAGAGGACATTTGATTGATATCCCACCCTCTACCTGGGTGAGATCCCCAACAAAACTCTCCTTACCTGGGAGATTTTGGTTCAGGTGTGTGGGCTGAGCCATTTTCTTCGGCTAGAATCCCCCGGGGCAGCTTAGATTGGTAGTGTGAACCTGGAAAAAAAACAAAACACTGGTTTGTTCTTATGGCCAAATGGGCTGTGGCCTGATCCAGCAGGGCTCCTTTTGGGTTCTTATGGACTAGATGGGCTGTGGCCTGATCCAGCAGGGCTCCTCTTAGGTTCTTATGGACTATATGGACTGTGGCCTGATCCAGCAGGGCTCCTCTTAGGTTCTTATGGACTGGATGGGCTGTGGCCTGATCCAGCAGGGCTCCCCTTAGGTTCTGATGGACTGGATGGGCTGTGGCCTGATCCAGCAGGGCTCCCCTTAGGTTCTTATGGACTGGATGGGCTGTGGCCTGATCCAGCAGGGCTCCCCTTAGGTTCTTATGGACTGGATGGGCTGTGGCCTGATCCAGCAGGGCTCCCCTTAGGTTCTTATGGACTAGATGGGCTGTGGCCTGATCCAGCAGGGCTCCTCTTAGGTTCTTATGGACTGGATGGGCTGTGGCCTGATCCAGCAGGGCTCCTCTTATGCTCTTATGCTCTTATAACTACCTGAGCTTCAAGCATCCCTTCCCATCAACGCACCTTTTAAAAAAACGGCGCTTTGGACCATGTGCAGAGTGCCAGCATTCCATAGATCCCCTGAGGGCTCCCTGGAGTGCCCTACCGCAGCACTGTGCCTCTAAGAACCTGCAAAAGCCTGCTGCTGCTGCTGCTGCTACTTGTCTCCTTGAGGTTAACACTTGTTCCTCTGTTCCTCGTCCACGAAATCTCACAACCTGGACCGGAGCCCAGACAGCCTGTCTCTTGGCTCCTACCACAGGGTGTGCCCTTGTGTTGCTACCCTCTTGCCATATCTGGGCAGACCAGATTTCTCTTAAGTGTTTTTTTCCTCCCCTGCCTCTGCAATGCGCCTCGGACCGGCGGCTGGGCAATGCCTTGAGATGCAAGGGGGTTTTGCAAATCGAACAGAACCGAGTGTCTGCAGTTAAAAACCATGCACTACTCTACCCTTGCTGCAAAAAAAGCTGTTGGATTTCCCCTCCTTTCCCTGGCCGGCCGCTTTCAATGGCATTTTCTCCGCATGAATCAGGAGGCAGGAAGTCTTTCCCAGAGAGTTAACACTCTGCCCCAGCTGGGTAGGACTCAAGAGGCGAGGCCGAAGGCACCGCGCGTTCCAAAATTAGCCTTGCCTTTGCAGAAGAAAGAGGGAAGGGGCAAAGATCGTGCCAAAATGCGAGGACAAGAGCCCTTCCCGGGTTGATAAAAGAGTCAAGAGTGCGGAAAGTGGGGGAAAGATTTTTGGAGAGGCTGGAAGAGCAAACACAGGACCCGGCGTGTGCAGAACCATCCTTTCTCAGCCGCTGACGTTTTGGGAAGGCGAACCTCATGCAGCAGGGGGGTGGCTCAGATGTTTGGCTCTCACCTTAGGCATGCCCCCCCCTTCCCCAAATACTTCAGCACAGTTCCCGCCAGCGCAAAGCTCCTACAAGTTGCAGTTCAGACCCAGCAAGTCGGGGCGAAAGCCTGGGAGGCCAGAGCAGCTTTTAGCATCCAGCTGCTAAAAAACAGCTGCTTGGCTTCAGCTCCCTTGAATGTCTGCTTTATCTTGAGGTTTCATAGGGTCTTATCTATCCTGATCCTCTGCCCCCTAAAATCACAGGGCCAGTTACAACTGAATTGCTCTGACCGGCAAACCAGTGTAGAATAAGTCGTCAAACGTACTAAAGTCGGAGGGATGGTGGTCAGATCTGCAGAAGACACAAAGCTAGGAGGGGTTGCAAACACCAGCGAGGGAGAGAGGGTTCAGAAAGATCTGGAGAAGCTTGAATGCAAAGTTCTACACCTTGCTAAGAAAAAGGGTAAAAATGAATACAGAATGGGAGGAATCTGGCTGAGAAACAGCCCAAGTGAAAAGGGTCTGGGTGTCCAGGTTGACCACAGGGTGGACGTGAGCCAGCGATGTGACGCCGCTGCAAAAAAGGCAAACACCATCCTAGGATGCATCAAGAGGAGTATAGAGTCTAGACCACGAGAAGTATTTATTCTTCTTGACTCTGCCTTGGTCAGGCCTCATCTAGGGTCCAGTTCTGGGCACCCCAGTTCCAAACAGACATTGGCAAGCCAGAGCCAGGTCCAAAGGAGGGCTACCAAAATGGTGAGCTGGGCCTTCTTTCTCCCTGCTTCCACCACGCCGTGCAGGCCATGGTACTCTGCCCCGCCTGTTGCGCTCTCAGGCCTGGATCGAGGAGCCAGAAGGAAGGAGATTGTTCCAAAGATACCCCTGGCCACAGGGGTCTTTTCTGGAGCACCAGCAGAGCACAGATGTCCAGCAGGACGGGATGCTGGTTCCAGAGGCCGGGGCGGATGGCTGGCCGGCTGGCTGTCCTGCTGCTATTCAGGAAGCATGGGATGAAACCTGGGCGGTTGTTTTTGGCACTCGGGCTGAGCAAGACAATGGATCTCTTCCCCGGGCGGATGGAGCTTCTCCGTAATTTCCCCTTCCTGGAAAGGAAACTGGCTAGCGCACAGCAGGACAGCTGCTTCCCACACTGGCTTCTTCTTCTCTCTCTCTCTCTCTCTCTCCCCTTCTTTCTTCTTTCCTTCTTTTCCTTCCTCTCCCTCTTCCCATTCTCTTCTTTCATTCATTCTCTCTTTCTCACTTTTTCTTCTCGCTTCTGCTTTCTTTCATTCTATTTCTCTCCTTCTTTTATTCTCTTTCTCTCCTTTCATTCTCTTTCTCTCCTTCATTCTCTTTCTCCCCTTTTTCTTTCATTCTCTTTCTCTCCTTCATTCTCTTTTTCTTTCATTCTCTTTCTCCTTCATTTTTCTTCCCTTTCATTCTCTTCCCTTTCTCTCTCTTCTTTTTTTCATTCTATTCTCTTCCATTCATTCTTTTCCTCCTTTTATTTTTCTGTCTCTCTCATTCATTCACTCTCATTCGCTCCCTTTCTCTCCTTCTTTCGTTCTATTCCCTCTTCCATTTGTTCTTTTCTTCCTTTTATTTTATCTCTCCCTTTTTCATTCTCTTCTCTCATTCATCCTCTTTCTCTCCCTTCTTTTTCTTTCATTCTAGTCTTATTCATTCTTTTCTTCCTTTCCTTTTTCTGACTTTTTCTTTTTTCTCTCCCTTTCTCATTCTGTCTCTCTCATTCGTTCTATCATTCATTCATTCCTCTTTCTTTCTGACAAAGAAGCAGAAAAAGGACCTTCGATACCCAGTGTGTACCCTACGTGTGGCAACACCTCCTCCCATTGAGACCCACCCATGCTACAAGATCAATCCAGGGTCCTCTCTTCTCGGTGTCGCCTTTCCAGTCAAAGGGGTCAGGGGTCAAGGAAGGGCCTTTTTCTTGGTGGCCCCGAAATGATGGCATAAACTCCCCTTGGTGGTGCACAGGGCACCTTCCCTGCAGGCTCTGGGAACATGTGCCAACGATGCCCCTCTTTCCTCTCTCCATTTTCCGGAGCTGTGGGGAGAGCGACCTAAATGTGTACCTTTCGATCAAGAACCGGAGGTCTGGGTGGCAGGAAACAGGGCGGCCAGGCTGGGGAAAGGGAACTTTCGCTTGGCACAGTTTTAGCCTTGGAGAGTGTTTGTTTAACACACTCAAAACCCGGGCGCCAAATGTTTGGGAAACTCTGCTGTTTGCCCACTTTTAAGTACCCAGAGCTGCTCCCAGGGCATTCTGGGATCTCTCAAGCCAACAGCTTGAATCAAGGGTTTGGCTCTCTTCCCCGGTCCCACCTTATTCCTCCTAGATAAGACCTTCGGGTCAGACTGCGGTGCAAAGCCGGACGGTGGTCATCCACCTCTGTCCACACTCTGCATGTTCCTGGGGACAAATCAGAAGGTTTGTCAGCTGCTTTGAGTCCCCTTTAATGGCCGAGATGTGTCAGCCGCCTTGAGTCCCCTTAAATGGGTGGGAATAGGTTTGTCAGAAACTTTGAGTCCCCTTAAATGGGTGAGAACAGAAGGTGTGTCAGCTGCCATGAGTCCCCTTAAATGGGCGAGAACAGAAGGTGTCAGATGCTTTGAGTACCCTTAAATGGGTGAGAAAAGCGGGGTAGAAATGCCAACTCTTCTTCAAAATGTGAACCCTCTGTAGGGAGGTCATAAGGTTCTCACCTTTTTAAGGGGACTCAAAGCAGCTGACAAACCTTCTGTTCTCACCCGTTTAAGGGGACTCAAAGCAGCTGGCACACCTTCTGTTCTTCTCCCCACAACGGAACACCCTGTGAGGCGGGTGGGGCTGTGAGAGCTCAGAAGGGAGCTGTGACCAGCCCAAGGTCACCTAGCTGGCATCATGGAGGGGTGCAGAATCAAACCCAGTATCCCCAGATAAGAGTCCAGGTCCTTAACCACTAGACCAAACTGGCTCACCAGTTTGGCCTAGTGGTTCAGGATCCAGACTCTCACTTTGGTGTAACCATTCCAAAGAAGCAGCAAACGGAATCCACGCCGCGCCTCTGCTTTGCTCCCTCATTTATTTACCTAATTTATTATTTCCATTTCTACCCTGCCCTATACCTGCAGGTCTCAGGGCGGGCAACAACACCAGCAATTGTCAATTATTTGGCTTGTGTCTGTGGGTTTAGGCATTAGAATCCTTTGCAAAGAAAGAATGCCCCCATATCTCCATCACTTGGAGCGCTGATTCCGTTTGACGAAGGGGACCATGAGAAAAGGAGCGTGGGAAAGGCATGCCAAGCCCAAAGGCAATTTGACAACAACCAGATTTATTTCTCGGAAAATTGCCGCACATACACACATACCCCAATCCAGCCCCCAACCCAACACACAAAGCCTTTCCCTGGCTGATAAAACTCTCTCGTTTTGGGACCGCAGCCCTGAAGGGAAATCTTGTGTTTCCTTTTCCAGCGGACGGGAAACCAAGCAGAGATCTGCCAAAGTAATTAAAACATCTCGTGCCGCAGTAAATTCAGGGAAAATGAGATCATTAACACAAACACAAACACACACACAAAAGACGCACACACACACACACTCCCCCCCCCCCCTCTCTCTCTGCCTGCAACTTGAGTGGATTTTTGGAGATTAAAATTGAGAATTAGGTGAGCGTCATTCTATACTGGGTGTGAGCCAGTTTGGTCTAGTGGTTAGGGAGCCGGACTCTTATCTGGGAATACTGGGTTCCATTCCGCAGGGTGACCTTGGGCTGGTCACAGCTCTCTTTCTGAGCTCTCCCAGCCTCGCCCACCTCACAGGGTGTCTGTTGTGGGGAGAAGAACAGAAGGTTTGTCAGCCGCTTTGAGTCCCCTTAAATGGGCGAGAAAAGCAGGGTAGAAAAGCCAACTCTTCTTCTTCTTCTTCTTCCTCCTCTTCTTCTTCTTCTTCTCCTTCTATACCTGACCTGAAACTGTCTCAGGTGGGCTTGTGGAAAGGGAAGTAGATTATTTTCTTTTGCTTTGGAATATTTGACACTACAGTTTGGTTTGCTAAAAACACCTGGAAGCCCAGATCCAGATGTTGCTGGGCCTACAGATCTTAGAAGTCCCCTCCAATGCGGGTAGGTCACAGACCACCTGTTCCATCTCTCTAGGTTTCAATATAACGCTCTTGTTTTAATTTGTTGAGTTTGCTCTGTCAAACGTGAAAGAAGAGCAGCAAGGAAACGGATAAACACTTGCTGTTTCATAGGTAAACAGGAGAAAGGGTGAGAAATAATCTACATACAACTTGAATAAAGAAAAGAACAAGGGTTTGGCATTTTGGTAGAAACAAATAGTCCCTGCTCTCCAGCCAATTACATGAAGCTCCTTTTTAAAACGCCCCTTTAAGCTTAGATAGCTTTTTTTTTTTAAAAAAGGATTAGATAAATTCATGGGGGACAGGTGTGTCAGTGGCTACTAGAATGGATGCCCAGGTATCACTTCCAGATTGGAGAGACGGGCAGGAGGCCTCTGAAGGCCATTTGCGGGGATTCAAGAGCAGGGGAAGGTTTTGCCTTTGTCTCCTGGTTGAGCTGCCCATGAGCCACTGGTGAGCCACTGGGTGAGGCGGGATGCTGGACTAGATGGGCTCGCTGTGGCCTCATCCAGCAGCACCCCTCTTCATTCACGGAGGACAGGTGCACCAATGGCCGCTAGGGTAGATGCCCAGGTACAATCTCCAGGTTGGAGAGTCATAGAATCATAGAATGGTAGAGTTGGAGGGGACCTCCTGGGTCATCGAGTCCAACCCCCTGCTCAAGGCAGGATCTCCTAAACCATCTCAGATGGCTCTGCTTGAAGACCTCCATCGAAGGGGAACCAACCACCTCCCAAGCAGGATGCCTGCCCAACGCCGTTTGTAGGGAACCCAGGACTGGACTGGATGGGCTGTGGCCTTATCCGGCAGGGGTTCCCTTAATTCAAGGAGGACAGGTGTACCAGTGGCTACCAGAATGGATGCCCAGGTACCACTACAAGGCTGGAGAGGCAGGCAGGAGGCCTCCAAAGGTCTTTTCCAGGGAATCCAGTTCAGGTGAGGGTTTGGCATGCCTCTTTCCCCCTCACCTTTGGATGATAGGATTTCCATCTGCTGAAACCTGGCTCTGATTGTAACATTGGTTTTATTGCACCCCTAATGCTGGGACCATAAGATTTAGGGTAAGGCAAGAGTGCATAGAATAAGAGGGCGACATTTACTGCCCAGCTTTCCACTGGAGACCACAGGGACCCCTCTGGGTATCGTGTCCTCACCACTGCCCCTGAGTTTTGAAGCTAAGCAGGGTTTTGAAGCCGATTCCCTGAAACTGTAGCCTCTGGTCTTTTTGAGCGTGGCCCCCCAGGCATTTTGGAGACAGCTCAGAAGTTCCCTTTCTTTCCACCCCACCCACAAGACCTTTATCTCCCACCTCCCTCCCTCGCCCCTGCTCTAACCACTAGGCAAGGATATTAAAGTTGGTGACTGCGCTTGCTACTTCTTTGGTTCCGCTAACTTAGTCTTGAGTCCCGCCTGAGTTCAGAAGGAGGAGCCAACCCAAAGAGGAATTGCCAACACTTAAAAAGGATCCCACTTAAAAGGCTGCGTTCACATCTATAATCCAGCTTCACTCCACTTTTAGAGAGCGAGAGAATGCGCCAGCGAAATGCCAAGAGCCAGTTTGATCTGGCGATTAGGGAGCTGGACTCTTATCTGGGAGTACTGGGTTTGGTTCTGCACACCTCCACGAAGCCAGCTGGGTGGCCTCTGGGTGAGTCACAGCACTCCCGTGAGCTCTCACAGCCTCACCCACCTCACAGGGTATCTGTGGTGGGGAGAAGAACAGAGGGTTTGTCGGCACGTTTGAGTCCCCTTAAGGATGAGCACAGAAGGTTTGACAGCCGCCCTGAGTCCCCATAAATGGGTGAGAAAAGTGGGATATAAAAGCCAACTCTTCTTCTTCCTCCGTGGAGCCAGCTGGGTGACCTTGGGCTCGCCCCAGCTCTCTTCTGAGCTCCCACAGCTCCACCTGGCTCACTGGGTGTCTGTTGTGAGGAGAAGAACAGAAGGTTTGTCAGCCACTTTGAGTCCCCTTAAATGAGTGGCAAAATTGGGGTTGAAAAACCCACTCCTTCAAGCTGTTTTCTTTCTGTATTATATAACTTAGGTAACGTGGAATGAAAGCGCCTGTTCGCTTTGCTGATGTGTGTTCCTCCGCCCGGAAAGTGGTCTGGCGCCGGATTAGACGTGAAAGTGGACTCGCTCCGGTTTCCCTGCTCCCCCGGCCGTCTCTGCGCGCACTTACCGTCCCTGCAAGCGCGGCGTTGGCAGGCGGCATTCCTCAAGCCCGTTTCTTCATTCCCTGCACGGGCCCCTCCATCGCCTCGCTCCGGAGTCACTCCGGAGTCCGGACCGAGGGAGGACGATGAAGCCGCTCCTGGACTGCGCTGGGGCGAACATCTGGTAGGAAAAATAAAATCCACAATGGGGGGCGGAGGGAAATTTGCAAAAGGCATCCGAGGCGGAAGGGGGGGGGGAATATTGTCACGCCCCCAGGCTTCGGTTTGCAAGGGGTGGGGACCTGGGATCGGGAAAATCCTGCTTCCTTTTAGGCTGCGGATCTAGAAGAGAAGCCGGAGTGGCGCTGGAATCTCCTTGAAAAAAATCCCACCCACCCACCGCAGAGAAGAAGGGGGAAAAGAACCAAGGAAGGGCGCACGTGTGGACACGCGGGCACTGGGCACGTGTACGTGCGCGGGCATCGCCCACAGGAGGGCGAGTCGAGAGGACTTCTGGTCTGTCTCTCCCGCTGGACCTTTAGGGGCCTCTGCCAGATGTGGCTGTGGTTTTCGGTGCCCATGTAAGGACTGAGGTGCCGCGTCTCAAAGCGCCGTGAGGATTTTCCAGCACTTGGGAAGTGGGTTCTCTAAGGGTGCCTTTGAAAATAAAAAGTGGAAGGAAGGAAGGAAGGAAGGAAGAAGAGGGGAAGAAAGGGAAGGAAAGAGGGAGGAGATAAAGGAAGGAAGGAAGGAAGGAAGGAAGGAAGGAAGGAAGGAAGGAAGGAAGGAAGGAAGGAAGGAAGGAAGGAAGGAAGGAAGGAGACACATTCCGGAAGGAAGGAAGGAAGGAAGAAGAGGGGAAGAAAGGGAAGGAAAGAGGGAGGAGATACAGGAAGGAAGGAAGGAAGGAAGGAGACACATTCCAGAAGGAAGGAAGGAATTGGGAGCAAAGGAAGGCACTCTTTCTCACCTTACATGGGGATGTTTGGTAAAAGAATCATATTCAGGTTCTCATAATTCCATCCATCCATACAAATTTCCTGGCAAAGATACAGAAGCTGTTGGCCGTTGCCTTCCTCTGGGATGTTTTTTATTTTGACTTCTCAGTCTGGGTATTCCTGGTGGTCTCCCATCCAAGCGCTAGACCTAGCCAGATCTGTCCCTATGGTTCTTTACAGGTCTCTATCCTCCGCCTTTGCCCAGAAAATTGCCTTCCCCACTCCATTTGCAATACACACACGCACACACACACACACACACACACACACACTAAATTGGCTCCTGCAAAGGGAAACAAACCCCAGAGAGGGGAATTATGGGTTTTGTGACCACCGTCCGAACCACAATGTCCCTTTGACATTTCAGACAGGATGGGAAAGAGCAGCCGGGTTTTGCCACAAAGAATGGCTCTTCTCTTCCACAGGCAGGAAGTGCTGCCAGGGAGACGGGGTGAGAAACAGGGTAGGAAATTCTGATTTTTGGCGACTTTGTCAAAGGTCCTTTCTTGCAGATGGGAGGAAGACAATTACACTGTTCAGCCATATTCATCTTGGTGCGGACGCAACACGTCCAACACGTTGGGTTGAGGCAACTGCTTCATAAGCGTGCATGTTAAAGCCAGAAGGAATTTGTTTCTTCCATCCCTCCCATTGATGGGTGGCAAATTTTAATCACACCTCTGGAGCCTGCAAGTGGCCTCTGGGCTGGAGGGCTCCTGCCTGTCTCTCCAACCTGGAGGTGATACCTGGGCATCCATTCTAGTAGCCACTGATGCAACTGCCCTCCATTAATTAAGAAGAGCCCTGCTGGACCAGGCCACAGCCCATCCAGTCCATGAGAACCTCAGAGGAGTCCTGCTGGATCAGGCCACAGCCCATCCAGTCCATGAGAACCTCAGAGGAGCCCTGCTGGATCAGGCCACAGCCCATCTGGTCCATAAGAACCTCAGAGGAGCCCTGCTGGATCAGGCCACAGCCCATCCAGTCCACAGGAACCTAAGAGGAGCCCTGCTGGATCAGGCCACAGCCCATAAAGTCCATGAGAACCTCAGAGGAGTCCTGCTGGATCAGGCCACAGCCCATCCAGTCCATGAGAACCTAAGGGGAGCCCTGCTGGATCAGGCCACAGCCCATCTGGTCCATAAGAACATCAGAGGAGCCCTGCTGGATCAGGCCACAGCCCATCCAGTCCATGAGAACCTAAGGGGAGCCCTGCTGGATCAGGCCACAGCCCATCTGGTCCATAAGAACATCAGAGGAGCCCTGCTGGATCAGGCCACAGCCCATCCAGTCCATGAGAACCTAAGGGGAGCCCTGCTGGATCAGGCCACAGCCCATCTGGTCCATAAGAACCTCAGAGGAGCCCTGCTGGATCAGGCCACTGCCCATCCAGTCCATAAGAACCTCAGAGGAGCCCTGCTGGATCAGGCCACAGCCCATCTGGTCCATAAGAACCTCAGAGGAGCCCTGCTGGATCAGGCCACAGCCCATCTGGTCCATAAGAACCTCAGAGGAGCCCTGCTGGATCAGGCCACAGACCATCCAGTCCATAAGAACCTCAGAGGAGCCCTGCTGGATCAGGCCACAGACCATCCGGTCCATAAGAACCTAAGAGGAGCCCTGCTGGATCAGGCCACAGCCCATCCAGTCCATAAGAACCTAAGAGGAGCCCTGCTGGATCAGGCCACAGCCCATCTGGTCCATAAGAACCTAAGAGGAGCCCTGCTGGATCAGGCCACAGCCCATCTGGTCCATAAGAACCTCAGTGGAGCCCTGCTGGATCAGGCCACAGCCCATCTGGCCCATAAGAACCTCAGAGGAGCCCTGCTGGATCAGGCCACAGCCCATGTAGCTCATAAGAACCTCAGAGGAGCCCTGCTGGATCAGGCCACAGACCATCCAGTCCGTAGGAACAGGGCCCATGGCATTTACGGCTTTAAATGTTGGCGTCAACACCTTGAATTGGGCTCTAACCAGTGCAGACCCTTCAAGACTGATGTGATGTGAGTCCGGCCAGAGACTCCCATCACCAGAGAAGCTGCTGCACCAGTTCCAGCTTCTAAACCATTTTCAAGGTCTATCCTTGTTTTATATGGTTGTGTTTTTTTTAATACCATCCACTGCCTTGAATTTTCCAATTATAGCTTGAACACAAGAGGGCAGTAAGAGCAAAATCACATTTGCTTCAGTGCAAATCTGGTACACATTTTCCTCTCCTGTCCAGCCCTGCGCACAATGGGCCCGGCTACACCTAAATTTTAATCCACTATCAAGCCCCTAGAGGGAACCCACGGGCAAAGAGATGGCCGGTTTTTCTTCCTGGTTATCTAACCCCAAATGGGATTTTCAGGCTTAAATAATACAAAAGAAAAACTTAGAAAAGTGTGGATTAAAACCTTTCTTATGTCTCTTTTGGGTTAGACACCAAGGGGGAAAGTAGTTTGTTTTCACCTCTCTTTCAGGCAGTTGTGAAGTTCTGAAAAATCTTTCTTTCTTTCTTTCTTTCTTTCTTTCTTTCTTTCTTTCTTTCTTTCTTTCTTTCTTTCTTTCTTTCTTTCTTTCTTTCTTTCTTTCTTTCTTTCTTTCTTTCTTTCTTTCTTTCTTTCTTTCTTTCTTTCTTTCTTTCTTTCTTTCTTTCTTTCTTGGCTTTTCAGAAAATGTCCCCGCTCCTCCAGAAGCCAGACCCAAAAATGCTGTGGATTTAGGAGCTCCGCTTTGCACATAAGGTATATTCTCCACGAGTGAGCTACTGACTTTCCCTTAAACAAAAGATAAACTCCCATCTTTATGGTTCTAAAACACTGGTAGAAACAGAAGCCAGAAATGTGCACTAGGCAGAATTCAGCCATTGATTTATCACGTTTGATATGTTCAGGCAGACAGGTTTTAGAGCAGGGCCTTTATTATTATTACTACTAGTAGTAGCAGCAGCAGCAGCATTAGTAGTAGCATTGCATTAGTATCATCATCATCTTCTCCATCAATAATGCAAATAGCACGTTTTGGAGTTCTCTTGGTGACAATCCCTCCTTTTGCATGTCAGCCACATGAGCCTAGATATTTGTGGATTGCGGCTTGGAGGGGGAAACATCACTTGCTCTTGGCACTTGGTTGATCACAAATACCACCTGACGGTTAGGGAACGTGACCAGTGGGTGTACTGAATAGACAGTGTGATATACATAGTACATTATGATGACAAGGCACACAGGCGCCTGGAGCAGGCAAAAGGAGATTAGCTGCTACCTTTATGGGAAATATGGAACACGAAGGCCAGAAAGACAGAGAGAAAAGAGGCCTCTAGACGTTTCTGTGCTTTCCTACAAGCCTCTATACTCTTTCCTTCCTTCTTTCCTTCCTTCCTTCCTTCCTTCTTGCTCTCCCTCTTTTGTTCTTTCCTCCCTTCTTCTTCCTTCCTTTTCCCCTCCTCCTTCCTTCCTTCCTTCTCTCCCCATTCTTTCCTCCTCTCACCCTCTTTCTTTTCTCCTTCCCTCTGTCCCTCCCTGTTCTTTTCCTCCTTCCTCCCTTTCTATTCTCCCCTCCCTTTCCTCCTTCCCTCCTTCCATTTCCTTTGGTTTCCAAGTCTAAGACAAGATACTACATACACAACACCCAAATTATTCTTACAAAGCGCCGGAATGGCTGCTTCCAGTTCTGGTCTAGTGGTTAGGGAGCCGGACTCTTATCTGGGAATACCGGGTTAGATTCCGCCCTCCCCCATGAAGCCAGGTGGGTGACCTTGGGCTAGTCACAGCTCTCTTTCTGAGCTTTCACCTGCCTCACAGGATGTCTGTTGTGGGGAGAAGAGCAGAAGGTTTGTCAGCCGCTTTGAGTCCCCTTAAATGGGTGAGAAAAGTGGGATAGAAAAGGCAACTCTCCTCCTCCTCCTCCTCCTCCTCCTTCCAGACAGCAGGTGAAATGATGGAGTTTATAGAATAGAAGTCAGTGTCTTTTCCGCTAAACCATTTTCTGGCTCATCTGGTGAGGTCCATTTGGTGTTGGCTGGCACACTTTCTTTGTGCCGTTTGCTGCTGCTGCAGACAAACTTCACTTTGACACAGACCTGTTTTATGCTTGGCCAGAGGTTTCTGGATCAGAACATCTGGCCAAGCTGCGGCTGAGCTTCTCTTTCATTGATGACCTTTTTTTGTGTGCTCTTGGGTTCACGCTGCCTTGCTGGGGTTGGCCCCTCCAGCTGAGGATTTCCATGAATCACTTTAAAAGCGGTACAGAGAAGGGAATCCAAGCTGGGGCAAAAGGGAGCTGCGTGTTTTGGATTCGCAGACAGGTCTAATAAAGGTGACAGATGCGCCACCACAGTAACATTCAATGCCCTCTAGTGATTTGCTGGCCTTCTCTGTTTGCACCATGACTCAAGGCTGCTATTTGTTATTATTTTTTTGGCCTCTTCAGGAGCTTTATCGTTTGCCTCGAGAACCACTAACTGAAGACAGCGGCTGACTTACTGTGGATTGAAAATGCTTGGAGACCCAGCAGGAGGGACAGTAAGACAGAAGGGGGCGGAACCAGGCCAGAGGCCAGCAATAATTATTGGTTGTTCTATTCTCCCCAAAGTGGCCAGATGCCATCAAAAAGGTGCGCCTTCTTTCTCCAAAGAAACCTGCATCCAACTTTATTCCTCTATATCTGGGTATTCCAGAATAAAGCATGACTATTCTGGAACATTTATGCTTCATTCTGGAATAGTCATGCTTTATTATGGAAAAGCCACATTTTATTCTGGGACTTTTATGCTTTATTCTGGAATAACCACACTACATTCTGGAACACCCATGCTTAATTCTGGAACATCCATGCTTTATTCTGGAATAACCACACTACATTCTGGAACACCCATGCTTAATTCTGGAACATGCATGCTTTATTCTGGAATAACCATACTACATTCTGGAACATCCATGCTTTATTCTGGAATAACCACACTTCATTTTGGAACATCTATCCTGGAATAGCCGTGTTTTATTCCAGACTATCTAAATGTAAGTCTGGTTACACCTACGGTTTAATCCAGGTTTACGCACCGCTGAAAGAAAACTGCTTGTCACTTTGCTGACGTATTTCACACTCTGAAAGTGGACTGAAGCTGGATTAAGCCTTGTGTGTGACCACAGCCATCAGCTCCTGGTGCCTGGATGCGGCTCTACCCAGGAAACCTTTACTTCTGTGCTTCTAGGAACCTTTAAATCAGCGATTCTGCCCTCTGAACTCTGGAAAAGGTTTCTAAAATAAGTAGAGAAGGGCTGACATTTCTCTGTCCCCTGTACTAATTTAGGCAAAGGCGGCCAGGCCCGGAGGGCTATTTATAACAGGACAACCTGGGTGAGTGAGAAGGAGAAGTGAAAAGCGCCTCTGTTTCCACCACCAGGCAGGCAGCTGCGTCTGAATTGCGCATGATTTTCTTCATGCACCCTGGAGGTCAGGACTGGCTAAGCATATGCCCTTTCTGCCCTCTCCGCCACATGGGGGTGGGGAGGTACATGGAAAGATAAGGGGGAGGCGAGGTCTTTTTGCTGCAGGAGGGTATAAAAAGGATCAGCGGGCCTCTTTTCCTGAATGAAATAACTGGAGGCAGCTCTCCTTGCTCCGAAGAAGGGCCCCTTCTCTCCTCTGACCACCAGCAGCCCTTCCAAAACCACAAAGGACGCGCGCACAGAAAATGAAATACATCATAGGAATAGGCGGGTGAGTCAATATATGTTGCCAGTGACAATGTATGTTCTATTTTCTCAGCCTGGGGTTTGCAAAATGTGTAGGCTGGCTGTCGTTTTCTTAGGATAAGATGCAAATTTGCAAAAAAGAGAGAGGGAGAGAAATAAAACTAGGAAGGAAGGAAAGGGGAAAAAAAGAAAAACGAATCCCACTGAAAAAGCAAACTCGAATCCAAAACCATGGAAGCTTTTCTTTTTTTCTGCAGTTTAAAATAGGCTTCTTAGCACAGGGCCACAGATAATAATTTGAAATACGCTTTTCACGTGAGCTTTTAAGGATTTCTTTCCTCGCAACTAAGGGTGCTTTTCCACTGTCACTAGAAGTACAAATTAAGTACCCATTAATGGGTACAGAAATGCCATTATGTACCCATTAATGAGTACTTAATGGGTACTTCTAGTGACAGTGGGAAAACACCCTAAATTACTCATTATTAATCCAATGTAACACAAAGACCCACATCCTCATTTAGGATGCTGTTTCTTTTTCAAGGCTATTTGGTTTGGAAAAAGCCCTGATGAATGAGGCTACAAGGTAACTTGTAGGGAGGAAAATTTCAACTTCACAGGTTTAAAAAGATGTTTCCTTGCAAATAGAATCACTTGCTAAATTGTTTCTAGTGATCCCCAGCCCACAACTTTCACTAAGATCTTTAAAATGTTTACTGAGTTACTTGCAAACTATTTACTGAGTTAGTTGCATTTTAGAGAAGGTCAAAAATAAATTTACTTAGTAACAAATTAAATCATTTAACTACTAAACTGTTTCTAAAGATTCCCAGTGCATACTGGCTACAGATATATTATCTTGTTTGGAAAATACATTTTAAAACACTGGGAGTTTTTGGCAAAACTAAATGGTTTGGGGTTTTAAGTGTCTCTTTTTTTTAAAAAAAAAAGTCAGATATGGGGTGTTTTACCACTGTCACTAGAAGTACCCATGGAGTGAAACAGTAGTATAAGACAGGATCTACTGTGGAAAACAGCAGTTTAATATACCACAGTATATTTCCTAAATACACATTGAATGAAAACTAAATCCCTCCTTTAGAAAACCCCTTCAGGCAGGTAGGGCAGGCAGGGGTAAGTGGAACTCAATCCAAGAACTTGATCTAGGATGTAAAAAGTTATCTAGGATATAACCAGTGGGTTTTCCAACAGCTTAGCTAAATGCAAACAATTGCTGCAGCCGCTGAGATGCAAAGGCAAAATATTTCTTCTGCTTTTGCAACTCAGGTTGCTGCAAAGACTGTCATTTATGTTTGACAAATCTATTATTAATAATAGTGGTATTCTTCATACTTGATAATTGATTGCAGCCCAATAACCCATGAAAGCAAGGGGAAGGGGAGAGGAAAATAAAATAAAATGGTCTGAGAAAAAAAGGAAAATGCAGGCATAATTCAAATTATATCAAGTGTACCAACTGGGATGAAAGAGGAACAATAGTATTAACAGACCCAAAATAGTTGTATGACGGTTACAGTGTGTTTATTGATGTATTAAGATATTTATTAATGTATTAAGATTGATTTTTGGAGCAGTTAGACCTGTGTGATCTTTTAAAAGTTTTAGCTCATCTTCATACTTTTTCTCCCCCAGGAAGGCAGTGGATATGTGCAGTTAGCTATAATTAAAATTATTTGCAAACCTTCTAAAAAAAACCCCTCTTTATTTTGCATGCAATAACATCTATTCCTGCTAATGCTGTCTTGCTTTGCAAAGCTGCTCAGCAATTTATCAGTGAAATTTGTGGATTGGATAAAACCCTTTTAAAAGCCTAAAATGGGCTTGGCACGGTTTCTTTATTCTTTCCCTCAACAAGGCACTTCGCTTTGGATGGAAAGGAACTTTTGCATGGTGCAATAGGAACTATATTTAATTTTTTAAAATATTTGACTTCATATTTCTTAAAGAAAGAATGGATTTCCATTTATTATCCATTTAGGAGATGCAATGGGAAATATATTTTAATTTTTTAAATATTTGACCTCTTATTTCTTAAAGAAAGAATGGATTTCCATTTATTATGCATTTAGGAGATGCAATGGGAAATATATTTAATTTTTTAAATATTTGACCCCATATTGCTTAAGGAATAGATTTCCATTTAATATGCATTTAAATGCATTCTTATTATGCATTTAGGAGATGCATTCTTATTTATTATGCATTTACGGATGCTTTTTCAGACCCACATATTATCTGAAGGAATTGCATTGCATTTCCACGTGTTATGCAAACCTGTAAAAGCAAAAACAGCCCCCAGATCCCGGAGCTGTTTCGAATGAATGAAATCTCCCGCTTTTTTCTCCCGCCTTCCAAAAGCCGTTGAGGCGGGCGACGGAAAACAAAAAGAGAAGGGGAAAAACCCGCGGGCGGGAGAGATTATTTGCCCGCCCGCGCCACTCTTTGAGTTGAAGCGTTAGAAGAGGCGCCAGCCAATCCCTGCCCGGAATTGGGAGGGGAGGCGGGGACTTTCTACTACGTCACCGCTCCGTAGACGCCCCGCCCCGTAGGCAAGGGAGAAAGAAAGGTGCCATCCACTCCCGGCGCATGCGCAGCTGCGTTCCAATGTTACCTATGCCAGATTATAATGCTACAATTAAGTGGGGTTTTTTGCTTGTTTCTCCTAATAATTCCCTATTTTTTTTAACCTGCCCTTGGATTCACTTGCATTGTGAGTTCAGAAGAGCATTTGCACGGAATTTAAACCATGCACTTTATTTATTTCAAAGGGAGGGTAAAGTCAAAGCGAAAATCTCAGACTGGCTTTATTATTATTTAATAATAATAAATTTAAGCACCACTGAGCTAAATGGGACTTACTTAGGAGTAGACACGGTTAGCATTGCCCTCGTGATCTTTAGCTAACTGCTGCCTGAGAATTTCTTAAGTCATAAAATAAATCAATTTTTATTGATTATCTGCAGTTTCCCCACCTCTATCAAAGGAGAAGGTATAAAGACGCAAACGCTAGGACAGGTGCATGCAAAATAATATATAAAACGACGTGATCCAGCCTGATACATTCACCTAAACGATTTACTAACGTTGCAAAGTATCTTTTCCATGTTTTCTTCCATTGTTTCCATTTACTAACATTGCAAAGTATCTTTTCCATATTTTCTTCCATTGTTTCCATTTACTAACGTTGCATAGTATCTTTTCCATATCTTCTTCCACTGTTTCCAACTTTTTAAAAGCACCTGTTATGTTTTGTCTGGCTGTGTCCACACACCTAAGTTTTAATCCGGCTTCAGTCCGCTTTCAGAGCAAGGCAACACATGAGCAAAGTGACCAGACATTTCCTTTCCACTTTATCTATCCCAAAGGTAGACTTTCTGAGTTAGGTAATGCCGGAAGCAAACCACTTATCATTTTGCCAATGTGTTATCTCGCTGAAAGTGTACTGAAGCTGGATTAAAATTCAGTGTGAACGCAGCCTCCTATCTCTGACTGAAATGCTCCGTTTGTGTAGATTTGTCATGGATGTGTGTGCGTGCCAGTCCACATTTGCTCCAGTTATATGTCCATATTTATTAGGCGGTGAATTGCAAGGAGCTTAGCTGTGCCTGCTACTAACTAAGCCCCATTATGCTCTGTGGAAGAGAGAACACATCAGCAAAGTGACGAGGACTGTGGTCACATGAGGTTTAATCCAGATTCAGTGCACATTCAGAGCGAGATAATCCCTCAGCCACGTGACAAGCCGTTTTCTTTTATTGTTAAATAACTCAGAAAATCCACTTTTGGGGTAGATAATGCGGAGAGAAAATTACTGGCGACTTTGCTGGTCTGTCCAATCGCTCTGAATGTGGACTGAAGTCGGATTAGACCTTAGGTGTGACCACAGCCAAGGTAAGAACAGTAAAAACATCAACTGCTTCCACACGCAAAGGGAAAAATGGTTTGAAAGCAGTTCTGAAGCAGTATCGAGCATCAAGACCATACTGTTCCTAACCAAAATTAACACCCTTTGAATTAAAAGTGCATTCCCTAATCAAGCCTGAGTGCGTCTATTTCTGGACAGAGGTCTCACACGGTCATTGAGCAACACAATTCTAACACAATTTCCCACAATTCTCCTTCGAATTTTCTTATTTAGTGTGACCAATGGTGGGAAAACCACTTTGACCAATAGACTTATCAAATCTCTTCCAAACTGTTGCGTTGTCCATCAAGATGACTTCTTCAAGGTAAGCCCACTTTTCACTGTCCAGTCTCCTAAAAATTTAGCGCTGCCATGTGAAAGTATGAATGCACAGGAATTAAATACGTGTTCAGTTTGGTTCAGTGCGCACACTTTAGGTCTTGCCCAATGGCCGTCCCCATGAGCCCCAGTTAGTCTGGCCAGTGGCAAAGGATTATGGGATGGGGCTGTAGTTGAGCAGAAATGTGGGCAGTCTTACTTAAATGGACACATGTAAGCAAACATTGTTTTATTCCAAATTTGCTAACTTAAGGCTTGCTTCGTGATTTCATGAAGATACTCTTGTTCTCATTCTGCCTCTAATTCGCATTGGGTGTTTTTCCACTGTCACTAGAAGTACCCATTAATGGGTACAAAAATGCCATTTTGTACCCATTAATGGGTACTTTTAGTGACAGTGGGAAAACACCCATTAAATGCATTCTGCAAGGGTGTTTTAATGGCCTTCAATGTGAATTAGAGACGCTTTTCTTAACTGGGCGTGGATGCATTCTCTTGTTTTAAAAATATCATTGCACTTTAAATTCTAAATATTACTGCATACTTCTTGTTCTTCCGAATATCGCTAATGTGGATTGAACATTGTGTACCACGCATATAAGGCACCAATGTATTCTGCAGGAAGCATTAAAAATTATCTAGCTGCTTCAGCTAGTGGTGCGGTTGATGGAGTATGTTGTGAATGTTGATTTTTCTAAACCTGTCGCGTCTTTCAGTGTTGGGTTCAGTGAATCCAAAGATGAGGGTGATGGAGATATTTTTTTTTAAAGTCCAGAGCTGCTTATCCACTTAGGTTGCGTCCACACCTAAGTTTTAATCCAGTCTCAGTCTGCTTTCAAACACATCAGCAAAATAACTAGCCATTTTCTTTCCACCTCCTTTAACCTAAGGTTGAATTTTCTGAGTTAGATAATGCTAAAGGAAAACAGCTTGACGCACTCTCTCGCTTTGAAAGTGGACCGAAACTGGATTAAAACGTAGGTGTGAACACAGCTATAGACAACGAAGCTTGTAATGAAATGTCCTCTTTGGGCTTTAGTTGACAATCCCAGTTAATACACCCACTAGGTTCCCATCTGCCATGCAAAACTTTCACAATGAGGGACCCTGGATCTCTCCAGGGGTGTTTTTCCACTGTCACTAGAAGTACCCATTAAGTACCCATTAATGGGTACAAACCATACCCATTAATGGGTACTTAATGGGTACTTTTAGTGACAGTGGAAAAACACCCCAGATTTCCTCCAATGGATCCAAACCTCTCTTATCCATTGGCTAAGCACAACCAATCCATAAACTGTGCAAATTCTGAATTCTCTATTAGACATACAAGCTATCATGAGGTATGGGGTAACCAAACTTTTATCTTAGATGGAAGCCAGAGTTTTAAGCAGCATCAGATTTGTAAAATACACACTTGTTCACTTGTCCCCTTTTTTTGCATCGTAAATTGTCCGGGGAAAGTCCCCAAAAACCCATGTTTTTGAAGCCTGTTGAATCTAAGGGTGGGCTGGCTGACAAAATATTCCTGCGATACAGGCTCTGAAAGAAACATAGAAATGCTTCATATAGAAACCTGGGAACATAGGTGACTATAGACTGAAGCCAAACCTCAGGTTGATAGGCCTTTGGCATTCCAAAAGGGTTTCTCCACTTGGTTAGAATTATCTTCCAATCCTAATTTATCCCACAGACAACCCATTCTTTACTGTAGAAGTGTACATTTTTGTGGTTATTGTTGTTCAGTTCTAATTAGGGTTGTGCACACTTAGTTCATATGTAGGTTGCATGCATCTACATTTGATTTTAAAAAACGAACAAAGATCTGCACCCCTCTATTTTTTAGCATGATTTTCCTTTGCACATTTGCCCCGCGGTGATTTTAAAAAGAACATTACTCAAGGTAGCAGCTGCAAAAATCTAGCAATCTGTTGGCCTTTCTCCCCCTGCACGCTCCTTTCCTTCCATCCAAGCTTAGAAACTATGGCTTCAGCCAGACAGCACTTACTTAATCCACATTATTTGGATAACCCAGAATAAAGCAAGAATAAACGAGTTATGTGCTTTGGGGCAGATTATCCAAATAATGAAGATTAAGCAAGCTCTGTCTGGATGAAGGTTATAATTTTCATGGGACGTGGTATACAAATGTTTTAAATAGGTAAATAAATACATAAATATCCCCAGATTCTAACATTTTCTAAAATCAGCAGCTCTTCACCCTAACCCTAAAACCTTATCAGCTAATGCCAGTTCAAGTGGTATTCGAAGGTGTTCGAAATTCGATCGAATTCATCTGAATTTTGACATTTCAATTCGAAGTTGCTAATTTTGAATTTTAAAGATTCAAATCGAATCGAATTTTCAGGTATCCGATTCGTATTGGATTCCCAAAATTGCTTTAGTGCACACCCTAGCCTTAAACTGGGATTACTTTCTGGTATTTCTGTATCCCGCCATTTCTCCAGATAGCTAAAGGCAGTGTGAGATACTTCCTTCCCTTTAATTTTGTCCCCACAACAACCCTGCAGGGTAGGCTAAAAATTTGTGCCTGGCCCAAGGTCGCCCATGAGATGTCGTAGCAGAATTGGGGAGTTGGACCCAAGAATTCCTGGATTGTAGACCAATGTCCTGGCTGCCCACGTATGACCCCCATGTTGGAGAGGCAGGCAAGATGCCTCATGTTGCAAATTTCGGATCAATAATGGGGCATGAAAGACTTAGTTATCAACCTTATCAATGTCTTTCCTAGATTGCTATTAGGAAGTCCACAAGCATAGTTCTTAGCTATTTATTGATTTACTTAAGATCGTTCTTATAATACTTTCAATTAAAAGGAAAATCTCTACATGCTTTACAAAACACATTAAAAACAAGGGTTGAGAAAGAGCATGAACAGCAGGTAAAAACACAAATTGCATTCACACTTAAGGTTTAATCCAGGTTGAGTCCACTTTCAGAGTGAGAGATCACATCAAAGGAGGCAATAGGTTTCCTTTCAACATTATGTAACTCAGATCCATCTTTGGACTAGAAAGTGAACTGAGAGAAGAAGAAGAAGAAGAGTTGGCTTTTGTACCCTGTATTTCTCACCCATTAAAGGGGACTCAAAGCTGCTGACAAACGGCCTGTTCTTCTCCCCACAACAGAGCACCCTGTGAGGTAGGAGGGGCTGTGAGAGCCCAGAAGAGAGCTGTGACTAGCACAGGGTCACCCAGCTGCCTTCATGGGGGAGCCTACGAATATTTGTATGCGTCCCTACCTTGTTGACTATCCCATGGCTGTAGACAGGCTAGAACTTGACTTTGCAATGAATCCCGTGCCAAGGGTAACTTAAAACTATCCCCTATCATGTGATATATAGCTGTCTTGGGTTCACTACTGTGGCCCTAACTCCCTCCCAGCCATGACTTCGATATAAGAACATAAGAGCATAAGAGAAACCCTGCTGGATCAGGCCACAGCCCATCCAGTCCATAAGAACCTAGGAGGAGCCGTGCTGGATCAGGCCACAGACCATCCAGTCCATAAGAACCTAAGAGGAGCCCTGCTGGATCAGGCCACAGCCCATCTAGTCCAGCATCCTGTCGCACACAGTGGCCCACCAAATGCTCACGGGCATCTCAAGCAGAGACAAGGACAAACCTTCTCCTGCTCTTGAATCCCGGCAAATGGCATTAGGGGTGTTTCCCCCCTGTCACTAGAAGTACCCATTAAGTACCCATTAATGGGTACAAAATTGCATTTTTGTACCCATTAATGGGTACTTAATGGGTACTTCTAGTGACAGTGGAAAAACACCCTAGAAGTGCCCCATTTCCCCCCCCCCCAACCAGCCTGAAAGATGCACCTAGGCATTTGTTCTAGTATCCATTGATACATCTATCATCCATAAATTTCTAACCCTTCCTTAAAGCCATCTAGACTGGTAGCTGTCACCACCTCTTCCGGCAGCACATTCCATAAGCTGATGACCCTTTGGGTGAAGAAATCCTTCCCCTTGTCTGATCTGACCCTCCTACCCATCAGCTTCATAGATGCCCCCTGGTTCCATTGTTGTGCGATAGAGAAATGTTCTCTATCCACCTTTTCTATGCCGTGCATAATTTTATATACTTCAATCAGGTCCCCTCTTAAACGCCCTCTCTCCAGGCTGAAGAGGCCTAGACGTTGCAGCCTGGTTTCATAAGGGATTTTGTTCCAGCCCCTTAATCATTCTGGTTGCCCTTTTCTGCACCTTTTCCAGTTGCACAATATCCTTTTTGAGGTGTGGTGACCAGAATTGCGCACAATATTCCCAATGTGGCCTCACCATAGATTCATAAAGAGGCAAAAGGACACTTGCTGACTTGTTTTTCCATTCCCTTCCCAATTATTCCCAGCATTGAATTTGTTTTTTCGCTGCTGCCACGCACTGGGTTGACACCTTCGTTGAACTGTCCACCAAAACCCCGAGATCCCTTTCCTGGTGTGTTGCAGGAAGCTCAGACCCCATCAGCTTACAGACATAATTTGGATTCTTGGCCCCGATGTGCATTAAGGTTGAAGCACATTTGCCACCTGGTTGCCCACTCACCCAATGCTAAGAGATCCCTCTGGATGCTTCCAAAATGGGTCAGTGAGTTGCCCAAAATGCAACTGGAAACCGGAGGGATGCAGTCAGCAGATTCCACCTGTCAAATTTCGAACCTTTGGGGTACCAAAAACGGGTCATCTGGGGGGTCAGAATTTGCAATTTTATTGCAATGTGCGCTGTGTGTTGTGTGATTGTTGAAGTAGAATCCAGGTTGTCATGGGAGCGTAGACAAACTAATCACCCTGTTTTTGCAGCAATGTTTTATTGATCACTATATTTCAGCCACAAGATCAAATAGAAGTCGGGAAAGACGGCTTTAAACAGTGGGATGGTAAGAGGAGTGTTCCCTATAGGATGGAGTAATGTATATTTCCTAAGTATTATTTTTCTTATCTCTATATTACATTATTAAATAAAGACTTAACCGTAAAATTTATATAATCCTATCTTAAAAAAAAAAGTGCTTCTATTTTATATACTTTCACCCTGAATTCTACAAAGCCTTTTCCCGCTGACGTGTGTTTTTCTCTGTGCATATTTCACCCCACCCCCCCACCTTTCTTATAATCAGTCCTGGACTCTTTGGATATGGAGGCGATGGTTAGCACCGTGAATGCTTGGAGGGAGAACCCGGTGAAATTTGCCCGGTCCCATGGGGTCAACGTTTCGTGCGGGACAAAGACACCCAGTTCGGATGACATCCATATTCTCATAGTGGAAGGCTTTTTGTTGTACAACTACAGGTATGTTACTGCTGTACAGGGTGTGAAATGCTCCCTGTTTGGTTGGCAGTATTTGTATGGGGACCTAAGAGGAGCCACAGCCCATCCAGCCCATAAGAACCTCAGAGGAGCCCTGCTGGGTCAGGCCACAGCCCATCCAGTCCATAAGGACCTAAGAGGAGCCCTGCTGGATCAGGCCACAGCCCATCCAGTCCATAAGAACCTAAGAGGAGCCCCGCTGGATCAGGCCACATCCCATCCAGTCCAGAAGAACCTCAGAGGAGCCCTGCTGGATCAGGCCACAGCCCATCCAGTCCATAAGAACCTCAGAGGAGCCCTGCTGGATGTGGCCACAGCCCATCCAGTCCATAAGAACCTAAGAGGAGCCCTGCTGGATCAGGCCACAGCCCATCCAGTCCATAAGAACCTAAGAGGAGCCCTGCTGGATCAGGCCACAGCCCATCCAGTCCATAAGAACCTAAGGGGAGCCCTGCTGGATCAGGCCACAGCCCATCCAGTCCATAAGAACCTAAGAGGAGCCCTGCTGGATCAGGCCACAGCCCATCCAGTCCATAAGAACCTAAGAGGAGCCCTGCTGGATCAGGCCACAGCCCATCCAGTCCATAAGAACCTAAGGGGAGCCCTGCTGGATCAGGCCACATCCCATCCAGTCCAGAAGAACCTCAGAGGAGCCCTGCTGGATCAGGCCACAGCCCATCCAGTCCATAAGAACCTCAGAGGAGCCCTGCTGGATGTGGCCACAGCCCATTTAGTCCAGCATCCTGTCTCACACAGTGGTCCACCAGTTGCTTCTGGGCATCTCAAGCTGAAGATGAAGGAAAAACCTTCACCTTCACTCCCTGGATGTGGCCTTCAGAGGCCTCCTGCCTGCCTCTCCAACCTGGGGGTGATACCTGAGTATCCATTCAAATAGCCAGTGATACACCTGTGCTCTGTGAATTAAGAAGAGCCCTGCTGGATGACCCCACACAGTGGTCCATCAATAGCTTCTGGGCATCTCCAGCAGAAGATGAAGCCAAAAACCTTCACTGGCTCTTGACTTCCTGCAAATGGCCTGTAGGGGCATCCTGCCTGTCTCTCCACCCTGGAGGGTGGTACCCAGGCATCCATTCTAGGAGCCATTGATCCACCTGTCCTCCATGAACGAAGAGGAACCCTTCTAGATGAGGCCACGGACCATCTAGTCCAGCATCCTGTCCCACACAGTGTCCCACCAGTTGCCTCTGGGCATCTCAAGCAGGAGATGAAGGCAAAACCTTCACCTGCTCTTGATATTTAGAGGCCTTCTGCCTGTCTGTCCAACATGGAGGTGGTACCCAGGCATCCATTCTGGGAGCCATTGGCCCCCTTGTCCTCCATGAATCTCTACTTCGGTATAATCCTGCAGCCCTGATCTGCTGGAATTATGGAAGACACCCCTGGACCAGAAACCAACTGTTTATTGATTCCTGGCAAGGCAAAGGAAAGAGATATAATCGTTTCCCTTGCTTGTAAAGGCTTGAGAACACAATTCATAGAAAACATGGGGGGGGACACATTCTAGCTAACCACAAGCACACCAGAGTTGTGGCACTCTCTGTTCCTTCTTAAGCCATATTTTCTTACTTCCAAAACAGTGGTGCCAAATTTAAGTGGAAGTGTAGGTTCCCTGCTTGCAGGTTGACCCAGCCAGGTTTCAACACGAGTCACATTTCCCCCAGATATTCTTAATTTTAACGATTCAGTCTTCCACCGATCTTGAATTAGCGTCTCCATTCCTATGGTCTCTGAGCACCATTACAGACTTTTGCTTTACTTTAGATTTTAGGCACAGCTGCACCCTCTTCTTCCGAAGGGATCCGATTATGAATTTCATTTGCTGCGTGCACAGGTTCACTTCTTCACCATTCTGGCTTCATGGCTGTATCTCTGTTTTTTCCTTTCACTCAGGCCTTTGATAGATTTGTTCGACAGACGCTACTACCTGGCGGTCCCGTATGACGAATGTAAACGGCGGAGGAGGTAAGTCTGGCGGCTCTGCTTGAAACCCTAGGAGTAAATGTTAGCTGCCGCCTCTTCTGTGCGTCGTAGAATTAGTGCTTTATACTAGTAGGGCCTTCTCAGTGGTGGCTCTCAGATTAGGGAATAATCTCTGCCCTGAGGTGTTAAGCGTATCCATGCACATTTAACAGGCCTGATCCAGCAGGGCTCCTCTTAGGTTCCTATGGACTGGATGGGCTGTGGCCTGATCCAGCAGGGCTCCTCTGAGGTTCTTATGGACTGGATGGGCTGTGGCCTGATCCAGCAGGGCCCCTCTGAGGTTCTTATGGACTAGATGGGCTGTGGCCTGATCCAGCAGGTCTCCTCTTGGGTTCTTATGGACTGGATGGGCTGTGGCCTGATCCAGCAGGGCTCCTCTGAGGTTCTTATGGACTAGATGGGCTGTGGCCTGATCCAGCAGGTCTCCTCTTGGGTTCTTATGGACTGGATGGGCTGTGGCCTGATCCAGCAGGGCTCCTCTGAGGTTCTTATGGACTAGATGGGCTGTGGCCTGATCCAGCAGGGCCCCTCTGAGGTTCTTATGGACTAGATGGGCTGTGGCCTGATCCAGCAGGTCTCCTCTTGGGTTCTTATGGACTGGATGGGCTGTGGCCTGATCCAGCAGGGCTCCTCTGAGGTTCTTATGGACTAGATGGGCTGTGGCCTGATCCAGCAGGTCTCCTCTTGGGTTCTTATGGACTGGATGGGCTGTGGCCTGATCCAGCAGGGCTCCTCTGAGGTTCTTATGGACTAGATGGGCTGTGGCCTGATCCAGCAGGGCTCCTCTTGGGTTCTTATGGACTGGATGGGCTGTGGCCTGATCCAGCAGGTCTCCTCTTGGGTTCTTATGGACTGGATGGGCTGTGGCCTGATCCAGCAGGGCTCCTCTGAGGTTCTTATGGACTAGATGGGCTGTGGCCTGATCCAGCAGGGCTCCTCTGAGGTTCTTATGGACCAGATGGGCTGTGTCCTGATCCAGCAGGGCTCCTTTTAGGTTCTTTGGTTCTCGGGGACTGGAAATGCAAGTTGTTTGAACCTAACATATGTGTTTTCTTGCCTCTAGTACCCGTAAATACACAGTACCTGACCCCCCTGGTCTCTTTGACGGACACGTCTGGCCAATGTATCTGAAACACCGGAAAGAAATGGAGGCCAGTGAAATTGACGTGGGTACGAACATCATTGTGATAATGTCAACTGAGATTTAGCTGGCCATCTAAGACTTGGTTTACTAGCTGGTGATCTTGCTGCTGAGTGTGGAGTTTGGTTTGTAGCAGACTCATGGGCTGGGCTCATATGCCTCCCACCTTCCAGCGTGGGGCCACCTGGATGAAACCAAGAAGGCCCTGTAAGGCCCTGTTTGGTTGGCCTGAAGTTAGATAACGTAATTAAGGAGGTACTAATTCATATTTCACCTTCATTTTGGTTTATTGGTTAAGGAGCCGGACTCTTATCTGGGAATACCAGGTTTGATTCCGCCCTCCTCCATGAAGCCAGCCTGGTGGCCTTGGGCTAGCCACAGCTCTCCTCTGAGCTCTCAAGCCCCACATACCTCACAGGGGAGAAGAACAGAAGCTTTGTCAGCTGCGTTGAGTCCCCTGAAATGGGTGAGAAAAGTGTGGTGGAAAAGCCAACTCTTCTTCCTCCTCCACAAAGCCAGCTGGGTGGTCTTGGGCTACCCACAGCTCTCCTCTGAGCTCTCACAGCCCCACGTACCTCACAGGGTGTCTGGTGTGGGGAGAAGAACAGAAGCTTTGTCAGCTGCTTTTGAGTCCCCTATAATGGGAAAAGCTGGGTAGAAATGCCAACTCTTCTTGTCTGTGAAATGTGTAACGCTCTCTCTCTCTCTGTTCTCCTCTATTTCAGTTTATCTGGATGGATTGAAATCCCGAGATGAACTTTACACGCAGGTCTTTGAGGAGATACAAAACCAGATTTTAAATGGTTCATAGGTGAATATCTTCATACCAGGTGCTGGCAAAAGGCACGGAACATGGGACTGACCCTATTCTTGCCTTAGAACAACCCAGTTTAAATCTAGAACCCTTCTTTTAGCTTTCCTAATGTTCACACAGGTCATTCTTTGCCTCTGCTTTTCAGGGTCTGTGGAAGACCGGAAGCTCCGTGTACAAACCTGGTTGTAAATACTGTTTTGGATATTTACGGAAACATGAAGGAAACAGCAAAAAGTCCTTTCTTCTAGTATCCTTTGGGAAACGACTTTATGTATATAATTGAAAGTGAAGATAATTTATTTACAGCTGTGAGACAGAAGTTTCTTTTTTTAAATAATAATAATAATAAATATTCCTGGTTTTATATTCCATTGATTTTAAAATGTATGTTCCAAAGATGTGTTTTTATAACAGAGTTCATAGAGCAACCTTGTTTTCTGTTTGTAACCTTTGTGTTAGTGGTAAACCCAGACATTGCTTTTAGAATATTCCCCTGTATTCTAAATAAAAAATACTTTAAACATCTGTTCTGCATTTCTCCCTCCCTCCCTCCCTCCCTCCCTCCCTTAAGGGTGAAAAAAGCAGAGTATACAAACCAACTCTTCCTTCTGCGGCTTCCTCCACAAAGCCAGCTGAGTGACTTTGGGCTAGTCACAGCTCTCTTATGAGCTCTCACAGCCTCACCTACCTCACAGGGTGTCTGTTGCGGGGAGAAGAACAGAAGGTTTCTCAGGGGCGTTGATTCCCCTTAAATGGGTGGGAAAAGAAGGGTAGAGAAGCCAACTCTTTTTCCTCCCTGAAGCCAGCTGGCTGTCCTTGGGCTAGTTACAGCTCTCTTCTGAGCTCTCACAGGCCCACCTACCTCACAGGTGTTGTGGGGAGAGAACAGAAGGTTTGTCAGCTGCCTTGAGTCCCCTTAAATGGGTGCGAAAAGCAGGGTAGAAAAGCCAATGTTGTTTCCTCCTCCTCCTCCTCCTTCTTCACTAAGCCAGCTGAGTGGCCTTGGGCTAGTCACAGCTCCCTTCTGAGCACTCAGAGCCCCACCAGCCTCACAGGGTGTCTGTTGTGGGGAGAAGAACAGAAGGTTTGTCAGCCACTTTGAGTCCCCTTAAATGGGTGAAAAAAGTGTGATAGAAAAGCTAGCTCTTCTCCTCCTCCTCCTTCTCCTTCTTCCCCATACTAGCTCCATTCTCTCTTTTAACCTGAATTTATTGTGATCTCGTGGAGACCCACCCTGGGACTCTCAAGTATAGTGCAGGATGCTTCACACAGAGACTAGGGGACTATTCGCACTTGGCTTTATTCTGGAATATATCCTGGAATAGGGACTTGCTGTCCATATGCTAGTGCAGGCTTCAGCAGTCCCAAAGTGGGGTCCGCTAGAGCCTGCATTAGCATGTGGACCACAGACCCCTATCCTGAGATATACTCCAGAAAAAGGCCAATTGCGAACAGGCCCTAGATTTGCGTCCCATCCTTCAGTCTCAAAATGGGGGTGGTGGTGGTGGTGGTGTTAGGACAGCCTGGGTCACATAGCTGAAACAGCTGTGAGCCCCCATCTCTGGCATTCCGTCAAGTTTCCACATGGTTTCCTCCACGGTTCAGCCACAAGGAATGCACCAAACGTGTGGCTGTTAATTGCAAGAATCCGAGGCGACCTGCCTTTTTTAACCCCACCTGTTCCAGCCCCTGCTGGTCTCTGGATTCCAGCATTTCCACCCTGTGGGGGTCTTGCCGTATTCTCCACCCTAAGACCCCTCCCAATGGTGCATCCTAGGACAGGGCCCAGAATCTCCTCCATGTGCCACCCATGATCTCTTCTCACTCAGCGCCTCGGACATATGGCCTCCAGGGACGTTCTCCGGAAGCCTGGAATTGCTGGGATGTGCAAGCCGGTCCGGGCAACTGTTTCCAGCCAGGGGAACCCATTCCTCACCGCCAGGGTGCATTTGGACGCGGTGAAGATGGCATACCTATGGTACAGCTGGCAATCCGAACATAAGCCCTAAAAAGTGCTAAGGAGGCTGACAAACCTTCTGTTCTTCCACCTGCAAGGGACACCTGGTGAGTTAGTGAGGCTATGAGAGCTTGGAGGAGAGCTGTGACTAGCCCAAGGCAACCCAGCTGGCTTCATGGAGGAAAGAAGAAGAGTTGGCTTTTCTACCTGGCGTTTCTCACCCATTTAAGGGGACTCAAAGCTGCTGACAACTCATTTAGGGCCTTATAAGCAGCTGACAAACCTTCTGTTCTTCTCCCCACAACAGGACACCTGTGAGGCAGGTGGGGCTGTGAGAGCTCCAAAAGAGAGCTTTGACTAGCCCAAGGTCACCCAGCTGGCTCTGTGGAGGAACCCACAGGAGGCAAGTTGGTTTATATACTCCCACATTTTTCACCCTTAACGGAACTCAAAGCTGCTGACAAACCTATTCCTCTCCCCACAACATGCACCCTGCGAGGCTGTGAGAGCTCAGAAGAGAGCTGTGACCAGCCCAAGGTCACCCAGCTGGTTTTGTGGAGGAGTGCGGGGGTCAAACCCGGCATTCCCAGATAAGAGCCCGACTCCCTAACCACTAGGAAGGAAAGAGACCTGCCTGGAAGAGGCTCAAAATAGAGGGACCCAGTTGAGATATAGTCTTGTGGCCTGCTAAAAATATCCGCCGGCCTGCTTGGAATGAAATCCAAGCCAGCAGTTTGCAGAACACGTAGGCACTGAGTTGGCACAGTGCAGACACAGTCCAAGAGGTCTTGGGGGACAAGGGACCCTTCCCAGACCCACCCCCCTTCTCTTTTACCCAGAATCAGTCCAGAAGAGGATGCAACCAGCTTCAAGTGGTGGAATGGTTTTTTTTTGCAAAGTAAGGGCGCATGGCTGGATCCCCTGGGATTCAGACCTTGAATTTCCCCATGCATGGGCCAGATGCTGCATTTCAGGCCATGGGTGGGGTTTTTTCCCCCCCTCCTGGCACACTTTCGGGGTGCCCCCGAACCCAGGTATCCAAAGCCAGTGATTGTAACAGCTTCCCCTTTGAGGCAGACCTGTGTCCAGTGGGTCACAGTATGGGGACCACCCTAGGGGTGGGTTTCAGCTCCTGCTGTCCATCTAGTCCAGCATCCCACTCACACCTCTCCATTCTCTTCTAAACACCTCGGGATGGAGGCAAAGGGAGAACCTTCACCTGAAACAGGTGGTCTAGCGGTTGAAGGAGCCGGACTCTTACCTGGGAATACCGGGTTTGATTCTGTCCTCCTCCAAGAAGCCAGCTGGGTGACCTTGGGCTAGTCACAGCTCTCTTCTGAGCTCTCACAGCCCCACCTGCCTCACAGGGTACCTGTTGTGGGGAGAAGTTTTGACAGCCGCTTTGAGTCCCCTTAAAGGTCTGAACAGAAGGTTTGTCAGACACTTTGAGCCCCCTTAAATGGGTGAGAAAAGAGGGGTAGAGGAGCCAACTCTTCTCCATGAAGCCAACTGGGTGGCCTTGGGCTAGTCGCAGCTCTCTTCTGAGCTCTCACAGCCCCACCTACCTCACAGGGTGTCTGATGGAGGAAGAAGAACAGAAGGTTTGTCAGCTACTTTGAGTCCCCTTAAATGGGTGAGAAAAGCGGGGTAGAAAAGCCAACTTTTCTTTTCCTCCATGAAGCCAACTGGTGTGACCTTGGGCTAGTCACAGCTCTCTTCTGAGCTCTCACAGCTCCACTTTCCTCACAGGGTGTTCTGTTGTGGGGAGAAGAACAGAAGATTTATCAGCCACTTTGAGTCCCCTTAAGGGTGAGAACTGAAGGTTTGCCAGTAGCCTTGAGTCTCCTTAAACAGGTGAGACAAAAGGGGTTAGAAAAGCCAACTCTTCTTCTTCTACTTCACCTTGCCTTCCAACCAGACGGACCTTTGCCAGGCAAAATTGCCACCCCAAGTACACAACGTCCATCGCGCAGCTACCACAAGGCCTCTGGCATTCTTACTTTTTTTAAAACACACGTGGTTGTGGGTGTCAAGGTCAGAGAAAAGCGGAGGGCGGCTGGACTTTATGGCTCAGGACCAGATCTCAAGAGCTGGATTATCCTCCCTTGCCGCCCTTTGCTTTGTCAGCCCTCACCTGTGGGTGCTGAGACGCAAATATAGGAGCAGGCAGCTGACTTGGCCGGCAGCGTGGAGAAGGGCATCCAAAGGGGGATTGGGAACACCCAACCTGCTTCCCTGCCCGCATCCTTGTTCTTAGGGATTTTGCATCACTCTGGGCTGTGGTCACACTGAAGGTTTAATCCGGTTTCAGTACGCTTTCAGAGCCAGAGATCACATCAGCAAAGTGACAAGGGCTGAGGTCACACTGAAGGTTTAATCCAGCTTCAGTCCGCTTTCAGAGCGAGAAAACACATCAGCAAAGTGGCAAGGGCTCTGGTCACACTGAAGGTTTAATCCACCTTCAGTCCACTTTCAGAGCGAGAGAACACATCAGCAAAGTGACAAGGGCTGTGGTCACACTGAAGGTTTAATCCAGCTCCAGTCCGCTTTCGGAGTTAGAAGACACATCACCAAAGTGACAAGAAGCTGTTTTCTTTCAGTGTTAAATAACTCAAAACATTCACCTTTGGGATAGATAATGTGGAAAGGACATTACTGGGCACTTTGTTGCTCTGGAAAGTGGACTGAAGCTGGATTAAACCTTCAGTGTGACCACAGCCCTTGTCACTTTGCTGATTCATTTGCTTTGCCCTTGTCCCTTTATTCTCTCACTCTGAAAGCGGACTGAAGCCTGATTAAACCTCAAGTGTGACCACAGCCCTCCTGTTAGGGACAGACTCCTTCCCACCCCCCCACCCCCAAGTATTGCCCCCAGTAATGCCCTCAGCAGGCATTGCCCCTGGCATACAGCATTAGTTACAACCCGCGATGCTACAGCCAGGAATCTTTGGATGGCAAGTCTTTGCAAGCCAGCAAGAACCCACCTTTTGGCCGCCCTGTGGCCGGATCCCACTGGGCCCAGGCAAAAGATTTGGGGCATTTGTGGGTAGGGGAAGCCCCTTTCCTCCCCCCCCCCCAGACAAGCCCCTTGCATGCACGGGTTATCTGAGGTGATCTTGCACAACCATGCCAACGCATTCCCTCCCTTGCCATTCCAAAGCATGGGCAAGAGTTAACCCACCCGGCCGGTCCTGGCTGGCTTCCAACCCTTCGGCCCACAGCCGCTGGGCCATCTGAGACTCCGGGGCCCCTCAGCAGCTGCTGGTTACCAAAGTAGGGAAGGAGGGAACAGAAGTTGACTCCGGATATAAATAGCACCCAAATTCCTCTCTCCCTGTCGCGCCAACCTTGCAAAGCTGGTAAAAATGCCCCTGCAGGCAGAGCGAAAAGAGGGTATTAAAAGAGGCTCCAGGGAGGCAAAGGGAGAGATGGCTGCTCCTCTTCTGCCAGTGTGGTCTAGTGGTCAAGGAGCCGGACTCTCATCTGGGAATACTGGGTTTGATTCCGCGCTCCTCCACGAAAGCCAGCTGGGTGACCTTGGGCGAGTCACAGCTCTCTCTCTCTCTCTCTCTCTCTGTGCTCTTAACAGCTCCACCAACCTCTCAGGGTGCCTGTGGTGGGGAGAAGAGCAGAAGGTTTGTCAGCCGCTTTGAGTCCCCTTAAGGGTGAGAACTGAAGGTTTGTCAGCTGCTTTGAGTCCCCTTAAATGAGTGGGATAGAAAAGCCACCTCTTCTTAAATATTAAAACAAAACAAAACAAAAAAACCCACAAAACACACTCAAACCCCACAAATTTAACCCCATGTCTGAAAGCACCTGCTGGTAAATTTCCCTGACTCTGTTGACCTCTCCCCCTAGCCATTTATCGCCCTGTTGACCTCCCCCAATGTCCAGCCCCAGTAGACCCACTGACCCCTTCTGGTGGCCGGGTAATTTCCCTTGGGCGTAAGATTTCCACTGACATTTCTAAGCTTGCGTCCAAGAGTGTGGCTATAAATGTCAGCTGGTGCGGCCGGAGGCCGGAGAAAGGAGAGCCGGGCCGGACATTGCAGTATTCACGTCCGCTGAAAGCCATGACTCACTATCTTCTGCTACTGTATAGACACACACAGATGAGAAGAACGTTTTTTTAAAATTACCTTTTGCCAAGTAATTTGCAGCCCACAGCTGCCCATGAGAATTGCTGCCCAGCACGGCCAGGTTCCAACATTCCCTGAAGGATATCTGCCCGGGCACCGGAATTTCTGCTGTCTTTAAGCGCCTAAGTTTGCTCTAGTGGTTAGAGGTAATCTAGTGGTTGTAGGTAATCAACAAAGAAAGGACGTAATTTTTGGAATGGGAACTAATGATGTGACAGTGAAGAAGAAGAAGAGTTGACTTTTCTACCCTGCTTTTCTCACCCATTTAAGGGGACTCAAAGTGGCTGACAAACCTTCTGTTCTTCTCCCCACAACGGACACTCTGTGAGGTGGGTGGGGCTGTGAGAGCTCAGAGGAGAGCTGTGACTAGCCCAAGGTCACCCAGCTGGCTTCATGGGGGAGGGCGGAATCGAACAAACCAACCTACTGATCCCTCCCTCCCTCCCTCCCTCCCTCCCTCCCTCAACCAACCAACCAACCAACCAACCAACCAACCAACCAACCAACCAACCACCAACCCATCCATCCATCCATCCATCCATCCATCCATCCATCCATCCATCCATCCATCCATCCATCCATCCATCCATTCTCTGTCCATCCATCTGTCTCTCTCATCCATCCATCCTTCCATCTCTCTCCACCCACCCACCCACCCATCCATCCATCCATCCATCCATCCATCCATCCATCCATCCATCCATCCTTCCCTCCCTCCCTCCCTCCATCACCCCACCCACCCACCCACCTTTTGGGAGTCAAAACCTCTTCAATGCTCCTTCCTCATAAGGAAACTGAACCTTGTAAGAACCAAAACAAAAGACGATCTGCAGTGTTTTTAACAGGATATATATGACGTTTTTCAAAGGAGCAAGAGACACGTTTCCTGTTGAAAGTTCGGTGCTTTTTAATTCAATATCCACATATTCTTTTGCCTCCAGACAAAATAATCATGATAAAACGTGGACAACGGCCTAGAGTGGAACCGTCTAAATACAAACGACGCCAGGGAAATGGCTCATTATGTGCCCCCAAAGTTTTATAGGAAGTTTCTGTTTTCAAGACGGAAAATAAAAAGAATTGCCCTTATGGGCTGTGTCCACACTTCAGTTTGAATCCAGCTTCAGTGCACTTTCAGAGTGAGATAACACACCAGCAAAGCCTCAGGCTGGTTTCCTTCTGCGTTCTCTAACTCGGAAAAGCCACCTTTGGATGAGATTAAGAGGACAGGAAATGATTATCCACTTTGCTGGTATATATTCTCTCACTTGGAAAGTGGTCCCGAACTGGATTGAAACTCAGGTGTGAACGCAGCCGTGGGGGCGTTTAGGGTTTGTGATGGTCTTTCTGGGCTCTGGCCTTGGTTTCAGGAAGCTTCACTGGGAAACAGGCATGCAGGACTCATAATTACAAGGAATATACAAAAGTACACAGATACTTACATTTGTAAATGTATAATTCCCCCTCCCCTGGCCTATAAGAAAATTTGAATTTAAAAATTTGAATTGGATTTTGAATTTTGGCTATCTTTGTTCGGCACACAATGGGTGTTTTTCCACTGTCACTAGAAGTACCCTTTAAGTACCCATTAATGGGTACAAAAATGCCATTTTGCTTAATTGGAATCTAATTCAGCCTTGATGTTCATTGGATAACCTTCGAGCCATAAAGAAAGTCCAGCTAGCCAACCTCGCTGGGCTGTTGTCAGAATAAAGCTAGTGAAGGAAAGAAAAGGAGAGAGGCAGGTCACTTTCTGCTTTCTACCTTCACCTTCCTCTTATATACACACAGTCCTTTTTTTGCGGGGAGGTTAGTTCTGCTCTGTCAGGGCCTTCTCTGTGGTGGCCCCACAAACTCTGAAAAAAACGTCCTCCTGGAGGTTTGCCGATCACCTACAATATAGGACTTTCAGAATCCGTTTTAAACTTACTACTCAACACCCAACGTATGGTGTTTGACTTACTCTCAGTGTTATCCTGTCAGGGACAGAGGGAGGGTTATGGTATAAATAGGTTTTAGGCTTCTTGCTTTTTTAAAATATAGCTTTAATATTTTAAAAGTATTTGAGATCTGTCCTGGGACCCTTGGGTGAACGGTGAATTTTAAATGGATTCTTATTATTTGGGATAATCTTTTCCCAATTCAAAGTTAGCTTTTCTACTCTGCTTTTCTCACCCACAAGGGGACTCAAAGCAGCTGACAAACCTTCTGTTCCTCTCCCCACAACAGACACACTGTGAGGTAGGTGAGGCTGTGAGAGCTCGGAAACAGAGCTGTGACTAGCCCAAGGTCACCCAGCTGGCATCATAGAGGAAGAAGAAGAGGTGGCTTTTCTACCCCGCTTTTTTCACCCACTTGAGGGGACTCAAAGCAGCTGACAAACCTTCTGTTCTTCTCCCTTAAGGGGACTCAAAGCGGCTGACAAATATTCAGTTCCCAACCTCAATGGGACTCAAAGCGGCTGACAAACCTCCTGTTCTCACCCTTAAGGGGACTCAAAGCGGCTGACAAACCTTCTGTTCTCCCCACAACAGACACCCTGTGAGTTGGGTGAGGCTGTGAGATCTCAGAAGAGGGCTGTGACTAGCCCAAGGCCACCCAACTGGTTTCATGGGGGTCAGCAGAATCAAACCCGGGATTCCCAGATAAGAGTCCGGCTCCTTCACCACTAGACCAAACCGGCTCACTCAAATTGGATTTTTATCCTGAATTTCATTTGCTTCTATTGCCCTCTTGTGTGGATGTCGCAGAATAAATGAGGCCAAGAGTCCGGCTGTGTTGAACCTTCCAGATGGCAAGGGGAGGCCCCAATTTTCAACCAGCAGTTGGCCTTTCAGAGCAATTGGCCTCTGTGCCCTGCCAGATACCCTTGGCATAATTTCAGCTTACTTGTTGTCTGGAAGAAGCCCTTGGAACAGGGTAGCAAGAGATTTCGAGGCGAATGCTGCATGCATGACTCTGGTCTTTTTCACAGGGTTGAGCTCCCGGGGGTCCCTTGGGACCCTGTGCCAAAGGACTTCATCTCCTTGCTCCTGGAATCAGTGTCTAGATACTGTCCCCAAGTTGGAGAGGCAGGCTGGGTACTTGGAGAAAGGCTATAGGCAGAAAGCAGGGGAAAGTTCTGCCTTTGTCTTCTGCTTCAGATGGCCAGAAGCAACTGGTGGGTCACTGGGTGAGATGGGATGCTGGACCAGATGGGCTGTGGCCTGATCTAGCAGGGCTCTTCTCAGGTTCTGATGGACTAGATGGGCTGTAGCCTCATCCAGCAGGGCTCCTCTCAGGTTCTGATGGACTAGATGGGCTGTAGCCTCATCCAGCATGGCTCGTCTTAGGTTCTGATGGACTAGATGGGCTGTAGCCTCATCCAGCAGGGCTCTTCTTAGCTTATTATGGGCTAGATAGGCTGTGGTCTCATCCAGCAGGGCTCCTCTTAGGTCCTTATGGACTGGATGGGCTGTGGCCTCATCCAGCAGGGCTCCTCTTAGGTCCTTATGGTCCGGATGGGCTGTGGCCTGATCCAGCAGGGCTCCTCTTAGATTCTTATGGACTAGATGGGCTGTGGCCTCATCCAGCAGGGCTCCTCTTAGGTTCTTATGGACTAGATGGGCTGTGGCCTGATCCAGCAGGGCTCCTCTGAGGTTCTTATGGACCAGATGGGCTGTGGCCTGATCCAGCAGGGCTCCTCTTATTGCCCAGAGGACATAGGTATCAATGGTTCCTAGAATGCAGTAGGCCTCTGTAGGCCATTTGCAGGGAGTCACCAGCAGGTGAAGGTTTTGAAATTATCTTCTGCTTGAGATGCCCAGAAGCAATTGGTGGGCCACGGTGTGAGACAGGATGCTGGATACGTTGGGCTGTGGCCTGATCCAGCAGGGCTCCTCTTAATTCATGGAAGGCAGTAAAAAACATGTTGTCTAAATATCTCTACAAGTTATGGAAGTTTTTTAGCTCCTGCTGGTTGATTTGTCTCTCTGTTTTCCTCTCTCTTTGATGTTTTGCAGTGTGATGGAATCCAAAAACTTGATGTGGTAGTTTCTACATCCAAATATGTGTGAACCTGGAGACCTTATGAGAAGTAGGAGGAGGAGGAGGAGGAGGAGGAGAAGAAGGAGAGTTGGCTTTTCTACCCCACTTTTCTTCCCATTTAAGGGGACCCAAAGTGGCTGACAAACTTTCTATTCCTCTCCCCAAAACAGACACCCTGTGAGAGAGCTCAGAAGCAAGCCGTGACTAGCCCAAGGTCACCCAGCTGGCTGCATTCAGGAGTGCGTAATCAAACCCGGTATTCCCAGATATGAGTCCGGCTCCCTTTTAATATTGCTATTACGGGAAATCCATAACAGTGATGTTTCAGGCTATCATCACAATGTCTAGGCACCGTCTCGAGGGTCCTCATATACCTGTGGAGTTGCCAATATATTCCAGGGAGAATCGAGGGTTTTCACCCACGTCGGAGGCCCCTTCTCCATCCAACGTAATTCCTGTTTGCAAACCCCCGACAGGTGGGATTTTCAAAGGGGGGGGGGAACCATTTGCCCCATGGCTTTGAAGATCCCATTAGAGGATCCCACCACCAGCACCACCACAACAAAATAGTTATCTTTGCAACTTTGCTCTACAATGCAGTTTACAGAAACTAACCCAACTGTGGTACTATGCAAGGTCTGACTATGTATATATATATATATATATATATTAATCTTGCTATTTTTGCATCTGATTCTCTTGCCAGTTTTTAATGCCCCTTTTCTCCGCAGAGATGCCCTCTGGGTCCTTATCCAATTGCGGTTTCGGCTTACGTGTTCTCCAAAGACCGATTGTCCAAAGATCCGCTGCCCCGCAGAAGGTCTGTAGTTCCTCTTGCCTTGAATGTCTTTCCCCGTGGTGAGCGGCACCCGTTTCCCTGGGTGCCCAGGAATCTAAGGAGGAAACCATCTCCTTATATATTATATATATATATAAATCCTGCATTGAACAGGGGGGTTGGATCGATCACCTTAGAGGTCCCTTCCAACTCCACGATCCTCAGTTTCAGCTGGTAGAGGCCTGCAGAGTTGTAATAGGGGAACAAGCAGGCAGGAAGCAGTCTAGCAGCGTCTGTTGCAAATGGTGGATGCAGTTTTTTCCCCAAAACAGCTGGAAGGTTGGTTTTTTGCTTCCCCTTCCTGACCCTGTGAAAGCAGGGGGGGCAAATGTTCCCTTTAAATGCCCCCAGCACGAGAAGATCCGCACTTTCAAACGCCCGTCGCCTTGTCCTGGCCAGGCAGCATCCAAAATTACGATCCGTGCCGCGTTTGGACGCATGAAAGCAAACCACTAAGATTCCCAGGGTCTTATAGAAGCCCTCATCTTCCAGGGTGGGTGATTTCGGGCCACTGGAGGATATGCTAGCATTGGGTCTGTTGTGCTCCGAACCCTTGCAGGGAGCGTTGCATGATTCACATGGTGAGAAAGAAGACAAGGGGGCTGGAAGGTCATTTTCTAATGGATACAAATTCAAGCCGAGTCCTTCTCCCGGGTCTTCGTGTTGCGTCCGCCATCTTCATGACATGCTAAAAGGCGAGCTGGGGGCAGAGAGAAAGAGAGGAAGCCAAGGTTAGTATTTAAAAATAGTCTTGCAATGTACAACCAGGCTGGGTTCACGCCTGTGGTCGCACCGAAGGTTTAATCCGGCTTCAGTACGCTTTTGGAGCGAGGGAACAATATCAACAAAGCGGTCCCTAATTTCCTATCCACATTATCTCTCCCAAAGGTGAATTTCCTGAGTTATTTAACACTGAAAGGAAACAGCTTGTCACTTTGCTGATGTGTCCTCTCACTCTGAAAGTGGAATGAAGCCGGATTAAACCTTAGGTGTGACCAATCCTTGTCACTTTGCTGATGTGTTCTCTTACTCTGAAAGTGGAGTGAAGCCAGATTAAACCTTAGGTGTGACCAATCCTTTTCACTTTGCTGATGTGTTCCCTCACTCTGAAAGTGGAGTGAAGCCAGATTAAACCTTAGGTGTGCCCAATCCTTGTCACTTTGCTGATGCGTTCTCTCACTCTGAAAGTGGAGTGAAGCTGGATTAAACCTTAGGTGCGACCAGTCCTTGTCACTTTGCTGATGTGTTCTCTCACTCTGAAAGTGGACCGAAGCTGGATTAAACCTGAAGTGTGACCACAGCGTCTTAATTCAGCTTCAGTCCACTTTCAGAGTGAGGGAACGCACTAGCAAAGCAAATCATTTTCTTTCCACATTATCTAGCCCAAATGTAGATGTCTTCTGTTGGACGATACCAAAATAAAACAGTTTATTGCTTTGCTGGCGTGATCGCTCACTCTGAAAATGTACAGGATCTGAATTTAAGCTTAGGTGTGAACACAGCCCCAGGTATAGGTACATTTCAATCCACATTCTGTCCACCATCCCAGCTGATGGAAACAATCCTTCTGTTCTCCCCCCACCCACAACAGACACCCTGTGTGGTGGATGGGTCTGTGAGAGCTCAGAAGAGAGCTGTGACTAGCCCAAGGTCACCCATCTAGCTTCATGGAGGAGCTCAGGAAAGCTCATGGAGGAAGAAGAAGGAGAGTTGGCTTTTCTCCCCCGCTTTTCTCACCCATTTAAGGGGACTCAAAGCAGCTGACAAACCTTCTGTTCTTCTCCCCACAACACAACACCCTGTGTGGTGGGTGGGGCTGTGAGAGCTCAGAAGAGAGCTGTGAGTAGCTCAAGGTCACCCAGGTGGCTTCATGGAGGAGCTCGGGAAAGCTCAAACGTCGTAAAATGACAGCAACAGAAATGCACGCACCTTGTTTCCTGGCCCTCTGCTTGAACCACTGGCCTGTTTGGAAGGAGATGCAGATGAATAATATCACAAAATATTGATTTGTATCGAATACCCGAAAACCCAATTCGATTCGAATCTCTTAAAACTCGAATTTCGAACACCTACGAATATTCGAGATAAGACCCCGGCTGTTTTGAACCCACATAGCTGCACTTCATAGCCAAAGCTATCTGCCCCCCTGCCCTCCCCCAGGAGCAAAGAATGTGCTTCTCCAGTAGTTTTAAGGGCCTTTCCTGTGGTGGCCCCCAGACGTCGAAACAGCCTCCCAGCTGGCTGCCGCACTTCGTCAACCAGAGCAATTAGGGCGTGTTTTTTGTCTCTTTTTTTTTCTTTTGTCACTGCTACTTTAGCAGGTGATTCTGGGTAATTTCCAAAAGTGGGACAGATTCTGCAGTGCAGACCAGACCAAAGAATTGCTTTTCACCCCCCAGGAGCTGTCAGAGGTGCTGAAAATCACATTGGCTATTGCTGGGAGTCTAGTCAGTCTTCCAAACATCATTATTTCCTTTTCCTTCCTTCCTTCCTTCCTTCCTTCCTTCCTCCCTCCCTTCCTCCCTCCCTCCCTCCCTCCCTTCCTTCCTTCCTTCCTTCCTTCCTTCCTTCCTTCCTCCCTCCCTCCCTCCCTCCCTCCCTCCCTCCCTCCCTCCCTCCCTCCCTCCCTTCCTTCCTGTATCTCCTCCCTCTTTCCTTCCCTTCCTTCCTTCTCCCCCACCCGACAGTGCCCTGATGATATAAAATGGTAGGTAACTTACCTCTCCCTCTCTGCTGCGTCCTCTTTTTCTTCCACCCTGTAAGGACCAATTGTGCATTGAAGTTTGTGGTCTACTGGACGTGATAACATAACGTGACTACCTCACCCTGGGGGGAAACTGAGGAGCTCAGAAGGGAAAATCCCCCCACCCTTTGGAAGCTTTTCACAGAACCATAGGCCTGTGGACTCGGAAGGGACCCAGAAAGATCTTCTGGCATACTCAGGCAGCCTACCTGGCCAGGTGAGGTGAGGAATGCCTGACACACGCAGCTAGTGCGGGCAGTGACCCTCTGCTTCCAAGAGACAGCAGCTCAGCCATGCTAAGGCAGCCTACCTGGCCAGGTGAGGTGAGGAATGCCTGACACACACAGCTAGTGAGGGCACTGACCCTCTGCTTCCAAGAGACAGCAGCTCAGCCATGCTAAGGCAGCCTACCTGGCCAGGTGAGGTGAGGAATGCCTGACACACGCAGCTAGTGAGGGCGCTGAGCCTCTACTTCCAAGAGACAGCCTGCTCAGAACACGGTCTGGCACGTGAGCGTGAATAGCTGTGCAAATCAGCTGGAACCTGTGCCCGTCACCTGCAGTGAAGCAGGTACGACTCTGACCTGCCTATTTAAGGCAGAACGTTCTGCTAAGCTTTGCTGCAGACAAACACCCATGAAGCTGCAACTCCAGCATCCCGTGACCTTGACTCTTGATTTTCGACTGAACTCTCTGGCCTTCGACCCTGGGATTCTTTTGACCAAGCATTTAACCCTTGAGCCCCCAAGGGACCTTGGCTTGGACCTCTGCTATTGCTGACTGTTGCTCCTGCTACTCCATACTCCAGTGGGAGCATTCATGCGTTTGTTCTCCGCACCCCGCTGGCTGGAGACCCGATTCTTACTTTCTGTGCTGGTGGATCATTGCACTCTGGTTACGTTTCCTGGAGGCAACTAACAGCATTTAGAAATGAATCTGGGGAAACCCTTCTCAATGGACGTCCGCCTTACCTTTCTCTTCTTGCCCGGTTCCGCTCTTCATCAAATCTGGAAAAGAGGTACGCTTCCTTAAGTGGCATTGATCCATTGCAAATAATAATGATGATGATGATGATGGTTTTATTTTATTTTATTTAATAAATATATATCCTGCCCTTCATCATACGGTCCCAGGGCAGATTAGAGTAAGGATAAAACATATCAAAAGGAAAGATCTAAAGAGGAAACAAAATTCATATCTATCTACTTGTCTGTCTGTCCACCCATCCGTCCATCTCCATAAGTGTCAATCTATCTATCCTCTATTTTTGCATCCATCCATCCATCCATCCATCCACCCATCCATCCATCCATCCATCCACCCATCCACCCACCCATCCATCCATCCATCCATCCACCCATCCATCCATCCATCCATCCACCCATCCACCCACCCATCCATCCATCCATCCATCCATCCATCCATCCATCCATCCACCCATCCATCCATCCACCCACCCACCCACCCATCCACCCATCCATCCATCCATCCATCCATCCATCCATCCATCCATCCATCCATCCATCCATCCATCCATCCATCCATCCATCCACCCACCCACCCATCCATCCATACACCCACCCACCCATCCGTCCATCCATCCATCCATCCATCCATCCATCCATCCATCCATCCATCCATCCATCCATCCATCCATCCATCCATCCATCCATCCATCCATCCATCCATCCATCCCCATAACTGTCTGACCAACCCTGGAACCTTAGGGAGGAGCGTGGAATATAAACAAAACAAAACACAGATGATAGAGTTCCATGGTGTTAACCGAAAGAGCAAAATACTTACTGTAGAATACATTCCGGAATCTGAACATGCTCCATAGGAATCATGCGTGCTAAGTCCTCCAAGGTGTGGACGTACTGGATTTTATTGATGAACTTAACACTGGGAGAGAGAAAAGCCACAATGTCATGTGGTCCAGATTCTATGGGCTTTTAAAACAATCCCTCTTGCACAGAGAGAATATAGGAACCTAAGAGGAGCCCTGCTGGATCAGGCCACGGCCCATCCAGTCCATAAGAACCTGAGAGGAGCCCTGCAGGATCAGGCCACAGCCCAACCAGTCCATAAGAACCTAGGAGGAGCCCTGCTGGATCAGGCCACAGCCCATCCAGTCCATCAGAACCTCAGAGGAGCCCTGCTGGATCAGGCCACAGCCCAACCAGTCCATAAGAACCTAGGAGGAGCCCTGCTGGATCAGGCCACAGCCCATCCAGTCCATAAGAACCTCAGAGGAGCCCTGCTGGATCAGGCCACAGCCCAACCAGTCCATAAGAACCTAGGAGGAGCCCTGCTGGATCAGGCCACAGCCCATCCAGTCCATAAGAACCTAAGAGGAGCCCTGCTGGATCAGGCCACAGCCCAACCAGTCCATAAGAACCTAGGAGGAGCCCTGCTGGATCAGGCCACAGCCCATCCAGTCCATAAGAACCTAAGAGGAGCCCTGCTGGATCAGGCCACAGCCCAACCAGTCCATAAGAACCTAGGAGGAGCCTTGCTGGATCAGGTCACAGCCCATCCAGTCCTGCATCTCACATTATCAATCAGCTGCTTTCAGAAGCAGCTTGCTTGGGTCTACCGGTAGCCAGCCAACGAAGGGAAGTGGGTGGGCACATGCTTGACTTCCTGTAGCCCCAAGCAAGCTTGTTATGAAATGGGCAGGGAGACCTGGAAGTAACGGCAGAACTGACCCTCCTGACAGCTAGCGGGGAGCAGTTGTGCGATCTTCTTTAAGGGCTGCAATTCTACTTAAAACGCCCCACAAGCCTTCCCGCTGTTTCCCCGTTTACCTAATAAACGGCCTTGAAATCGCCAGCACCGTCCGGATGAACCAGGAAGGGTGTACGATGATGAGGGCTTTCAGATTTTTCCGCAGCCTGTGCACAAAAGAGTCCAGAGGCAATTTGAGGGTAGCAACCTTTCTCTTAACAGCGCTTGTTCTACCCTACCCCCTACTGGATTTCACGGTTAAACAATCTCTGTGCATGTGGTGTTTCGTGCAACCCAGCTGACAAACGTGGGATTTCCTGGTGGTGTCCCGTCCAAGCGTGATACTGCTTCACATCTGAATTCCGACAGGGCTAGGGTGGGAAACTCAGAGCCTGCTCTCAGCTCCTTGCAGATGGCCTTGAGAGGCATCCTGCCTGTCTCTCTAACTTGGAAGTGGCACCTGGCCATCCATTATAGCAGCTATTGATACACCTGTCCTCCATGAATTTGTCCAGCCACCCAGACTGGTTGCTATCACCAACTCAAAAATGGCACAGATTCCACCCTGAAATCACCCAGACACCCAGACTAATAGCTGCTGAAAGCCCAGACTCACATGAAGAAAGGGGAAAACCAGAAGTCAGACAGGGACCTCTAGAGTCCATCCAAACTGACCCTGAGCTACTACGGGATTAAGCCCCTGGCGCTCACCTTCTATCTATCATTTGGTAGCATTTTTTCAGCCAGCCAATGCCTGGCATCCTTCGCCGTGGTGTGGCCCCGTTCATGTAGACAATCATATAATCTTCTGCCACTAGTAACTCCAGGCTGCTTATCACGTACCTGTCGGGCAAGTTAGCAGAAATACAGGTGAAGGGTGTTTCTCTTTGCATCGCATGGCTTGGGGGTATCAAAATGCACTGGGTGGGTAGGATCTATTGTTTCTAAAGAGGACATAAGAACCTAAGAGGAGCCCTGCTGGATCAGGCCACAGCCCATCCAGTCCATAAGAACCTAAGAGGAGCCCTGCTGGATGAGGCCACAGCCCATCCAGTCCATAAGAACCTCAGAGGAGCCCTGCTGGATCAGGCCACAGCCCATCTAGTCCATAGGAACCTCAGAGGAGCCCTGCTGGATCAGGCCACAGCCCATCTAGTCCATAGGAACCTCAGAGGAGCCCTGCTGGGTCAGGCCACAGCCCATCTAGTCCATAAGAACTTCAGAGGAGCCCTGCAGAATCAGGCCACAGTCCATCCAGTCCATAAGAACCTAAGAGGAGCCCTGCTGGGTCAGGCCACAGCCCATCTAGTCCATTAGAACTTCTGAGGAGCTCTGCTGGATCAGGCCACAGCCCATCTAGTCCATAAGAACCTCAGAGGAGCCCTGCTGGATCAGGCCACAGCCCATCTAGTCCATAGGAACCCAAGAGGAGCCCTGCTGGATCAGGCCACAGCCCATCCAGTCCATAAGAACCTAAGAAAAGCCCTGCTGGATCAGGCCACATCCCATCTAGTCCATAAGAACCTCAGAGGAGCCCTGCTGGATCAAGCCACAGTCCATCCAGTCCAGCATCCTGTCTCCAGCATCCAAAGTGTCGGGACGTTGGGCCATCGAGCCGGATTCAGGCCAGAACAAAGGGCCAGTGGAAAGACATCCTAGGGTTCCATGATTGTAAAGGTCGTCAAGCTGAGGCTGGACCTACATCTGTCTGGGATGGTTTAGGGAATCCTGCATTGAGCAGGGGGTTGGACTAGATGACCCCTAGAGGTCCCTTCCAGCTCTAGGATTCCATGATCTCAAGCAGAAGACAAAGGCAAAACCTTCACCTGCTCTCAGATCCCTGCAAATGGAATTGAGATGCCTCCTGCCCGCCTCTCCAACCTGGGGGTGATGCCTAGGCACCCATTCTGGTAGCTAAATGATATGTTTCCTTCCATGGATTTCCCAATCAGGATTTTTGCTGCAAACACAGCCATCCTTTCCCCCCACAGCTGGGACCTGGAAAAGGTTATTTTGGTCAAAAGTGAAAGCTCTGCCCAGCCTACCTACAAACGCAAAATACCTTTCAGCACTGGAAAGCTGCATATTTACACAAGATATCATTAATAACCCTGGCAGGAAATAAAAACAACACCCTTGTTGAACCTTCACAGAGGAGCACATTTATCACGGCAGAAGCCTCGCACGGGACTTTGTTTTGGAAGGATCTAATTTCAGAACAGGGGGGAGAAAAGTGTTGCTCTCTGGGGGTGAAAAGTGGGCTCATTTATTTTCTGCTTCCTTCTTATTCCCCTGGGTGCTTAAGGGAAAATTTATATATATATATGAGCTGCAGGGCAACCTAGAGTTTGGAGACCAGGCCATCATCAACAGGAGCCCCGGGAAAATCATGAAAATAGGCCCAAGAGCATGCACAGAGTTAAAATGTATCAGACTTGGAATACATTCAAGACTTCAAAAATAAGTAATAGGCCAGAACTGGGAAGTCAAAGGCCTGTTCCCACTGTGCCATTTAATCTGGATTTAAACCTGATTATAACGTGGACTCACAGGGGAGAAAACCCCTCCCCTCCCTAGACCAGTTTGGTCTAGTGGTTAGGGAGCCGGACTCTTATCTGGGAATACCGGGTTCGGTTCCGCCCTCCCCCATGAAGCTAGCTGGGTGACCTTGGGCTAGTCACAGCTCTCTTCTAGTGGTTAGGGAGCTGGACTCTTATCTGGGAATACTGGGTTTGATTACGCCCTCCCCCATGAAGCCAGCTGGGTGACCTTGGGCTAGTCACAGCTCTCTTCTGAGCTCTCACAGCCCCCCACTACCTTTCATTCTGTCCACCGTGGGACTCAAAACACAGAAAATGTGGAATGCTTGATCAGACTTGAAGCAGCAAGGGGAGATTAGATTTAAGGCTTGGTTTATATAAAACCACTCACAGAAACAGGTTCTCCATAATGAAGTGATAGTCTGGGAGACTGCTCTCCGGAAGGTAGCAGGCAGCGAACACAATTATGGCGTTCAGCCCTTCCCCGTAATAACCTGAAAGAGAAAGGACTTGTGGGAGAGATGTGAACAAACCCGTACACACACGAATGTCCAAATAATTTGAATTAACAGATTCGAATTGAACGTTTGAATGTTTAAATGTGAATTTACGGATATTCGATTTGCATCGAAATGCCGAAATGCGGACGAATTCGATGGAATTTTGAATGTCTTCGAATATTCGTGCACAGCCCTACTTCATACCCTGAGGTTCTCTGCTTTCAAATTTTGTGTCTTAAGTCAGCTTGTAAGCCACTTTGGGATTTTTAAAAAAAATGAAGAAGCAGTATAATACCTAATTGAAATAAATAGATCAATAAGGAGCGCTGGAAGGGGAAAGGGATTATCCCCTGTGCTGTTGGCACCTTTCCGTCTGCCTCCCCTCTGGTCCCCTGGGATGGGAGAGTTTAGGGTCTGGGACCAGCCAGGATGACTTACCTCCGTGCGTCACGACCTTCATGTAGGGCTTGATCATTTGCAGGTCGATTCGGTGCTCCTGTTCGCCGATGATGACCGTCCTCCACAGCCGCCCGTTGCTGGTGCTGCCATCTTCTGCAGCGTTGTCCCCGAATAGGTCCGCGCTGTCTCCTGGCATGTTCTTGACCGTGGCCACGGGCGTGTCATCTGAGCAAAGCAGAGAGTCCCACTGGGTCTCTAGTCCCGGAAGCCCACGGGATGCAAATCGGGGTGGGGGGCAGGGGGGGCTCCCTCTTACCTTCCCACTCCAGCTCATTCCCGTTGCCCAAGAACTCCAGGGAGTCCGTCTCGTCCGGCGTTTCAATGTCGTCCACGTTGATGTCCAGGTCGTCCGGAGTGTCCAGGAAGTCGTCGGAGAGGAGCGAGCCCTCGCTCTGGTCCAGGGATATGTTGATCTCCGGGGCGACCAGCGTCTTCCGCTTGTGGTGGGCCCCGTTGCTAAAATTTAAGGAGTTTGGGGGAGCTGGGGGTCCAGGTATCAGGGAATTGGGGTCAGAGGAAGAGGTTGGAGTGACGCGTTAGCTTGGAAATGGCTTCAGGGGGAAACAGTTTTGAGTTATTTATTTAAACACAATATGGGGAGTTTCTAGGAATGGAAAACCGACACTCACGGCTGCTGAGGTATCCACATCCCATAGAGGGTTGGATACAGATCTGATTTCTACAAAAATCTAACGTTCCCAGGAAGTTCTCCAGAACTTCCAACCTTCTTCTCCCAAATTATCCTGCCACTGTGTTTGCTCGTCGTAGGTTGAACCCATAAGAGGATAAGCCCATGTGCAGTCAAAGATCCGGATCTTCAAGACACCTTTAATCATGTCCACAGAAAATCTGGATTTAAGGGTTTGAAGGACCCATTAAATCTGGATTTCCCCTGCCCTCATGGGGACAGGGCCTTCAATGGGGTCCAGGTGGGGATGGGCTGTAGCCTGATCCAGCAGGGCTCCTCTGAGGTTATGAACTGGATGGGCTGTGGTCTGAGATCCAGCAGGGCTCCTCTGAGGTTCTTATGGACTGGATGGGCTGTGGCCTGATCCAGCAGGGCTCCTCTGAGGTTCTTATGGACTAGATGGGCTGTGGCCTCATCCAGCAGGGCTCCTCTGAGGTTCTTATGAACTGGATGGGCTGTGGTCTGATCCAGCAGGGCTCCTCTGAGGTTCTTAAGGACTGGATGGGCTGTGGCCTGATCCAGCAGGGCTCCTCTTAGGTTCTTAAGGACTAGATGGGTTGTGGCCTGATCCAGCAGGGCTCCTCTGAGGTTCTTATGGACTGGATGGGCTGTGGTCTGATCCAGCAGGGCTCCTCTGAGGTTCTTATGGACTAGATGGGCTGTGGCCTCATCCAGCAGGGCTCCTCTGAGGTTCTTATGGACTAGATGGGCTGTGGCCTCATCCAGCAGGGCTCCTCTGAGGTTCTTATGAACTGGATGGGCTGTGGTCTGATCCAACAGGGGCTCCTCTGAGGTTCTTATGGACTGGATGGGCTGTGGCCTGATCCAGCAGGGCTCCTCTTAGGTTCTTAAGGACTAGATGGGTTGTGGCCTCATCCAGCAGGGCTCCTCTGAGGTTCTTATGGACTGGATGGGCTGTGGCCTGATCCAGCAGGGCTCCTCTTAGATTCTTATAGACTAGATGGGCTGTGGCCTGATCCAGCAGGGCTCCTCTTAGGTTCTTATGGACTAGATGGGCCGTGGCCTCATCCAGCAGGGCTCCTCTTAGGTTCTTATGGACTGGATGGGCTGTGGCCTCATCCAGCAGGGCTCCCCTTAGGTTCTTATGGACTAGATGGGCTGTGGCCTGATCCAGCAAGGCTCCTCTAAGGTTCTTATGGACTGGATGGGCTGTGGCCTCATACAGCAGGGCTCCCCTTAGGTTCTTATGGACTAGATGGGCTGTGGCCTGATCCAGCAGGGCTCCTCTAAGGTTCTTATGGACTGGATGGGCTGTGGCCTCATCCAGCAGGGCTCCTCTTAGGTTCTTATAGCTGATGCTTGCCAGACATACAGGTAAGCTAGGCTGGCTATTCCTGTCTCCGAGGTCACGGCAAGAGGCAACTGAGCGCTCCTGCTTAGATCCTTCAATACACCTCAGTGGCAAAATGCAAATCTAATGCATTTTATATGCTGGAATGTAGACCGTCCGTACTTACACAACGTGTTTTCAGTCAAACCCCCTAAGGATTCCATCCCGGTCTCTTCTGGAAGCGGCCTGTAAGGTTGGATGTTTTGGGAAGGAAGGAAGATGAAGAAGAAGAAGAAAAAGAAAAACCTTTCAGAGCAGCAGTTCCAAACCACCCTGGAATTGCGTTTACTTTAATGTCGGAGACCTACAACCGGTTATGCATGCGTGGGGTGGGGGGGGAAGACTATGAAAAAAATAGAAATAAAATAAATACAAATTGTCTCCTTGCAGACTTGGTTGTGATGTCGCCTGCAGAGGTCTGTTCAACATAGACAGGGCCTTTTTTGCATTGGCACCCCTGATTACGGTACAGTCTCCTCTTCTTCCTCCCTTTCAGTTTTTGGCTTGTCCCTACAGCAACTGGATGCTGCTTCCCTGGATCCTTGTTTGTAGTTTATGGCAATCTTTGAGTCTGTTTTTTCGTCCTGTCATTGTGATATTTTCACTAGGATTTTATGTTCCGATTACTTGACGAAGAAGGAGAAGGCTAGTGTAGAAATGTTTTAAATAATTAAACAAAAGTTAATTAAAATGACATTAAATGAAGCGTTGGGGGCACAGCGGAAATGTGCTTGCTTTGCAAACCCAGGGGGAAGGTGAATGGAAAACCACTCCTGTACGAAGGCTGAAAAAGCTGTGACAAAGCTGGGTCTTGATATTTTGCAGAAGAAAACTCCCATTCTTTTCTCTTTTATATACCAAGGGCTAATGGCAGGCCCTTTGAGGTAGGTGGGGCCGTGAGAGCTCAGAAGAGAGCTGTGACTAGCCCAAGGTCACCCAGCTGGCTTCGGAGGGCGGGGGGCGGGGGAAGGTGGAATCAAACCCAGTATTCCCAGATAAGAGTCCGGCTCCTGAACCACTACACCAAACTGGCTCACAGGAGGAACTTAGGTTGAGCTCATGAGCTGTAAACCTTTCAGACCCTCCATCTTTGGACCGCTGGTGCTTTTCATAAGGTTGAGTCTGGTTTTCCAGGGAAAGATATAGTATTTTCCTTTTGTTTTTTTGCTTTGGTACCACTGTCATGATGGATATAAGTGTCCATATGAGGCATGAGGAAATAGAGCCCAGCACCCCTTTTTTCCCCAGGGTCCTGGAGAGCAAATATTGTTGTTACCCGCCCAGAGACGGAATAGAAATGTAAATAATAAATAAATATTTGGGCTCAGGTGCATTTGAGGCATCTGAAAGCCATGAAAACGTGCAGGACGGAACCAGGACGAAGGAGCAGCGGGCAAACAGCTTGCATTTTCCAGAGGGCAGCCTGGCGTTGGCTCCAGAATTACCAAGCCCAGAATCAGCAACATCATTATCTGCTCCGGCTGGCGGATAATCCTTGCTCTGAGCCGCTGTTTGCATGTTATGAAATACCCTCGCTGGCCTCAGAGGGACCAGCGATTTCACCCATCTGGAATAAGCAACGGATGAGCACGATTTCTCTGTCCCCCCCCCCCCCCACTCCCTGGGGTCTTCCTACCACCAGCCCTTTAAATTTCCAGCATCCAAAAAGGCAGCAGGACCCTGGGAGGTTCATGCAAAGGAACAACATATTTGTGCCCAGGACGGTTTAGCTCACGGCTGCCGGCTCAATGATGGCAGCAAAGGTGCAGGGGGTCTAAAAATAATGGGTACAAGAGGGCAAGGCCAAATGCCAGGCGGGATAATAAGGGTAGGTAGGTAGGCAGGTAGGTAGGCAGGTAGGTAGGTAATCACAGAAAAAGAGGGAGAGAGAGAGAGAGAGGGACGGAGGGATATTGATATCACAGAAAAAGATGGATGGATGGATGGATGGATGGATGGATGGATGGATGGATGGATGGATGGATGGATGGATGGATGGATGGATAGATAGATAGATAGATAGATAGATAGATAGATAGATAGATAGATAGATAGATAGATATGGATGAATAGGATGATGAAGATAGATAGATAGATAGATAGATAGATAGATAGATAGATAGATAGACAGACAGACAGACAGACAGACAGACAGACAGACAGACAGACAGATAGGTAGGAAGGGAGGGAGGGAGGGAGGGAAGGAGGGAAGGAGAGATAAAGACAGATGGATAGATAGAGATACAGAGGTATACAGACAGACAGGTAGGTAGGTAGGGAGAGAGAGAGAGAGAGAGAAAGGCAACTGGACAGACAGAGATACAGAGATAGACAGATAGATGGATGGATAGATGGATGGATGGATGATATCACAGAAAAGGAAAGACAGAAAGCGAGAGATGATATCAGAAAATATATATAGAGAGAAAGAGATACAGAGAGATGCAGAGATATAAAGACAGACAGCTGGATAGAGAGATACAGAGATGGATGGATGGATGGATGGATGGATGGATGGATGGATGGATGGATGGATGGATGGATGGATGGATGGAGAGAGACAGAGACACAGAAATAGCTAGCTGGATGGATGGATAAACAGATAAGAGGAATATAGATGTACAGGTCCAGACGCTGAGCCCGGCCAGGGTTTCCTTACCCCTCCTCCTGCAAAAGGCGTTTTCAGGGGCTTAACCCTGAATCTCTCAGTCTGAATTCTTCCCTTCTAAAGGCTTGTTTTGTGCCTCGAGCCCACAGATAAGCCAATCTCTGCCCCTTTCCTCTTCGGCACCCCTACTCGGCTCCTTCTTCCCCCTGGACTTCCCCGGATCAGTTCGGCTGGCCGGCTGGCCGTGTGTCACCATTCCGGACGGTGCCGATCATGTGATGCTTTAGTCCTGAGGTTGGGGGGGGGACCTTCCTCTCCTCTCTGGTCCATGCAGACGCACTGGGCATGCGCCCTGCATCCCAGCCCGTGAGCATCAATCAAAGCCTCCGAGGCAGCCACAAGCGGGCGGGATAAACAAAAGATCCCTCGTCTGTACTCCTTCTTGGCTCCAGACCTGTAGCCGGCAGCCACCCGCTCCCATTCACATGGCCTGGGTTACTCGTGAGCGAGCCTAGCTTTTCGCCAGGGCCCCCAGGGCCCATAGAGGGAAAACACTGTTGGAGCGCTGCGTTGGCATCCATTTAAGGGGACTCAAAGTGCCTGACAAACCTTCTGTTCTTCTCTCCACAACAGAACGTCCTGCGAGGTCAGTGGGCCTCTGAGAGCTCAGAAGGGAGCTGTGACTAGCCCAAGGCCACTCAGCTGGCTTAGTGGAGAAGGAGAAGGAGGAGGAGGAGAAGGAGGAGGAGAAGGAGGAGGAGAAGAGCTGGCTTTTCTATCACACACTTCTCATCCATTTAAGGGGCCTCAAAGTGCCTGACAAACCTTCTGTTCTTCTCCCCACAACAGAACACCCTGTGAGGTGGGTGAAGCTGTGAGAGCTCAGAAAGAGAGCTGTGACTAGCCCAAGGCCACTCAGCTGGCTTAGTGGAGAAGGAGAAGGAGAAGGAGGAGGAGGAGGAGGAGGAGGAGGAGGAGAAGGAGAAGAAGAAAAAGAAGAAGAAGAAGAAGAAGAGCTGGCTTTTCTATCACACATTTCTCATCCATTTAAGGGGCCTCAAAGTGCCTGACAAACCTTCTGTTCTTCTCCCCACAACAGAACACCCTGTGAGGCAGGTGGGGCTGTGAGAGCTCAGAAGAGAGCTGTGACTAGCCCAAGGCCAGCCAGCTGGATTTGTGGAGGAGTGCACAATCAAACCCAGTATTCCCAGATAAGAGTCCGGCTCCCTAACCACTAGACCAAACTGGGAGGACTTCTTGGATGAATGCCTCATAGCATCACATCTGGGCACCGTCCGGAGATGGCCATAACACCCCCTTTTATTGTTTTTAAGATAGAAATGCACAGGGGCCGTTGCTGATGTGAGGCCCACGGCCACGCACAGCATCAGAGAGGGAGATTCTCAGTCTCTAGCCACGCTGGGGCTTGTGCCAGCCTCCCCATTGGCTTAAAGAAAGGCCCTTTCAGGAGCGTCTCACAGCTGCGCTGTTCACAGGCAGAGCGTTGAGCGCACGACCCAGGGGGAAGGAAGACGGGCGCCCGTATCACTCTCCCATCTCCATCTGCTGCGGCGTCTCGTGCGGAGGCAGCTGGGGACGCCACAAAGGCAGCCCTTTGTCCCCGGAATAGAGTCCCAAACAACTCCTTCTGAAGATGAACTGGGACTCACAACACTGGGCAGTGTCCAGCCAACTGCGGTCAGCGTTCTGACATGGTGGAATTTTCTGCTGGGCCTTATTCCAGATTATATCCTGGAATAGGGGGCTGGCCATCTGTATGGTAGTGCAAACCTCTGTAGCCCTCCAGAATGAGACTGCTTGAGGCTACAGGAAGTACCCCCCCACTTCCTGTAGCCCTCCAGAATGAGACTGCTTGAGGCTACAGGAAGTACCCCCACACACACTTCCTGTAGCCCTCCAGAATGAGACTGCTTGAGGCTACAGGAAGTAACCCCCCACTTCCTGTAGCCCTCCAGAATGAGACTGCTTGAGGCTACAGGAAGTACCCCCACACACACTTCCTATAGCCCTCCAGAATGAGACTGCTTGGGGCTACAGGAAGTACCCCCCCCACACACACACTTCCTGTAGCCCTCCAGAATGAGACTGCTTGGGGCTACAGGAAGTACCCCCACCACCACTTCCTGTTGTCATTTTTTCCTGCACTTGCCAGCAGACACAGAGGTTTGCGGAACTATCATGGGGAACCGGGCAGCATTGTGGGATTTCCTGCCATAGTGATGTTACAGGTTATTGATTCACTAGCCCTGGACTATATAGGGAATTCTGCAGTGACCTCTGGTCTGGCCAGTACAGCGCTGGGAGAATTGTGGGTTTTAGCTCAGGTTGTGCCACAAATTTGGCCTCAGACTTTCCTTTGGTCCCATCTGCTTCTGACATGAAGGTAGGTAGGTAGGTAGGTAGGTAGGTAGATCTGGAGATGGAGGGATGGATAAGGATGTAGATGATAGGTAGGTAGGTAGATATGAAGACAGATGGATGGATGGATGGATGGATGGATACAAAAATAGAGGATAGATAGATTGACAGTTATGGAGACGGACAGACGGATTCTACATGAGTAAATGCTCTGGCAATCAGGCCATCTGTAGGCCTAAATAAAGCCCGGTTTCACAAAGATCCCACTCCGGGGACATGGAATTTTCACGGCTGCCTTGGGAATGAGTCAAAACTCCTACAAACCTGGGGAAATCTTCATCCTGCCATTCCTCCTTCACGTCCACATTCTCCATCCTCAGCGTGGCCTCGGTGGTCCCCATCACGGCTCTTGCTGGTGGTCAGGGAGCAGGAATAGTTGGAACTGGAGCCAGAGACCCTAGTCTGGAGGGGAGAGAAAATAACAGCGGATATCTTATCCTACAGGACCCTGGTGCTGTCCAGCGTTCACCATTTTCTCACCCATTTAAGGGGACCCAAAGCAGCTGACAAAGCTTCTATTCACCCCACAAGAGACACTCTGTGAGGTGGGTGGGGCTGACAGAGCTCAGAAGAAAGCTGTGACTAGCCCAAGGTCACCCAGCTGGCTTCATGGAGGAAGAAGAAGAGTTGGCTTTTCTACCCTGCTTTTCTCGCCCATTTAAGGGGACTCAAAGCAGCTGACAAAGCTTTTCTGTTCTGTAGGTGGGGCTGTGAGAGCTCAGAAGAGAGCTGTGACTAGTCCAAGGTTATCCTGCTGGCTTCATGGGGGAGGGCGGAATCGAACCTGGTATTCCTGGATAAGAGTCCGGTTCCCTAACCGCTAGACCAAACTGGAGAAGAACAGAAGGTTTGTCAGCCAATTTGAGTCCCCTTAAATGGGTGAGAAAAGTGGGGTAGAAAAGCCAACTCTTCTTCTTCTTCTTCTTCTTCTTCTTCTTCTTCTTCTTCTTCTTCTTCTTCTTCTTCTTCTTCTTCTTCTTCTTCTTCTTCTTCTTCTTCCTCCTCCTCCTCCTCCTCCTCCTCCTCCTCCACAAAGCCAGCTGGGTGGCCTTGGGCTAGTCACGGCTCTCTTTCTGAGCTCTCCCAGGATGCCTCACAGGGTGTCTGTTGTGGGGAGAACAGAAGGTGTGTCAGCTGCTTTGAGTCCCCTTAAATGGGTGAGAAAAGCAAGGTAGAAAAGTGAACTCCATCTCCCAGAAGCCTCTGCCATATGGATGGATGGATATTCAGGCGGATATAGTTCACAGAATCATAAACTAAAGCAACTTGACTCCACCTCTTTTTCCTCATTGTGAGGGCTGATGTCTTATTTTAAATAAAGAACAGGGTGTGCGACATAGGTGTGACACACGTGCTTCACAAGTGGAGCCATTACAAGGTAAAACTGGTGGAATTATGACTTAGCTCAATATCTATTATTAGTAGGATGAGGCTAGAGGACAGGGACATTTCATTAACAAGAATCAAACATAATTGAAGCAACGGTCTTTCCTGGGGTAATCGATGGCTGTGAAAGCCCTACGCCGAGAAAGAGGGGAACATTGAAAGATAGATACCTTATAATTATTGATTCAGAGACAATGGCTAAGAATGCCATAGACTCCACTGGGGCCAAATTGGTGGGTCTTGGACCGAAAATACCCAAACAAAACCTGATGGTCAAGCAGGAACTCACATCCCACAGCCAGGCAACGCGGACAGACCAGGGGCTGTAAATTCAGCGGAGCAAAACAAGCCTGTGAAATCTCTCTTAGCGCATCGGAAGGCGCCCGGCACCAGAGGCTCCAGGGGCAGCCATGTGCCATGCTCTCAGAGTGCGTTTCTCTCCAACCCGCGGCCTAATTGCTCCGAGCTTGCGGGGCTCACCTCCGGCCTGCCGCCCAGCCTGCCTCCCTGCCTGGTGAGAACCCAGCCCCAGCCCTTCAGCCGGGAGACGGATGCCACGCTCCATCGCTTCCTTACCACATCAGCATCCTCCTTGGCGCGCCAGGTCAATCAAACGCCAGCAGCCCATGTCCGGCTTCTGGGCATGCCCTTCCAGGGTGGCAAGAGCCTCACAGCCTCAGAAAACCGGGTCTCCCTTCCTCTGCTCAGTGCCCGGCTCTCCGGCTGCTCCGATAACGGCTAGATCAATGGACGCCCGTCTATGCGCCAACGCCGCGCATACATCATTCATGCATGCAACATTGGTCTCGGAGATATTTCCACGGGCGCTCCTCTCCTCTCCTCTCCTCCGCCCCCACCAGCTGCAAGCTGCTGAGGGCTTAAACCCCACTTAGGGCCAGCAGCTTAATTGCTCCGATGTCATGTGCGGCTGGAGGCAGAGAGGCGATGCTTTAATCGCACGGAGACCGTCAATGCAGCAGGGATAAGTTCCGGTCCAGAAAATGTCTGGAGGAAGGATGCTGCATTGAAGGGCGGGCGTGTGCGTGGTGGTGGGGTGGAGCAGGAGGAGGGGACCAGCGAGTTTGTGAGCATCATGTGCTAAAAAAAAAAACAAAATTGGAAAGGCGGCGTCATGTGCGCACAGGGAAAAGCATCCTTTCTTCCCTTCCCGTCCCTTTTGTTTGCTTTCCATGACTGATATCTTTGCGGGCAAAATGTCGCCAGGTTGCTTTTCTCAGAAGGAATAAAGCCAAGGCTTCCGTTGCTGGGTTTCTTTCTTCCCCCTTGGGTAGCAGAAAGTGGGGGAGATGAAGGGAAAACTGGGGTGAATCCAAACCTAGAGGAACCTCAAAACAGGAGCCTCGGTGGGCCACAGAGATTTTATTTCGATGTATTCTGTTTGAAGAAAAGGAAAAGTGGGATCCAGGCACAGACACACAGACACACAGACACACACACACTAGGGTGCAAAGGGCTAAAAACAGGCAGGAATCCCACTGGCACGCTCATAAGTGGCATCTATGCCAGCTGTCTGGATGGAAGCCCATGGGAGTGTGGAGGGGACAAGGCATGGCTCTCTGGGGCCACCAAACCCATCCAGGTGGAAGGAGGACCAGGGCAGATGGGGAGGTTGGCTGTGGGTCTGGGCTCCTTCCTTCTTTTCTCCTATTTCTCCTTCCTTCCTTCCTTCCTTCCTTCCTTCCTTCCTTCCTTCCTTCCTTCCTTCCTTCCTTCCTTCCTTCCTTCCTTCCTTCCTTCCTTCTCTTTTATTAAAACAAATCATAATAGCTATAGGTCCAAATATAAGATCAACCAGTGAGAATTAGACAGTCCTATAATATAGGTATCAATATACATATATCTTGACTATAAGTTACTTACTTACTTCCCTCCTTTCTTCCATTCATCTAGCTGTCCTTTCCATCCTTCCTTCCATCCATCCATCTAGTGGTCCTTCCTTCTATTTCTATCCTTCCCTCCTTCCTTCCCTCCATCTAGCTGTCCTTCCTTCTTTCTATATATCTGTTCTCACTCACTCCTTCCATCTATTTCTCCTTCCTTCCTTCTTCTCTCCTTCCTTTCATGTATCTGCCCTTCCTTCCTTCCTTCCTTCTATATCTATCCTTCCCTCCTTCCTTCCATTCATCTAGCAATCCTTCCTTCGTTCCTTCTGTATATCTGTCCTCACTCACTCCTTCCTTCCATCTATTTCTAATTCCTTCCCTCTTTCCTTCCATGTATCTGTCCTTCCTTCCTTCCTTCCTTCCTTCCTTCCTTCTATTTCTAATTCTTCCCTCCTACTTTCAGCCATCTAGCTGTCCTTCTATACGTCTGTCCTCACTCACTCACTCCTTCCTTCCATCTATTTCTCCTTCGCTCCTTCGCTCCTTTGCTCCTTCTTTCTTTCTTTCTTTCTTTCTTTCTTTCTTTCTTTCTTTCTTTCTTTCTTTCTTTCTATCTATCTATCTATCTATCTATCTATCTATCTATCTATCTATCTATCTATCTATCTATCTATCTATCGGGTCTGTCCATCTATCTATCAGTCCATTCCATCTATCTATCTATCTATCTATCTATCTATCTATCTATCTATCTATCTATCTATCTATCTATCTATCTATCTATCTAAGTGTCCGCAATGGTCATGTAAACGCAGCTTGGGGGCCCTTGGCCACCCACCCTCCACCCCTCCATCCGCGGCCTTGCCCAGCAACCGCTCCGGCCTTCCTCCCCTGCTGCCCACAGGCAGTCCCAGGCCGGCCTCTTTGACATGCCCGCACAAGCCTTTCAGATCCGTTTACCTTGGCAACTGTCGCCGAGGAACCGGTTCCATGGCGCTGGGCAACCGTTGCCAAGGGTGACTTCTTGGCTCATCTAAGCAAGGCCTCTCTGAGCCAGAGGCAGCAGCTGCTGCAAGCCAGGATGGCTTCTACTTCGGTGATCCTCACGCGGGACGAAGCCACGGCCCCTTCGGCGACTTACTCCTATTGTAGCCGGCCTCAGGCCATCCCACCCAGGAGGAAGTACCGGGCCAGTTTGGATGCTGGTGCGGCGTAAGTTTAAACTGGGAATGGAGGTGATAAAAATCTCAGGTGGCTGAAGGATATTACTCTTAGGAGTAACAGTGCTATGAATAGTAAACCTGTTGGAATTGTGGTTCCTTTTGTTACTTTTGGTAGCTGAATATTACTACTCTTAGGAGTAACAGTGCTACTAATGGTAACACTGTTGGAATTGTGCTTACTTTTGTTGCTTTTGGTAGTTGAAGATTATTACTCTTAGGAGTAACACTGCTACTAATAGTAACACCGTTGAAATTGTACTTGCTTTTGTTACTTTTGGTAGCTGAAGATTATTACTTTTGTAACACTGTTGGAATTGTGCTTACTTTTGTTGCTTTTGGTAGTTGAAGATTAATACTATCAGGAGTAATAGTGCTACTAATAGTAACACTGTTGGAATTGCGCTTACTTTTGTTGCTTTTGGTAGTTGAAGATTAATACTCTTAGGAGTAACAGTGCTACTAATGGTAACACTGTTAGAATTGTGCTTACTTTTGTTGCTTTTGGTAGTTGAAGATTATTACTCTTAGGAGTAACACTGCTACTAATAGTAACCTTGTTGGAATTGTGCTTATTTTTGTTGCTTTTGGTAGTTGAAGATTATTACTCTTAGGAGTAACACTGCTACTAATAGTAACACTGTTGAAACTGTACTTGCTTTTGTTACTTTTGGTAGCTGAAGATTATTAGTGTTAGGAGTAACAGTGCTACGAATCGTAACCCTGTTGAAACTGTACTTGCTTTTGTTGCTTTTGGTAGCTGAAGGTTTTTACGCTTAGGAGTAATAGTGCTACTGATAGTAACCCTGTTGGAATTGTGCTTACTTTTGTAGCTTTTGATAGTTGAAAATCCTGTCTTCTTTTAGCTAGATATTTATGCCTTTTTAAAAAAAATCCTCATAAAATCTAGGTTATTTTTAATTCTTTTAATTCTGCTTCTCCTTGTTTTTCTGTGGTTTTTTTTAGTGAGGAAGAACCATATCAATATGCAAATCTCATGTACGAAAGACGGGTGGTCCGGGGGAATACCTATGCCCTTCATTTATTACCTTGGGTGAGTCTCTCTTCTCCTACAAATTCTTCTCCCTTGCATGAGAGTCTTAAGAATGACCAGGTCAGCTTCCGGCTGTCCTTGAGAAAAGTTACTAGTTTCCCCAAGACTGAATGAGCCAGCGGGACCCACCGAGACATGATTCTTGTTGATGCCCTAGCAAAGGTTTAACGGAACCCAGGAGTTGGGAGGGAATAAAAGGAGGAAAGTTGATGTTCATTGGATAATTGTACAGCCAGTTGTGGTTAGAGTGCTCGACCTGTATCTTGTAATCACTGGGTTTGATTCTGCACTCCTCCACGAAGCCAGCTGGGTGGCCTTGGGCTAGTCACAGCGCTCTCTCCGACCTTCACAGCCCCATCTACCTCACAGGGTGTCAGTTGTTGAGAGAAGAACAGAAGGTGTATCACCTGCTTTGAGTCACTTTAAGGGTGAGAAGAGCGAGGTATAGAAGCCAACTCTTCCTCCTCCTCCACAAAGCCAGCTGGGTGACCTTGGGCTCGTCACACTCTCTTCTGAGCTCTCACAGCCCCACCCACCTCATTGGGTGTACTCTTGTGGGGAGAAGAACAGAAGGTTTGTCAGCCCCTTTGAGTCACCTTAAGGGTGAGAACAGAAGCTTTGTCAGCTGCCTTGAGTCACCTTAAGTGTGAGAAACGCAGGGTATAAAAACCAACTACTACTAATCCTTTTCTTTTAAATTGACAAGAAAGAAATCACAATTTATCTGCAAATTTATCTGAACCTGTTTAGAAAATATAATGTTTTAGACTACACAAAATGAAATTCAAAATATAGAGTATCGATATCGTCTGTGCCAAAAGTATTTTGGGATTCTTTTTTAAAAAGCCTGGCTTGCTTATTAAATCTAATCTTAGCACCAGACTGTTTCATCCAATTATTTATGGCATCTGTATTTCTTTTTTCTTCTTAAAATCTCAGAGAATGCCTTGTCAAAAAGATAAACAAACAATCCCTTGAGATGCTTTTCATACTCAGTCATTTATTTATCCATTCACTTTTGATTTCAAAGATTGTGGATTATGAATGCAGATGTAGGATCACATGTATGGCCTAGTGCAGAAAATAAATAAGCTGAATCGAACCGAACCAAAGTGAAGTGAACCAAACCCTCCACATTCCGAAACAGGATTTAGCTAGGCTTGAAGTCGGCTTGAGAATCCCCATTCGGATTAAATATGCTGGATGTAGAAATAATCCTCACTATTTAGCAATGGGAATGCAAGAGGGGTTTTCGGGGGGAGGGAACCATGCGTTAGGGGCGTTCTCCTTCATTTCCCCTGACCCAATGAGAAGCCGTGATTTCCCCTGTCCTCATCCCCTAGCGCCCAGGCTGTTTGCCATTACGTGCTAAGGAGATCGCCCTGACTGAAAGGGAGGTGGGGTGGAGTAGGTGGTGAATGAAGAACTGGGGATGAGATGTACCGGGTGAAGATTTTACAAAGAGATCAGCCGTCGCGACAGGCGCAAAGCTGTCGGCTCTTGTGTAAAAGCCTGCCTGATCTTTCCCTTCCAGCATCGCATGTTCAATCGCCCTCTTTTGCCATTTTGCGCTGTTCCGATCTAGCGCTCTCGCGCAAAACAAAGGGAAAATGATCTTTAATCTTCTACTGCCTTGTTAACATGAGGAAGATGCTACATTATGATGGGGCAGAGGCGAAGTGGTGAACAAAAGCTCCATGATCTCTGGGAGCAGTTTTATATAGGGGGTGGGGTTTGAATTGCCCGCCCTAATAAAGTCAGGGTATGATGGTGTCCAGTTGCTAACTGCATGGGGAGGAGGTTCTGCTGAGGGGAGGAGAGAGGGGAGGGGGTTCCTCCCCTGTCGGGCCCTGGAAAATGGAGAGTGAGTCCGCATTAGTGGGAACACACAAAAAAAACCCTGATTTAAAACTGGTTTAAATTGCCTAGTGGGGACATGGAGGGTTCCACTGGTTTCCGTACCAAGCACCCACTAGCTCCCTAGGAAATCTGTACCATCTTTAGGGTCATTTTATCATCTTTCCCAGAAATCCTTAATTCTCATCCAAAAAATATTCCCCTTTCCTCCCAGACTGGCGAACCTGATCCTCTGGAACTCCAAAAGCAGCGGGAAGCGCGCCGGAAAGCGTTGGCTCGGAAGCGAGCAAAAGAACAACTCCAGACCAGAACGCCGGAGCCCCTCGAAGGCCGACGGCACGTAAACGTGCAGACAGGTAGCCACCGGAACCCCCCTCGCGACGTTGACTCCAGGATTGTAAGTTTCCGTACTCATGGGGGTACCCATGCCAGTAATAAGCGCTCACATTCATTGATTGCAAATATTATTTGAATTTTTTACTCGAATTTGCACCCACGAATGCCGACAACATTCGTAGGTGCCCATACGCATGTTCCCCAGGTCCGTACACATGCGTACATGTCCATATGCATCCTGTAGTTATTCCGTATGCAACCCGTTTTAATCCTGTACGGATCCGTACAAGTGCGTACAGATGTGGGAAAGATGCGGATCGTCAAGTATGCATTGTGTACAAACCTGTATAAATATGAATGTCCGAATAATTTGAATAAATAGATCCGAAATTGGAATCGAATCTTTAAATTCGAATTTAAGCCAGTCGATTCAGATTTGAATGTTGAAATTCTGTCGATTCGATCAAATTTCAAATGCATTTGGATATCTGGGCCCACCACTAGCCCTGGGAAACCCATGCAGTGTTGGCTCCATTATTGTGAGTTTTCATACTCATGGGCCTACCCCATGCAATTTTAGAACTGTACCTGGAAGAGCTTGCTGACCGAATAATCGAAGTGGACGTGGAATGCCAGACAGACGCTTTTCTGGACAGGCCGGCGACGCCGCTCTTCATACCTGCAAAGACCGGCAGAGATGTGGCAACGCAGATATGGGAAGGAGATGTACGTGAAGAACACATTGTCCAGTGGGTTTGGAACACCTTGGTGTTAGTGTGATTTCCCCCCTTCCTGGTTAGATTTCTCTGTACCGAGTGCTATTGCTGTTGTTGGGTGCCATATTTGGGTGGTGATCGACTCCTCTTGGCTCCGTGAGAGAGAGATGGATGGATGGCTAGGTATAGATAAATATAGATAAATATAGATAAATATAGATAGATACAGATGGATTGATGGTTGGTTGGTGGGTGGGTGGGTGGGTGGGTGGCTGGTTGAGATGGATGGATGCATGGATGGATGGATGGATGAGAGAGAGACAGATGAATGGATGGCTAGGTATAAATATAGTTAGTTAGATGGAGGGAGGGAGGGACGGACGGACGGACGGACCTTGGGCTGGCCAGGGAATGGGCCATTCAAACATCCTGCCCCCCTCTTAAAATCCCCACCAGAGTACCCTAATGGTAACTCCCTTCGAAGCACTCAGAGGGCGCATTGTTGGGGAGGGTCTCCTTCCCTCTCCTCTTCCTTGCTGCGGGATTTCTTTTCTCTCTCCCCCGGGGAAACTCTAATCCTCCTCTTCCCTCTCTCCGCCGCCTTCCTTTTCTCCAGCTCTTTGATTTCGACATTGAAGTCCGGCCAATGCTGGAGGTCCTGGTTGGGAAGACGATCGAGCAGGCTCTGCTGGAGGTGATGGAGGAGGAGGAGCTGGCCAGCCTGAGGGCCCACCAGTACGCCTACCACGAGCTGCGCTACGCCGAACTCGCTGAGGTCCAGCGTCTTGAGGAGCAAGAAAGGCGGCACAGGGAAGAAAAGGTAAGAAGAGAGAGAGAGAGAGTCAAGGTAGGCTCGGGAGTCCTGACCAGGGAAGGATGCTGTTTGGTTGCCTGTTTCTTTCCGTAAGGATGTGTGTGGACTGAAATTCCTCTTCATTCATGGAGGGCAGGTGTACCAGTGGCTGCTAGAAGGGATGCCCAGGTACCACCTCCAGGTTAGAGAGGCAGACAGGAGGCCTCTAAGGGCCGTTTGCAGGTATTCGAGATCAGGTGATGGTTTTCCCTTCATCTTCTGCTTGAGATGCCCCACGGGCAATTGGTGGGCCACCGTGTGGGACGCGATGCTGGGCTAGATGGGCTCTGGCCTGATCCAGCCAGGCTCCACTTCATTCATGGAGGACAGGTGTATCAAGGTCTACTAGAATGGATGCCCAGGTATCCCCTCCAAGTTGGAGAGGCAGGCAGGAGGCCTCCAAAGGCCACTTGCAAAAGGGAACTGGGAGCAGATGAAGGTTTCCCACTTGACGTGCCCAGGTAGATGGGCTGAGGCCTGATCCAGCAGGACCCCCTTTATGTTCTTATGCTGCACTCGTGTTACCACGGCACAAAGTGGATAAGGTGAAGAGCTTGAATTTAGGTGAGTGTAAATTTTGGCACCATCTTCCCTAACCTGTGGCCAATGCTCTGAAACAGCAAGCCAAGAGAGAGAGAGAGAGAGAGAAAAAAAAAAAAACCTGGACAACTTTGTGCAGTTTTCTTGGCCAGAAAACCAAAGTGGTTTAATATATATATATATATATTTACAAAAACAAACCACACAGTTCTCGGTTCGCTTCCTGATCCTGCCCTCCAATTCCTACCTCCCAGGAGCGACGCAAGAAGCAGCAACTTGAGGTCCTGAAGAAGGAGAAGGAAACTTCAGAAAAGATTGCCGCCCGGGCCTTCGCCCAGCGGTACCTGGCGGACCTCATTCCTTCTGTCTTCGGGAGCCTTCGGGACAGCGGCTATTTTTACGACCCAGTAGAAAGAGGTGAGTGGCTGGCGAGGCCAGCGGCAGGAGATGGTGGGTCTTGCCCTCCCCAAAGTTGGACCTTCACTGTGGAGAGGTAGAACTGGCCACCTCCATGTGTATGTTCAAAGAGCAGCATAGCCTCCCCATCATACCTCTAGCCCACCTTAATGGCCTGAAATGGGAAATGCTTGACCCTTCTTTGTTCTGGTTGGATCGAAGGTCGTACAATCTTTGATCCAAGCTGAAGTTGGAAGGGACCTCTGGGGGTCATCGAGTCCAACCCCCTGCTCAATGCGGGATGTCCTGAGCCATCCCAGGCAGAGGGCTCAGCCTCGGCTTGAAGACCTCCAGAGAAGGAGAACCCACGAACTGTGGAAACCTGTTCCACTGACTGATCACCCTCACTGTCAGGAAGTGTGGGTGGGTGGGTGGATGGATGGATGGATGGATGGATGGATGGATGGATGGATGGATGGATGGATGGATGGAAGGACAGGAGATGGATGGATGGATGGATGGATGGATGGATGGATGGATGGATGGATGGATGGATGGATGGATGGAAGGACAGGAGATGGATGGATGGATGGATGGATGGATGGATGGATGGATGGATGGATGGATGGATGGATGGACAGGAGATGATGGATGGATGGACAGGAGATGATGGATGGATGGATGGATGGATGGATGGATGGATGGATGGATGGATGGATGGATGGATGGATGGATGGATGGATGGGTAGACAGACAGACATAGGGTGAGATAAACATGGGGATGGATGGAGGGATGGATGGATGGATGGGTAGACAGACAGACAGACATAGGGTGAGATAAACATGGGGATGGATGGAGGGATGGAGGGATGGATAGCAGGGAAAGAAAGAGAGAGGCTCTGAAAAGAAAAAAGCACATAAAGAGATGGGTGGATGGGTAGATGGGTAAATGGGTGGGTGGATGGATGGATGGATGGATTGACAGTTATGGAGATGGATGGATGGACAGGTAAGTAGATGGATGGATGGATGGATGGATGGATGGATGGAAGGAAGGAAGGAAGGAAGGAAGGAAGGAAGGAAGGAAGGAAGGAAGGAAGGAAGGAAGGAAGGAAGGAAGGAAGGAAGGAAAGAAGGGGAGGCACTCTGTGTTTCCAGTCACCTCCCTGGGGACAGTAATCTCCTGGTGGTGGATTCCTAGCTCAGGTCCCCCTGCTTCTCGCTATCTGTGATACTTCAGGAGGACACAACCCAAAATAACTTCTTATCCCACAGACATCGAGACTGGATTCTTCCCGTGGTTGACGGAGGGGATAGAAGCGACCATGGAAAAGAAAATCTTTGGCAGAATAATAGCAGACCGTAAGCTTGACTGTATTTTTGGGCGTGTTGGAGATTTGGTCAGGCGGCTGATGGCAGTGCGTGGGTGGGTGGCTCTTTCATCCCACTGGGGAAAGATGTGCAGTAAGATCTTGGGGCCAGTGGGGTGAAGGTGGAGTAAGATCTGCCTTAAGATCATGCAGTATGGCCTTTCCTGTTGATGTCCTCACCCTGGGATGTTTGAGGTCTGGTGGTGTGGGAGAGGGCCTTTTCTGTGGTGGCCCCTAAGCTCCAAGAAGTTAAATTTAATTCTCCAACTAGATATTTAGTCTCTCTGCTCATACAATCCTGCCATGTAGGTATGTTGCGGTTACTATGTTTTACTTTATTATCTTCAGTCCTTTATTTCATTTTAATGGATACAAAAGATAGTTTGGTCTAGTGGTTAGGGAGCCGGACTCTTATCTGGGAAAACCAGGTTCAATTCCGCCTCCCCCATGAAGCCAGCTGGGTGACCTTGGTCTAGTCACAGCTCTCTTCTGAGCTCTCAAAGCCCCACCTGCTTCACAGGGTGTCTCTGATGGGGAGAAGAACAGAAGGTTTGTCAGCTGCTTTGAGTCCCCTTACATGGGTGAGAAAAGTGGGGTAGAAAAGCCAACTCTTCGTCTTCTTCTTGCCCTGAAATGTTCAGGTAAAGAGCAGGATAGAAATATTTTGCAATTCGTAGAATAAATCAAATGATGGCTGCCCATTGCCCGCCCAGCTGATGATCCAGGCAAGAATTTGGATGTCAAAATTACATCTGTGCGCATTCTTAGCAAAGGGTCTCCAACAAGTGAACCTCTGGGTTTTGCAGAACTGAGTTTCCCAGTGGCCCCAAGAGCCGGGAATTGTGGGTGTTGTAGTTCTCATAGGTTGGGTGATCCTGGTTCCCATAAATATTACCCCCTGCAATCCTCAAAGGCAGGATCCTGACCCGTTGCCCCATTCATGCTGCAGGTTTGATCCGGGACGTGATGGAAGAGAGACTTGAATGCTACGAACAGAAAAAACTACCCTATCGACCAGAGGTTGTCCTGCCGCAACCAGAGGAACCGGAACCAGAACCGGAACCCGCCGGCGAAGATTTGCTTCCCGAGTCTGCCGACCAGCCGCCGGACTCTGACCAGCCGCCGGCCTCCGACCAGCCGCTGGAGTCTGAGCAGTTGCTGACCTCCGAGCAGCTGCCGGACTCTGCCCAGCCAGGGGATTTGGGCCAGTCGGGGACCTCTGATCTCCCCCAGATGCCTGAACAGGCAGAAGGTACAGGTCAGACCACAGTAGAACTGGAGTCAGAAGCCAAGGGACCTGAACCACAGTGATGGTCAGAAGAATCAGGTGAGGAGGAAGAGGAGGAAGAGGAGGAGAAAACCCAAGCTATTCTTGCTTGGAGGCAGCCAAGGGTCAGATACAAGCCCCAGTTTTCGACATGCAGTCAAAGATCCGGATCTTGAAGATCCAGATCTTTGAGATGGGGTCCTCCATCCATCAGTCTGTCTGTCTGTGTCATCCGCCCTTCTGTCTCTCACTTAACCATCCATCCATCCATCCATCTGTCTCTCTCTCCCACCACCCACCTACCCATCCATCCGTCCTTCCATCTCTCTCCATCCATCCATCCATCCATCCACACCCCGGTTCCATACGCCCCTTTAAAAGCATATTCTGGTTTCCCCTGAATGGTTTCAAGCCTTTTGCTGATGCTTAGTCCACTTCTAACCACTAGGTGGCAGTAATGACCATGCAAAGTATTTTTATTCTTCCTTTCCCCCTTTCCTATCAGTTTTGCACAGTTGCGCAACTCTTGGCCCTGAAATTCTCACTTTGATCTAATGGCCACTGTGTTGGACAAGGGATCTAGGGATTCCTGGGCTCAATTCCCCTTGCAGCTGAATAAAAACCGCCCTGCATTTCCCCCAGATTAAGCCCCATAGAATTTAATGGGCTTTCATAGCAAAGTGCATGAATTATTTTTTGCGTTTGTTTCGTATCCAACCAAATGCAAGAAAATTTGTATTTCTTAGAATAAACCCCTTCCAATGTGGAAGGATTCTATTCAATATGAATGCATTCATACCAATATCCAATATGAACAAATATATATCGGGTGCGAATCCCGTAGCAAAGATCTGGATCTAGTTGATCCTGATTAAGGGAAGCACCCAGTGTGTTTCCACGGGAGGTGTAGCACCCAAAAGCAATGGGTGCTAACCCCCCTGCCATGGAAACACCTTGGCACCCAGGTGGGGAATCCGGATTGACCCCCAAGGGCTTGGTCCGTCACCCTGGGTGTCTCTGGGGATGGGGGGGGGGGGCGATCTCCAAAGTCCCAGCTTCGGAGGGACTTCGGAGTCTCACCGCCGGTCTCTCCAAAGAGATCAGCACAGGACTCCAGGGTGGCTTCAAAGTCTCTGCTGATCACTTCGGAGGGACTTCAGAGTCACTTCGGAATGATTTCAAAATCACTCCGAAATCAGTCTGAAGCTGGGACTTTTGGGCTCCCCCCCCCCCCATGGGTACATCCCCTCCCCCTAGCCTCCTCTAGACCCCATTGCCTGTTTCCTGTGTAAACAGGGTCCCTTTAATCTGGATTTTGTGGCAGAAGACCCCATTGTAGACCCCATTAATGGGGTCTACAGAAAATCCAGATTAAAGGGCAGAAAGCAGCCATTTGATCTGGATTCCCCCCCCCCCCCCGGCAGTGGAAACAATCGGGTCCCAAATGGGTGCCGTGGTGGGAACGGGGCCCTCCGGTTCACACCCAAATGGGTCCTTAATGGGCGCAAAAATGGGTCCTTTTTTTAATGTGTCCACATCTATTCGAATTCCAAACGAATATTCATGCAGCATTTCAGGCGTTGCTTTGGATCGAATCCGGGAAACATGCATTTCTGTTAACCTTCTCATTCCAACACCTCATTGCAGGAAACTTTTGCCAGGAAGATGCGTCTGAACACATCTGCGAAAACCCAGGAATTTTAGAATTTTATAAGCCGTGCCGGCCGAGTAATAAATGGAAGGCTACTTTTTTCCCTCCCCAAAATTCGTGCAGGTTCAATGCTGTTTATTAACCCCACAGCAGCAGCGACGCCGACGGGAGGAAATCTGCTGTTAGCTTTAAATGCATCAATCCTTCATGTGCAAAATGTCGAGTTAAGTTGCCTTCTCTGTATCCTTGGACGCAACCCAAGGGCATGAAGTTCTCATGTGGGACAGAGCTTCCTTTTAAGAGCCTCTGCAAGTCCCGACAGAGTGTGTTTTTTGGACTTGGGTGTGAATTGTAAATAGTTAACTATCTGTTAAATTAAGTTTATTTTGCATCTTTATAGCCTGGGATCCTAGGACGCTTAAGGACAGGTTGCGATCCCGCCGGAGTGGCTGTGTGGGTCTGGATTTCTCATGACTTCAGCCATAAGGGTTTGGTTGCTGTTTTTAAGCAGTTTTTAAACGGTTTTTAAAAAGAACAGTAACAAACCACGGAGGGGAGAGATACTTGGTCCTCCTTTCCAGTCCATGGATGTTGATTCCACCCCCCCCCCCTGTTTTAAATGAGTTCTGGTTCTGAGAAAAGTTTGCAGAAATTAGTTTTAATAGAATTCAATGCGTTCAGGTTGGTGTTTGTCTTCTGGAAGGAACCTATGTGTGCATTGGGGTATAATTATATAGATAATTCATGCTCACACACGTATTTATCCTTCTAGAAAAATATATGTAGAATATGTCAATGTTGCATGCTTATATGTGCGTGTGTGTACTCTATATATGCATACATATGTATATATATATATGAATGTGTGTGTATAAATGCATGTGTATACCCTATATATATACAGTACACACACACACATATATATGCAGAATGTGTGTATATGTGTGTGTGTCTCTCTATGTGTATATATAATAAAGGGTGTTTTTCCACTGTCACTAAAAGTACCCATTAAGTACCCATTAATGGGTAAGTAATGGCATTTTTGTACCCGTTAATGGGTACTTAATGGGTACTCCTAGTGACAGTGGAAAAACACCCACATATACTGTATATAGTGCCTCTCTTTCTTTCTATATATATACAGTACACACATATATATATACAGTGTGTGTGTATGTATTCTCTCTTTCTCTCTATCTCTATATATATACTGCGTGTGTGTATAGAGCATGGGTTAAAGAGTTATGTATATATTATATATATTGTGGGGTGGGAATATAATCTACGGTAATTTTGTTTGCTTTGGTATTCTCTGGCACTCAAAGTCTGACTTCCCTCCTCCCCACCCCACTTTTCTTGGCTTTGACAAAACAGACCCAGTTTCTTTCTGCTTGTCCTGGGATAAAGTGAATAACAGAAAAGGTAACTTGGGATTGTTCCCATGTATATTCGATGTGCCATATTTCCTTTTTGCACACTAATTGTAATTCTTCCCCTCCTCCCATTCTGAGCCTGGAAATTGACCCTTCCTTCCTTCCTTCCTTCCTTCCTTCCTTCCTTCCTTCCTCCCTCCCTCCCTCCCTCCCTCCCTCCCTCCCTCCCTTCCTTCCTTCCTTCCTTCCTTCCTTCCTTCCAGAAGGTATCTCCTTCCTTCCTCCCTTCCTCCCTTCCTCCCTTCCTTCCTCCCTCCCTCCCTTCCTCCCTTCCTTCCTTCCTTCCAGAATGCATCTCCTTCCTTCCTTCCTTCCTTCCTTCCTTCCTTCCTTCCTTCCTTCCTTCCTTCCTTCCTTCCAGAATGCATTTCTTACTTGCTTCCTTTCTCTCTCTCTCTCTTTCTCTCTCTCTTTTTCTTTCATGTCCTTTCCACCTCTCTGACACCCATCTCCACAGCACCCCATACTGAGGGGTCTTCATGTGGCAGGGGTGGGACTCTAACCTCCCACCAAACTGCCAAACATTCAGGGTGAGAGCAGCATCCCTGGTGTGTGTGTGTCCCCACACACTGAACTGCCCCCCCCACCACAGTGAAGCATGCTACATTTCCGCGTGGGTCGACCTGACAACCGGACCCTCAGCGACCACGATGAAGAGGTCAGTTTCCCGGCCGGAGCTGCCCATCCTCTTGAAGGCAGCCCCATTTGGTGGAAATGCGTCCCCTACATTTCCAAACCCCCCCCCCCAAATAAAAGAGAGGGGTGGCCACTTGCGTGAAAGCCCCCATTGCAACAGAGACACAATTCAAAGTCACATTGCGCTGCATTCGTGTGAACATACCAAAGTTCACAGCTTGCAGAAACCTCCCTTTGAGTCTCACATTTGCGCAAAAGCGCACCAGAAGTGCATTGCTTCCCTTTTCTCTAAGAACTTTGCATGTATCTATTTGCTTCTTCGTTTCGGCTGTCCGCTAAGTTCTTCTGTCCATTTGTGTACGTTTCTTTGTTTCCCCTTTGGGCGGGCCAAGTTTGGCGTCCGGGAAACGCATCCGGGGTGGGATCCGCGTCCGGGTTGCGCCCCTGTGCCAGGAAAAGCCAGACAACGACCCTGAGAGGTTGTGCGCTGGGAGTCACATCCTCTTCCCAGTTGCCTGTTTTGTTTTTTGACACAACTGGCTAATCCGATGTGTGATCCACTTCCTACCCCCCAAAAAAGCAGCAGCAGCTATATTTGTGCGCTTTTCCGCTCACTTGCAAGGAATCCAGTGTGAAGCCTTTAATGGCAAATCTAAACATTTTGTGTGTACCTATAATAAAAAGGATACCACAAAGAAAGCTGAGTTGCAAAGTACATTGTGACATTGGGGGTGAGGGGAGGTTGTACGGGGGGGGGGGGGGAAGAGTCCGGTGGGCCACTGTGTGAGATGGGATGCAGGACAAGATGGGCTGTGGCCTGATCCAGCAGGGCTCCTCTTAGGTTCTTATGGACCAGATGGGCTGTGGCCTGATCCAGCAGGGCTCCTCTTAGGTTCTCATGGACTGGATGGGCATTGGCCTGATCCAGCAGGGCTCACCTTAGGTTCTTATGGACTAGATGGGCTGTGGCCTGATCCAGCAGGGCTCCTCTGAGGTCCTTATGGACCTGATGGGCTGTGGCCTGATCCAGAGGGCTCCTCTGAGGTTCTTATGGACCAGATATGCTGTGGCCTGATCCAGCAGGGCTCCTCTGAGGATTAAATTCGAATTAACCAAGTTTGAATCTACTTGTTCGAATCTGCACCTACGAATGTCAAGAACAGAGGGTTGCTGGTTGGATCCCCAGATTGTCAGCTGGGTGACCTGTGCCTCATTGAGCCAGTTTGGTCTAGTGGTTAGGGAGCCAGACTCTTATCTGGGAATACCAGGTTCGAATCCGGCCTCCCCCATGAAGCCAGTTGGCTGACCTTGGGCTAGTCACAGCTCTCTTCTGAGCCGGTTTGGTCTACTGGTTAGGGAGCCGGACTCTGATCTGGGAATACCGGGTGTGATTCTGCACTCCCCCCACGAAGCCAGCTGGTTGACCTTGGGCTAGTCACAGCTCTCTTCTGAACTCTCACAGCCCCACCTACCTCACAGGGTGTTCTGTTGTGGGGAAAAGAACAGAAACTTTGTCAGCCGCTTTGAGCCCCCTTAAATGGGTGAGAAAAGCGGGTAGAAAAGCCAGCTCTTCTTCGTCCCTTCTGCGTCCGTCCAACCACCGTGGGAGCCCGTGGCCGGACGATTACCCCTCGCCTTGGTTCCGTGGGCGTCTCAAACCATGTCAGTGGGGCGCCTGCCGGATTCTCAAGAAGCAACCATTAGCACATGCCGTCAGCATCACGGCGACCCCCACCCAAGTTCCCCTCGCTGCCTGCAAACTATTTCCTCCGCCTGTAACCAAACCCCGTCTTCTCGCTTGGGGGGTCCTAAAATGTATCGGCCAGGTGAAGAATCCCAGGCAGGGAGAATCCCACAGACATCTGCTCCATTAAAGTGCGTGCGGACGGCTTCCGGCCAGGTCCGAGGACAGCAGGGTCTGCCGTGAGGTGAGGGGAAGTGGGAGAAAGGGGGTCTCGGGTATTTAATCACTCCGTCAACCTGGAGCGAAGGTGGAGCTGCGGGTGGGCCCCAAAGACCCTCTGAGCATCACTCAAACGTAACCAGATCTCTTGACGGGCGGCGGATGAGGAAATTCCTCTCCAGGGGCGCGAGGACCAGCAGAAAGGTTGGGAAGGAAAGGCGGAGGAGAGACCAGGCACCGGCTTGCTTTGGTTCTCCAGGTCCGTCCCCATCTTTCCCCTTTAGGTGGGCGCCAGGTTGCCCATACCTGGAGGTTGACCTCCGTTCTCTGCTGACTCTTGAAGACAACACACACACTGAGACCCAGAAGGGGATGGGGCGGGAGGAACCGGAGAGGCCAAGGATGTGGCTGATGATGGGAAACACTGCCAGCAACAGGTGATGCTGAGTAGCGGTGCCCACAAGTGCCATTTTCAGGATCCGATTAGATTCAAAGGCCTTCCAGTTCAAACTTAATCAAATTCGATTCGAATTAAGCAAGTTCGAAACGATTCGTTCAGTTTTTTTAAATTCGAATTTGCACTTACGCATGCCAAGAACAAACCTGCTCTCACCCTTAAGGGGACTCAAAGCGGCTGACAAACCTTCTGTTCTCACCCTTAAGGGGACTCAAAGCGCCTGACAAACCTCTTGTTCCTCCCTCCACCATAGACACCCTGGGAGGTAGGTGGGGCTGTGTAAGCTCAGAAGAGAGCTGTGACTAGCCCAAGGTCACCCAGCTGGCTTCGTGGGGGGAGTGCAGAATCAAACCCAGTATTCCCAGATCAGAGTCCGGCTCCCAAACCGCTGGACCAAAGTGGCTCAAACTGCAAATCACATCTGCAAATCACCCATTATCACCACAGCTATCCAGGGGGTGGGATGGGGGGGACCCACAATTTCGGGTGATAAATTATCCGCCCCACCTCTCTGGTTACTCAGAGGCCTTTGGTTTGTGTGGGTGGGTGGTGGTGGTGTCGAAAGATGGTCCATGTGATCTTCTCCCCCCCCCCCCCCCCCGGGGTCTTAAAAAGAAGAGCCTTCCCTTAATCTGCCCCTTCTTTCTAAGATGGAAACAGAATACCCCGTCTTGGTGGGAAGGGTGGTTGAGAAATTTCGGGAACAAAGCCCACAATGCATCCCCGGGGGTTGCCGTCTGGAGTTTTGGAGCAATCAACCTCCCCCCCCCGCAGAATTTCCCCCCTACCCCAGGGGGGCTATAAATAATGCCAGAGCAGCTGCTGATAACCACACACACACACACATTTAGAATACAAATAAAAATCTGGAAATGGTTACAAAGGCCAGGAGGGTTTGATCTTTGCAACCTATTGCACTGGAAGCTGGGGTGCTTGTGCAAAGCCGTGCATGGCTTTGCACACTCACACACACACACACCCTCCCCCCCTTGCACGCCAGGGCCTGTCGAGACCCCCAGCTAAAAGGCCTTTGTAAGTCTATTAACGATAGCTTAGCCCCGGAAGATTAATTTGTAATTCCATCTCCAGATGTCTGCAGAGGCACGGAAAAGCACGCCTGGGGAAGGGGCAGGGAAGGAAAAGGACTCCCAGGCGGTGCAGGGCACTGCAGACCTCAGATGCCCAAGAGAAATGAGATAATGCACCATAAAGCCCAGCTGGCAGTGCGTTGCCACCGTTTTTACGGGTTCCGTTCTGCGCCGGCGCATGTTGGACTACTGTAATGTACATCACATGGGGCATGGAATGATGGGTGTTGTAGTCACAGAATTGGCACAGAGTGATGGGTGTTGTAGTCCAAGGATGAGCACAGAATGGTGGGTGTTGTATTCACAGAATTGGCGCAGAATGTGGGTGCTGTAGACCAAGAATGGGCACCGAATGATGGGTGTTGTACTCCACGAATGGGTGCAGAATGATGGGTGTTGTAGACTAAGAATGGGCAACGAATGATGGGTGTTGTAGTCCAAGAATGGGCACAGAATGATGGGTGTTGTAGTCCAAGAATGGGCACAGAATGATGGGTGCTGTAGTCCAAGAATGGGTGCAGAATGATGGGTGTTGTAGTCCCAGAATTAGCCTGGAATGATGGGTGTTGTAGTCCAAGAATGGGCACAGAATGATGGGTGTTGTACTCCACGAATGGGTGCAGAATGATGGATGTTGTAGTCCAAGAATGGGTGCAGAATGATGGGTGTTGTAGTCCAAGAATGGGTGCAGAATGATGGGTGTTGTAGTCCAAGAATTGGCACAGGAAGATGAGTGCTGTAGTCCAAGAATGGGCATGGAATGATGGGTGCTGTAGACCAAGAATGGGTGCAGAATGATGGGTGTTGTAGTCCAAGAATTAGCCTGGAATGATGGGTGTTGTAGTCCAAGAATGGGCACAGAATGATGGGTGTTGTAGTCCAAGAATTAGCCTGGAATGATGGGTGTTGTAGTCCAAGAATGGGCACAGAATGATGGGTGTTGTACTCCACGAATGGGTGCAGAATGATGGATGTTGTAGACTAAGAATGGGCAACGAATGATGGGTGTTGTAGTCCAAGAATGGGCACAGAATGATGGGTGTTGTAGTCCAAGAATGGGTGCAGAATGATGGGTGTTGTAGTCCAAGAATGGGTGCAGAATGATGGGTGTTGTAGTCCAAGAATGGGTGCAGAATGATGGGTGTTGTAGTCCAAGAATTGGCACAGGAAGATGAGTGCTGTAGTCCAAGAATGGGCATGGAATGATGGGTGCTGTAGACCAAGAATGGGTGCAGAATGATGGGTGTTGTAGTCCAAGAATTAGCCTGGAATGATGGGTGTTGTAGTCCAAGAATGGGCACAGAATGATGGGTGTTGTAGTCCAAGAATTAGCCTGGAATGATGGGTGTTGTAGTCCAAGAATGGGCACAGAATGATGGGTGTTGTAGTCCAAGAATGGGTGCAGAATGATGGGTGTTGTAGTCCCGGAAAAGATGGGAGAGCGTTTGAGAACGTGCAGAGGTTTTTTTCCCTCCTCTTGCAAAATCCAATTCGTGGTGCTCAACTCCCGCCAGATCCTGTTTGGGCATCAGGAGGACGTTCCCGGAACCCCTTTGTCCTGCTCTCCGACATCTCCAGGCCTCAATCCTGCCCTTCCACAGAGACAGAGCCTGGATGAGCGTGAAGAGAATGCCCACCTGGCACTTCAAGCTCCCAGGGCCTCCCCGGGGAGCCAAGGGGGTGTTTGAAGCAGCAGACACCCCAGCCCCGTCAGGAAGCGTGCAGACATGTTGCACAGCTTTGGTGCGCAGGAGAGTTGCGTTTCCACCACGCCTGAGCGCCAAACAAAGCCAGCGCCTCCAACGCCAGGCCCCATTTATGTCTCGCTGGCCCCAGGAGCTTTGAAGTGAAGACCAGGGCCGTGGTGGGTGGCCGCCGGAGTCCCTCGCAGCTGCTCTGGCGGAGGCTGCTGCCAAGATCTTTTCTGGGAATGGCGGAAGGGGCACCCGCCAGCCACCCACGCCCCCCAAGGTGGCACTAAAGCCACCGGGCAGACGCAGGGCTCTCAGCGGGGACACCGAGGCCTCGGCCCGTGGGTGGGTGAAGAGCTGAAGCCCTGCAAAGCACAACCAGGGAGGGGCATCACCTGGCGGCACCCTTCTAACTTTATGAGGCAGGCCTTGGCATCGCCAGTTCCCCACGGAAGGAAGGAAGGAAGGTCGGTCGGGGGGACGTCTGGCTCTGGCGACGCAATCAAAGCACCCACACCTAGCCCTATCCCCTGAGTTCCCCTGTTCACCATGGCCTCTTCCACACCATTTGATGCCAGGCCCTATAGGACCAGATAATACTTTTAGTCTTATCTGATAATAGTTCTCCCTTCCCCTTAGCCCAGAGGTGTCAAACTCAATTTTGCCGAGGGCCGGATTAAAAAAAAAATACTGTCAGGGCCAGGGGGCGTGGCCGGGGGTGTGGCCAGGGCACAGAGGAGGGGCTGGGTCGTGGCCGAGGGCGTGGCTAGGGTACAGAGGATGGGCTGGGGGTGTGGCCAGGGCATGGCTAGGGCACCGAGGAGGGGCTGGCTGTCCAGGGCGGTGCCCGCGCACTCGGGCAGTGGAGGGTCCCGCCCCATGCTCACTCGCCCTTGCCTCGCCTCGCCTCGCCTCCTTCGTGCCCAAGGAGGACAGCGGCGGTGGCGGGCGGCGGCGGCGGGCCGTATTCATACAGCCCACTGGCCGCATCCGGCCCGCGGGCCGTATCTTTGACATCCCTGCCTTAGCCCTTCCTTCCCTCCTTTCTCCTCCCTTCCCCTATTTCTTCCTCCTTCTTTTCCCTCTCCCTTCTTCCTCCTCCTCCCCTTCCTTACTTCTCCTCTCCTCTCCCCCTCTTAGAATCATTGGAAGGGACCTCTGGGGTCATCTAGTCCAACCCCTGCTCAATGCAGGATTCCCTAAACCATCCCAGACCAATGGAGGTCCAGCCTCTGCTTGAAGACCTTTAGAATCATAGAATCTGGAGAGACGGCGTTTGAGAGGGGACCTGATTGAAGTATATAAAATTATGCACGGTATAGAAAAGGTGGATAGAGAAAATTTCTTTTCTGTATCGCACAACACTAGAACCAGGGGGCATCTATGAAGCTGATGGGTAGGAGAGTCAGGTCTGACAGGGGGAAGTATTTCTTCACCCAGAGGGTCATCGGCTTATGGAATGTGCTGCCAGAAGAGGTGGTGACAGCTACCTGTCTGGATGGCTTTAAGGTAGGGTTAGACAAATTTATGGATGACAGATGTATCAATGGCTACTAGAACGAATGCCTAGGTGCATCTTTCAGGCTGGGGGGGGGGAGGAACTGGGGCGCTTCTAAGGCCATCTGCTGGGACTCGAGAGCAGGAGAAGGTTTGTTCTTGTCTCTGCTTGAGATGCCCATGAGCATTTGGTGGGCCACTGTGTGCAACAGGATGCTGGACTAGATGGGCTGTGGCCTGATCCAGCAAGGCTTCTCTTATGTTCTTATGTTCTTAATCATAGAGTTGGAAGGGACCTCTGGGGTCATCTAGTCCATAAGAACCTAAGAGGAGCCCTGCTGGATCAGGCCACAGCCCATCTAGTCCATAAGAACCTCAGAGAAGCCCTGCTGGATCAGGCCACAGCCCATCCAGTCCATAAGAACCTCAGAGGAGCCCTGCTGGATCGGGCCACAGCCCATCCAGTCCATAAGAACCTAAGAGGAGCCCTGCTGGATCAGGCCACAGCCCATCCAGTCCATAAGAACCTAAGAGGAGCCCTACTGGATCAGGCCACAGCCCATCCAGTCCATAAGAACCTAAGAGGAGCCCTGCAGGATCAGGCCAGAGCTGCAGCTTCTGAACCGTCTTCAAGGACAGCCCCATGTAGAGTGCCTTACAGCAGTCCAATGTAGAGGTTACCAAAGCATGGATAACTGTGGCCAAGCCACCTCTGCCCAGGAAAGGCTTCAACTGGCACACCAGCTGTAGTTGGGAACAGGTACTCTTAGCTACGGTCTCCAGTTGAGCTTCACGCATCAGCGCAGAGTCCAAGAGCGCCCCCAAACTATATATATCAATCACTGGAGGGTAGACGAGGGACTTAATTCATGTGCCTTAATGAGGGACTTAATTCATGTGCCTTAATGAGGGACTTAATTCATGTGCCTTAATGAGGGACTTAAATCATGTGCCTTAATGTGCATTTACCCTCCAGAATTCACACCCCTCTGCAGTTTGCAATGTGACACCCCAGAAAAAGACCTTGCCACTTAAAAAATGGGAAAGGGGGATTGTACAATGCCATTGCGCCCTGTAAAAAGCACAACTACCCCCCCAAAAAAAATAGGAGAGTAATGCAATTTCTGCATTTCAAAAAAGGAAAAGGGCCTGCTTGCATTTTATTGCATCTTATTATTTCTTTCCAGGAGCCGGGCGTACAGCAATTACCTTTTTGCGCCTGTGAGGGAAACAGCCTTGAAATAAATCACGTGCCAAACCATTATCCCCAGGTTTCAGGTTTTATTAGGGTGGAAATTGAGCCCAGTAAAAGCTGGACCCCACTGCTGCAGAGAATTATAATTTTATAATATTTATTGCAATAGGCGTAAGCCTCAAAGCGAGCCGTAGATGCTGTTTTAGCTGGTGAAGAGGAGAAGCAAAGGACTCTGGGAAATTCTAGTATGCAAAGCAGATGGAAAGACTCCTTCAAGCTGGGCTCAGTTTTGAGAACCAATGGAGGCTTTTTGGCAAGGGAATGAAAGTTGCATCTTTATGGTGCCCCCAGAATGTCACTCAGACATATTAAAAACTCTAGGGGAAACCTTCTAAGCTGCTGTGGGGACAAGCTCCTGTGAGAGAGCTTCCCTGAGAAGAAAAGCTGCTGGAGTGAGCTGCTGTGGGGATAATCTGACGTGTTTTTTTAAAAAACATTTATTGCCATTTCAAATTGCAAACACTTAACATAAAACGGTACTAACAATAGCAAGCTGCTGTGGGAGCAAGCTGCTGTGGGAATGGGCTGCTGTTGTTTTTTAAGATCTTTATTAGCATTTTGAATTGCAAACAACATAAAACAATACTAACCATAACAAGCTGCTGTGGGCGCAAGCTGCCATGGGAACAGCTGCCAGGGCAAGCTGCTCTGGGATTAAGCCGCTGTGGGAATGGGCTGCTGTACTTAAGCTGTGGGAATGGGCTGCTGTACTTTTTAAATATAGATTTCTTACTATCTTGAATTACAAACAACTGGCATAAAATAATGCTAACCATAAAAAGCTGCTGTGAGAGCAAGCTGCCATGGGAAGAGCTGCCAGAGCAAGCTGCTGTGGGAGCAAGCTGCTGTGGGAATGGGCTGCTGTTGTTTTTTAAGATCTTTATTAGCATTTTGAATTGCAAACAATTAACATAAAAACAATACTAACCATAACAAGCTGCTGTGGGCGCAAGCTGCCATGGGAAGAGCTGCCAGGGCAAGCTGCTCTGGGAGTAAGCTGCTGTGGGAATGGGCTGCTGTACTTAAGCTGTGGGAATGGGCTGCTGTACTTTTTAAATATATATTTCTTACTATCTTGAATTACAAACAACTGGCATAAAATAATGCTAACCATAAAAAGCTGCTGTGAGAGCAAGCTGCCATGGGAAGAGCTGCCAGGGCAAGCTGCTCTGGGATTAAGCTCCTGTGGGAATGGGCTGCTGTACTTAAGCTGTGGGAATGGGCTGCTGTACTTTTTAAATATATATTTCTTACTATCTTGAATTACAAACAACTGGCATAAAATAATGCCAACCATAAAAAGCTGCTGTGAGAGCAAGCTGCCATGGGAAGAGCTGCCAGAGCAAGCTGCTCTGGGAGCAAGCTGCTGTGGGAATGGGCTGCTGTTGTTTTTTAAGATCTTTATTAGCATTTTGAATTGCAAACAATTAACATAAAAACAATACTAACCATAACAAGCTGCTGTGGGAGCAAGCTGCTGCGAGAACTTCTGTGTACCCTGCGAGTGCCTGAGCCACCGCTATGAGCCGAACGCCTGCTCTCCGGAGCCGGGATTCTGCCTGGGCTTGCTTCAGCTCAGAGGGAATTGGCCCGGCCATCAGGACAGAACTGCTATGCAGAAATCCAGGCCAGATTTTGGGACGTGGGGGAGAGAAACAAATTGCATGGTATTAAAAATCCAGAAAGAATTCCCATTTTTAATAGCCGCCTGTTTGACCCTACACCAACGCAACTTTTGGACGGACACAAACTGCTGCAATTTCCCCACTTTTTGTCCCACTCCAGGCTGTGTTTTCCAGAAGTCTAGCGTGTCTACGAGGAAATATTCCATGTGGTTCCAGCAAAAACACATTCTTTCCCCCTTTCTTCTAGCCTCCGTCCCTCTGCGGACTTACCTCCCCATAAAGGGAGATAGGTTCATAGCTGGAAAATTCAGGTGGACAGAGACATTACCTCTCCGGCTTCCTTCCAGATCCACGCTGGCTTGTTGCCGGCCGGAAGCCCCTCCGGACACCCCTCTGACAACCAAGCCGAAAGAGAATTTCACTCCTTCAGCTGTCGGCGAGGAATACCAATTTTGCACGCCGTGTGGGATCTGCGCGGGACTGAGGAACGCCGCCGTGGAGCATCGCTGACCGGATCCGCCCTGAGAATCATGGACAGGTTTACAGTCTGGAGAGAACAACAGGTGCTCCCATGAAATCCTTTGCAGTATTAAAAGCCCACAAAGTATGCATCACACCAGTAATAGAGGCCACGTCCAGATGGGTGGCCGGTGGGACCTCCCCATGAAAAGCAAACAGGGTCCCATGTTTTAGGGAGAAAAACAAATAGGACCAGAGGCAGCTAACCAATGTTGCCTTTAAGATTCTGTAATTGCCTCTCACTGGCTGGGCTCTTACATCTGCCTGCCAGCTCCTTCCATCACTGTTCCTCTTAAAAGTACCAGGATGTTTGCTAGCCAAGCACCCACCCACGCTTGATTAGCATCCCGGTCTTTCTAGCAGCATCAATAGCGTAAGAAGCTGACAGAAGTAAGCAAACCCGGCATCGTTGCTAGATTTCCCCTAATAGCGACCTTTTCGGATACCCATCCCGCTATATTTGGGTAATCCAGAGTAAAGCATCAATACTCCAGAATATCCGTGCTTTGTTCCGGAAAATCCAAATATAGTGGAATAAGTAACTTGACGTCTGGATGCAATCATCCCAGGACTGTATTGCAGCAATGTGCATTAATGCATTTTTTTGCATTTGAATTTCGAGTCGATTCGAATATTTGAATAATCGATTCGGTCTGAAATTCAAAAATCCGGTTCGAATCCGGATTACCCGGATCCACATTCTCAAAAGTCCGACCGGAGTTCGAATGTCCGTATTTGTGGGATTCAGATCGGATTTTCAAGGGCCAAAGCGAGGACGGCCTGAGGACGACCCATAACAATCTAGGTGTGAATGGAACCGGTACGGCCTCAGTTCGGATTATGAATAGGACGCCCTGTCTCGCCTCGGTGTGACCAGGGCCTTTCTCTCCGCATCTGCCGTCTTCCCCTTCTATCTCTGCTCCCAAAAACACTCCGAACATCTGGATCTCATTCGCGTCAGATGCTCCCAGACAGGGAACATTCCCTGAAGATTTTTCCATCTGTCAGCCCTGGACAAATCCTCCTCCTCTGAGCTGGGCTAGTAGCAACCTTGGCAGAAATGCTTTAATTTCTCCAGGTTCTGGCTTCTTCCTGGATCAACAGTGGGGTGAAACTGATAGCCTCTAGTTTCCCCCAACATCTGCTGCTGCTGCTGGGTACCACGTTATGACCACTCCTAGCTGGCTGTGGGCACCTCTGTGTAGTTTCTTTCTTTCTTTCTTTCTTTCTTTCTTTCTTTCTTTCTTTCTCTTCCCTCCTTCCCTCTTCTTTCTTTCTTTCCTTCCCTCCTTCCTCTTCTTCTTCCTGTTCCCTCCATTCTTCTTTTTTCTTTATTTCTTTCTTTCCTTTTTCTGTTCTCTCTTTCCTGTTCCTTCTTTCTTTTTCTTTCTTTCCTTCCCTCCTCCCTCTTCTTGTTCCCTCCATTCCTCTTCTTTCTTTCTGTTCCTTTCTTTTCTTTTTCTTTCTTTCCTTCTTTTCTGTTCCCTCTATTTCTCTTCTTTCTTTATTCCCTTTCTGTTCCCTCCTTCCCTCTTCTTTCTTTTTCCTTCCTCTTTCTGTTCCCTCTTTTCTGTTCTTTCTGTTCTTTTTCTTTCTTTCTGTTCCCTCCTTCCCTCTTCTTTCTTTCTTTCTTTTTTCTTCCTCTTTCCCTCCTTCCCTCTTCTTTCTTTCTTTCTTCCTTCCTTCCTTCCTTCCTTCTTCCTCTTTTTGTCACTCATTTCCTCTTCTTTCTTTTTTCCTTCCTCTTGTTCTTCCTGGGTGGTGGTGGGGGTGTCCTTCAGCCTGGATGGAAACATAAATTGAAATTTCCCCCCTTCGTAGGCAGGATCATGTGCAAGATGAATTTCGGCCTTTAGGGGGCACAGTGCCATTTTCACGGGATTTTTTTTTTCCAGCAGAGAAAGACCCTAGAAGCAACCAGCCCCCCCATAAAGAAATGCATCCCCCCCCCACTTTTTGCTGCAAAGGCTCAGCCAGTTGCAAAAGAAGCTAGCAAGTCTAAAGCTGCAATGGCGGGAATGAATGTCCACTGGGAGAAATCCTGCCACGCTACAAAAAACCCCAAAAGGGCAAGAAAAATAGCAGAGAATCGAAAGAAATGATAATTCTTTGCTGCCAGTTAACAGCAACAACGGCAGGTATTGCATTTATTTCTATCCCCCCCCCAGAAGTTCATTGTGCTCTCTCCAAAAAAGGAAAAGGGAATTGTATTTGGTTTTGCATTTTAAAAAAAATGTTTGCATGTTTGCTTATTTATTTATTTATTTTGCAAATTTTCTGTTTGTCCAGAAAGGTATTTTTTAGCTCAGGGGTAGATAGGGTGGAGCGAACCATTGATATTAATTTTGCATCAGTATTGAGCAACCAAGTGAATATTTTGCATGAGGGTTTATATTGTTTATCATCCCGTTCATTTGTTTGCCTAAAGAAAAGGAGGCAACAATAAATCAACCGGCTGTGATTATATTCCAGATCTGTGGTAAATATTATTTGCTGGTAATAATAATATTTTTTTTACACCTGGTCTGTTGCCCCATATAAAGCAAGCGAACTGAATGCAATTTCCTATTTATGAATGCAATTTGCAAAATGCAGAAAGCCGAAAGAGCTGGAATTGACACCCAAACTATAATACGGTTTCAGGCCACTTTGGCTGTGGCCACACTCGGTTTAATCCAGCTTCAGTCCACTTTAGGGTGAAAGAAGACAATGGCAAAGTGACAAGAAGCTGTTTTCTTTCAGTTTTAAATAACTCAAGAAAATTCCCCCGTGGGATAGATAATGTGGAAAGAAAATTACTGATGTGTTATCTCACTCTGAAAGCAGATTGAAACCGAGGTGTCCATGAATAGCAGTAAGGATTTAGCAGCCTTTTTGGCAGTAGGCGGGCAAAATGCTGTTGCTCCGCCTGGGAAATTGGAAGGTTAAATTTTAGAGATGTTTTAAGAATATTTTTTATGAATTATTATATTTAAAGGCCCTGGGACCTTTTGGGTGAAGGGTGCTGGGTCAGGCCACAGCCCATCCAGTCCATAAGAACCTCAGAGGAGCCCTGCTGGATCAGGCCACAGCCCATCTAGTCCATAGGAACCTAAGAGGAGCCCTGCTGGATCAGGCCACAGCCCATCTGGTCCATAAGAACCTCAGAGGAGCCCTGCTGGATCAGGCCACAGCCCATCTAGTCCATAAGAACCTCAGAGGAGCCCTGCTGGATCAGGCCAAAGCCCATTCAGTCCATAAGAACCTCAGAGGAGCCCTGCTGGATCAGGCCAAAGCCCATCTAGTCCATAAGAACCTCAGAGGAGCCCTGCTGGATCAGGCCACAGCCCATCCGGTCCATAAGAACCTCAGAGGGCTCCTTTTAGCTGACCGTGCAAAAGATCCTTTAGTCTCTGAGCATGCACAGATGGATATGTGGCCCTGAGAGGCCTTAGAAGAAGGGTTGGCTTTTCTACCCCACTTTCCTCACGCATTTATGGGGACTCAAAGCTGCTGACAGACCTTCTGTTCTTCTCCCCATAACAGAACACCCAGTGAGATAGGGGTGGGGGTGTGAGGGCTCAGAAGGGGAGCTGTGACTAGCCCAAGGTCACCCCGCTGGCTTCGTGGAGGAGTGCGGAATCATACCGGGTATTCCCAGATCAGAATCCGGCTCCTCCACCCAGCCTTCAGTATTCCATAGGGCACGGTGGGTTCCCATTTTCAAATCCGGTACTGGCACCTACCTCTCGATACCAACCCGTCCATCCGCCCTAGTTTGCTTCAGGTGCCAAGTCACAATACTGTACTGGCATCAACACTTTCCTTAATTGCAGTAAAGGAACTGGAACTGAAACAGGTGCACAAAATCCTTTCCAAAATCAGACTGCAGCATCTAAGCCTCTTCAGCCTGGATAGACGGCATTTAGGAAGAGACCTGATTGGAGCCTATAAAACCATGCAAGGTATGGGAAAAGGTGGATAGAGAACATTCCTTTGCTCTATCACCCAACCCTAGAACCAGTGGGCATCCATGAAGCTGATGGGCAGGAGAGTCGGATCAGACAAGGGGAAGGATTCCTCCACCCAGAGGGTTATTGGTCTATGGAATTGGCTTCCAGAAGAGGTGGTGTCAGCAACCAGTCTAGATGGCTTTAAGGAAGGGTTGGATAAGTCCATGGAGGACAGGTGGATCAATGGCTACTAGAATGGATGCCCAAGTCCATCTTCCAGGCTGGGGGGACAAGCAGGGGGCCTCTAAGGTCATTTGCTGGGATTGGAGAGCAGGAGAAGGTTTGTCCTTGGCTCTGCCTGAGATGCCCATGGGCAATTGGTGGGCTACTGTGTGAGATGGGATGCTGGACTGGATGGGCTGTGGCCTGATCCAGCAGGGCTCCTCTGAGGTTCTTATGGATTGGATGGGCTGTGGCCTGATCCAGCAGGGCTCCTCTGAGGTTCTTATGGACTAGATGGGCTGTGGCCTGATCCAGCAGGGCTCCTCTGAGGTTCTTATGGACTGGATGGGCTATGGCCTGATCCGGCAGGGCTCCTCTTAGGTTCTTATGGACTGGATGGGCTATGGCCTGATCCAGCAGGGCTCCTCTGAGGTTCTTATGGACTAGATGGGCTATGGCCTGATCCAGCAGGGCTCCTCTTAGGTTCTTATGGACCAGATGGGCTGTGGCCTGATCCAGCAGGGCTCCTCTGAGGTTCTTATGGACTGGATGGGCTGTGGCCTGATCCAGCAGGGCTCCTCTGAGGTTCTTATGGACTGGATGGGCTGTGGCCTGATCCAGCAGGGCTCCTCTGAGGTTCTTATGGACTGGATGGACTGTGGCCTGATCCAGCAGGGCTCCTCTTGGGTTCTTATGGACTAAATGGGCTGTGGCCTGATCCAGCAGGGCTCCTCTGAGGTTCTTATGGACTAGATGGGCTGTGGCCTGATCCAGCAGGGCTCCTCTGAGGTTCTTATGGACTGGATGGGCTGTGGCCTGATCCAGCAGGGCTCCTCTGAGGTTCTTATGGACTAGATGGGCTGTGGCCTGATCCAGCAGGGCTCCTCTGAGGTTCTTATGGACTAGATGGGCTGTGGCCTGATCTTGCAGGGCTCCTCTGAGGTTCTTATGGACTAGATGGGCTGTGGCCTGATCCAGCAGGGCTCCTCTGAGGTTCTTATGGACTAGATGGGCTGTGGCCTGACCCAGCAGGGCTCCTCTGAGGTTCTTATGGACCAGATGGGCTGTGGCCTGATCCAGCAGGGCTCCTCTGAGGTTCTTATGGACCAGATGGGCTGTGGCCTGATCCAGCAGGGCTCCTCTGAGGTTCTTATGGACTAGATGGGCTGTGGCCTGATCCAGCAGGGCTCCTCTGAGGTTCTTATGGACTAGATGGGCTGTGGCCTGATCTTGCAGGGCTCCTCTGAGGTTCTTATGGACTAGATGGGCTGTGGCCTGATCCAGCAGGGCTCCTCTGAGGTTCTTATGGACTAGATGGGCTGTGGCCTGATCTTGCAGGGCTCCTCTGAGGTTCTTATGGACTGGATGGGCTGTGGCCTGATCCAGCAGGGCTCCTCTGAGGTTCATATGGACTAGATGGGCTGTGGCCTGATCCAGCAGGGCTCCTCTGAGGTTCTTATGGACTAGATGGGCTGTGGCCTGATCCAGCAGGGTTCCTCTGAGGTTCTTATGGACTAGATGGGCTGTGGCCTGATCCAGCAGGGCTCCTCTGAGGTTCTTATGGACTAGATGGGCTGTGGCTTGATCCGGCAGGGCTCCTCTTAGGTTCTTATGGACTGGATGGGCTATGGCCTGATCCGGCAGGGCTCCTCTGAGGTTCTTATGGACCGGATGGGCTGTGGCCTGATCCAGCAGGGCTCCTCTGAGGTTCTTATGGACTGGATGGGCTGTGGCCTGATCCTGCAGGGCTCCTCTGAGGTTCTTATGGACTAGATGGGCTGTGGCCTGATCCAGCAGGGCTCCTCTGAGGTTCTTATGGACTGGATGGGCTGTGGCCTGATCCAGCAGGGCTCCTCTGAGGTTCTTATGGACTAGATGGGCTGTGGCCTGATCCAGCAGGGCTCCTCTGAGGTTCTTATGGACTAGATGGGCTATGGCTTGATCCGGCAGGGCTCCTCTTAGGTTCTTATGGACTGGATGGGCTATGGCCTGATCCGGCAGGGCTCCTCTGAGGTTCTTATGGACCGGATGGGCTGTGGCCTGATCCAGCAGGGCTCCTCTGAGGTTCTTATGGACCAAATGGGCTGTGGCCTGATCCAGCAGGGCTCCTCTGAGGTTCTTACGGACTGGATGGGCTGTGGCCTGATCCAGCAGGGCTTCTCTTAGGTTCTTACGGACTGGATGGGCTGTGGCCTGATCCAGCAGGGCTCCTCTTAGGTTCTCATGGACTGGATGGGCTGTGGCCTGATCCAGCAGGGCTCCTCTGAGGTTCTTGTGGACCAGATGGGCTGTGGTCTGATCCAGCAGGGCTCCTCTGAGGATCTTCTGGACTTAATGGGCTGTGGCCTGATACAGCAGGGCACCCCTTAGGTTCTGGTGTTCTTATGAAAGTCCCATTTTCCCTAGTCACATTAAAGCCAAACCAAACTGCTAAAAAAGGATTGCAGAAAGGGATGACTGTTTAAACTACAATAATATTAAGCTGATAGTAATAGAATATTTTCTTTTTGTTTGTTTGGATTTTTTTTTAAAATAGCCTTTTCTGCAAAACGTAGGGCTTCGAGTAGGTTTTCTCAGTGGCCCCAGAACATTATGGAAGACTCATGTTAGCAAGCACGTGCTGATTTCTTTCCTATCTTCTTTGTTTTTCTTAATTCATTGATTCACGTATTCATTTCATAGGCCCGAAGGTCTAAGAACCTAAGGAAGATGTTCTCTTAATTCAGCTAAAAGTCAGGGTACTTAAGCATGTTTTTGACAGCCTTCTGAATCGTTAATTTTTAAAAATGTTTTGTAATCTGTGGGGCCACTCCGACAAGGCCCTGTCCCCGAGGCGGTACGACTGCTGGAGGTGGACCCGCCTCGAAGGATACCCCTTGCTCTCCTTGATTTACTCTTTCTCTTCTTTCCCCAGCCTGCTCCATGGATGCAAACGGACGTAAAAAAAAGGTGCCCTTCTGGAAGCTCGCCTCCTTTCTTTTCCTCCAGGCCATCCTGAGTGTCGCGCTCTTCGCCTATGTGCGGAACGCGTCGGTCTACGAGCCGAGGGCCTTCAGCCCCTTTGACGTGCTGGGGTCGGCGCCCGTGCCGCGGAAGAGCAACTCGATGCTCACCGTTTTGCTGTGGACGTGGCCGTTCTACCAAAAGTTCGCCATCAGGAACTGCTCCAAGGTGCTGGGCATCCCGGATTGCTTCGTGACGGCCGACCGCAGGTGGTTCCACTCCGCCGACGCGGTGATCGTCCACCACCGGGACGCCTCCCGGAACCTCCGGCAGCTCCCGCCGCGGCAGCGGCCGCCGTGGCAGCGCTGGGTCTGGTTCAACATGGAGTCGCCAAGCCATACCCGCAACCTGTACCTAATGGATAACCGTTTCAACCTCACCATGACCTACCGGAGGGACTCGGACATCTTCTGTCCGTACGGCTGGCTGGAATTCCTCCCGGAGCCCCAGAGCTTTACCATCCCTGAGAAATCCAAACTGGTCGCTTGGGTCGTGAGCAACTGGAACCCTTCCTTCCTTCGGGAGAAGTACTACCATGAGCTGAACCGTTACATCGAGGTGGATGTGTATGGAAAGGGCAACTTGCCTCTCCCGGAGAACAAACTCCTGCCCACTATATCCCAGTACAAATTCTACCTGGCCTTTGAGAACTCCCTCTACGAAGACTACATCACGGAGAAACTCTGGAAGAACGCCTTCCTCTCTGGGGCCGTCCCCGTGGTCTGCGGGCCGCCCCGGAGGATCTACGAGCGTTACATGCCACCCGATTCGTTCATCCACATTGACGACTTTCAGTCGATCCGAGACTTAGCCAGCTTCCTCCTGGAGTTGGACAAGGACCCCATCCGCTACGGCGGCTATTTCCATTGGCGCAAGTGGCTGAGACCGGTCAATGGATTCAGCTGGCCTCGCGAGGTTTGCAGAGTCTGCCAGGCCTTGCAGAAGAAACCGGTTCGTTACCAGAGCGCCGGAGAGCTGAGCAAATGGTTTAAATGAGCGGGGAATCTATTACACCGGGTAAAGCTGTGGGCCAGAGCCTTGGATTCGGCCAGGAAGCGAGTCTCACAGATCTGCTAAGCAAGGATTAAATGCAGCGCTAAACTGGAGGAGGGCTGAACCGAAGTCAAAACATTTGGGCTCAGTTGGCTCTTCCAAGTCTCTAGTCCCTATTGCAACCTTGAAGTCTTCATGCTGGAGAGCAGGGTATAAACATAGGTAGCAAAATAATTCAGGGCTGAGGTTACGGTAAGCTTAGGGCCAGGTCTAGGGCTAAGGTTAGGGTTAGGGTCAGGGCTAGGGTTAGGGTTATGATAAGGGCTAGGCTTAAAGTTAGGGTTGGCATGGAATACTTGCAAGTGTGGGTTTGCCTGTCTCAGCTCCACACACGGGCCGTGGGCAGAAATTGTGGCATCTCCCTCTGCAAAGGTAGGGGCTGGAAAATCCACCATCAGCACCAGGCTTTCTAGCAATGGGTTGTCATGCTTTTTATGGGGGGTGCAGTGCAGCTGTGGAGGGGTTGCCCCATCCATAGTGCGGTCCTAACGGTGCTGTATTTTTCCCATGGGGACAGGGCCTTGCTTGGAACAACGTCTTTCCTTGGAGCTCTCCATGGTGCTGAATTCCTTGTATAGCTAGGAGGTTACCAATTCAGCTGAGCTAATTTACTGGTGTCTTCGGTAAAGGGCAGAAAGAAAACACAAACAGACATTGGGATTTTCATAACATCGGATGGTTGGGAAGGGTTAGGGTTTGGTTTCCAAGACCAGCATCTTCACCCCAAGCAAGAAGATGAACCAGAACATCTCCAACCAGCGGAATAAATTCCCACTTGATTGCCTTCCTCCGCGCCGGCTAGAGGAACACATTTCCGCCAGCAGAGTATTATTCCTGTAAGCTTGCGAAACCCACCTGAATGCACGCACATAAAGTTTACTTCTATGCGGCCTAACTACCTGGAATGCATTTTGTTCCTTATTTCCGTTCAGAAATTTCCATTCCCGGGATACAACTGAAAAAAGGTTGGATATTATTAATAATAATAATAATAATAAAAGGTTTTTTAAGACCCTGTTCCATCCCACGAGTAGAGAAGGACACACCATATATTGGCAGTACAAGATGGTTCCCAAATAACGTAATAAGGAATTATTCCTCCACCCTCAAGACATTACAGCACGGGGAAAATAGAGTCACGATCTATTTCCTTTGGAATGGTCTTTTATGAAGGGAGGCTTTTGGGAAGGGACGCGCCCTTCACGGGTCTGGGAGGGACCTGAATTAACCGCTGGGATTTTGGGCAGGCAGACGAGCTTGGCTCCAAAGAAAGTCTCCAGCTTTGGACAGTGCGTTGACCTCTTTCCTGCCCCGGGAGGGGCATGTGACGCCCCAGACTCCAGGATATGCCTTGTGATGATGTAATGGGAAGACCAGGCAACTTTGGGGAACATCTGTTCCTAATACTTTGGAGCCAGGTCTGGCTGCACTTGGAGACCAAGCGCAGGATCACCGCGAGACCCGATGGGTGAAGATATTTGGAAGACCACCATCATGTCTCCTCTTGGTCATCTCTTCTGCTTGGAGACCTCCAGCGAAGGAGAACCCACCACCTCCCAGGGCAACCTATTCCATGGACTGGTCGCCCTCAATGTCAGGAAGTTTCTCCTAATCTCTAATCTGCATTGACTCCCTTGGAGTTTCATCCCGTTGTTTCTAGTCCCCCCATCTTGTGCCAGTGAGAACAGGGATGATCCCTCTGCACTGTGATGGCCCTTCAAAGACCACCATCATGTCTCCTCTCAGTCTTCTCTTCTGCAGGCCAAACATTCCTAGGTCCTTCAACCTTTCCTCCTAGGACGTGGTTTCCAGACCACTCACCACTTGGGTAGCCCTCCTTTGGGCTTGCTCCAGTTGGTCAATGTCTTTTTGGAACTGGAGAGCCCAGAACTGGACACAGGACTCTAGGTGAGGCCTGACCAAGGTAGAGTGAAGAGGAGTCATTACTTCTTTGATCTAGACTCTATACTCCTCCTGATGCATCCTAGGATGGTGGCCTTCTGCTTGCATAAGATGGTAGGAAAAGCCTAGGTGTGAAGGCATGAAGTTCTGCCCATCGTAGCCGTGTGGGAAGGGCCTCTGCCCCCTAATTCCATGTTAAGATGTCCCGGGCTGACGTTCCTCTAAACCACAATCGCCCTCCTGAGCAAGGGGACCTTTGCCTGAGAACAAGCCATAATCAAATTCAGCTGCAGACATGGTGACCTCATGGACGACTGTCAGGCCATAAATAAATTGAGTTTTCCTCCCTGCTCTGCGCAAGTGGCGGGCCGCGCATTGATTTAAAGACCCGCACATGTGTGCAACGTTCTCTCTTCAAGCTGTCAGCAGGGTTTTTTTGGGGGGGGTGTTTTTTTTTTTCGGTGTGTGAGAAAGAACCCGAGGCAGTTGCACGGAGGATTGTGTTTGCAAATTTTCTTCCCAGCTGCCTTTTGGGGGTTACATCAAATGTTGCTTTAGTGGGTGTTGACACCCGGAAATGTACAGCTGTATATATTTTCGTACACCTCTCGCCTCGGAGATCGGCTTGGCTTAGCCTGGATTCCACGCAGACACATGTAAATTGGGCAGACCTGGCCGTCTCGCTTGGACAGAGAGAGAGAGGGGCGGGGGAAAAGTGTGTAAAATAGCCAATTTTTTTTCCTTGTAAAATTTACTAGGAGGGAAGCAATAAAGCCTGCGGATTAGGGGAGTCCAGACACATTTCCAAGATCTAAAAAATAAATAAATAGGTTCTCCGTGGTGCAGAAGTAATGTATAATTTCTGCACAGAGGCTCCATAGAACCCATGATTTCTGAGAGGCCCCTTGAGATCACCCAGTCTGACCCGCTCCGTCGGCGGGATAAAGATATAATTTCGCCGCGGCGTTTCTGGGGCATGCGCAGAGCTCCCAAGTGCTTCGCGTTCGTTATCGTAGAACCACAGAATCCATGCTTTCTAAGCCCCAAGAAGGGCCTCTCTTTGAGATCTCAGTGCGTGGACAGGTCTGTAAGGGAGAAGGCGCTCCTTTAGATACTCATGGCCCAGAGTCTAGGGGCCACCACAGAGAAGGCCCTCTTGCATGTCTCTGTGCCTGGTACCTCTGCAAGAGAAGGAACTCCAAGAAGGGCCTCTCCTTGAGATCTCAGTGCCTGGGAAGGTCTATATGGGAGAAGGCGCCCCTTCAGATACCCAGGGCCATGCCATTTAGGTCTGTATATATTGAACTGGGCTCGGTAGTGAATAGCTAACCAATCTTCTCCTTCCGAAGCAAACCAACGCTGTTTCGTCATCATGAGCAACTTTCTCCTGCTTTTCTCCAGCTGCTTTAAGTTTCCTGGGCTGCCACCCCTAAAATATCCCCCCACCATTCTAGCCTTTTCTCCTTCCCTTCCACGCCAGCCTGTTCTCTCCGCCTTCCCTTGAGTGTGTGACTGTGTTTTGTTTTGTTATTGCTGAGGTCGGGGTGGCCTGCATAGCCAAAGAAAGATTTATGGGACTCCAAAGATGCTTAATAAAAATATTTACAGTGCATGGCTTTAGATGTGAGAGAGAGAGCCTGGACCTCTCTCCTTGGCAGCTCCACCGACCCCAAATCGGTCAGAAATCTGGGTGGCACAAAGGCCCATATGTAAACCAGGCATTTCTCTGTTGCTTAGGCTATATAAATCATCCAGAGTTTCTAAAACTACCTTTAGTTCATTTTTTGGGGAGGGCTTCTGTTGTCCTTCCTAATTCCAAAGAAGAAGAAGAAGAGTTGGCTTTTCTACCGTGCTTTTCCCACCCATCTAAGGGGACTCAAAGCTGCTGGCAAACCCTCCTGTCCTCTCCCTTAAGGAGACTCAAAAGTGGCTGACAAATCTCCTGTTCTTCTCCCCACAACAGAACTCCCTGGGAGTTGGGCGAGGCTGTGAGGGCTGAGAAAGGGATCTGTGGCTAGCCCAAGGTCACCCGGCTGGTTTTGTGGCGGCGGGTAGAATCTGGGAAATGCAAGTCACAGGGCAAAGGGGACTTTTATGCTTTGCAACCAATGCTCCAGGTTTCGTGTGCATCTCAACAAAATCTTCTCTTCATTCTCAGGACTCTGCCCAGGCCCCGGGAAAGAACCATAATCCAAGTGAAGTAAGCTTTGCATTTTCACCCCAAGGCATTTCCAACACACAGAATATTCTTATTTCCTTCAATAGCTATTCTTTCTTTAAAAAACTTCCTCCAGACCTTCGAAATGCACCAACATCACGCTTTGCTTTTAAGTCATTTACTTATTTTTTTTCTGTTTTGTTCTTGTTCAGAAATACATGGTAAAAAACAACAACAACAAACAGTAGCAGGAAATAAACATAAGCTAAAATTTTCTTCCTTTTGCTTTCTTTTTCTTTTTTTTCCACAATAAATTAGAAGAAAAGAGATAAGGGGGAGAAAACAAAAAACAGCATGGAAAATGTGTTAGGTAGAATGCACTTGTCGGTAGCTAAATAAATATCATAAGTTACTTTGAATAAATAGGGTTTATCTATAATAATATACAAGGGGATTGCATCAATCTCTCGTCCACGGGGAAAAGGCGCATAGGATGAACACCATGTGCTGGTTTTTGAAGGTGAGATTTGCCAAGGCATTGGGGGGAAAGAAGGCTTTCAGGGGCTGCTTAGGTGAAATTAATATCCAGTAAGAATATCTGCAGAAGCGAACATCTGGGAAAACGAGGCTCAGCCCATTGCTCAGAATCTATCGCTGACGTTTCTCGTGTTTCTCCTTTCCATTCCACCTCCCCTGCCTGCCATGGGGGTGCCAACGCTGCTAACATGAAAACCTAAGAGGAGCCCTGCTGGATGAGGCCACAGGCCTTTCGAGACCGGCATCCTGGGCGATTACGCACTTCCTGTCCCGTAGACGGGAAAAGGTGTGCAGTAGGGTTAGGGTTACGTGTGTATGGAGTCAGACTCTTATCTGGGAATACCAGGTTCGGTTAAGCCCTCCCCCACGAAGCCAACTGGGTGACCTTGGGCTAATCACAGCGCTCTTCTGAGCTCTCACAGCCCCACCCACCTCACAGGGTGTTCTGTTGTGGGGAGAGGAACAGAAGGTTTGTCAGCCGCTTTGAGTCCCCTTAAGGGTGAGAACAGAAGGTTTGTCAGCCGCTTTGAGTCCCCTTAAGGGTGAGAACAGAAGGTTTGTCAGCAGCTTTGAGTCCCCTTAAGTGGGCGAGAAAAGCAGGATAGAAAAGCCAACTCTCCTTCTTCCTCTGTGAAGCCAGCTGGGTGACCTTGGGCATACACATCTTTCCCTTGGGCTGTGACTAGCCCAAGGTCACCCACCCACCCAGCTTCGTGGTGGAAGAAGAGTTGGCTTTTCTGCCCCACTGTGAGAGCTCAGAAGAGAGCTGTGACTAGCCCAAGGTCACCCGGCTGGCCTCATGGAGGAGGAAGAAGAGTTGGCTTTTCTACCCCCCCCCCTTTTCTCACCCATTTAAGGGGACTCAAAGCTGCTGACAAACCTTCTGTTCTTCTCACCACAGCAGGTAGGTGCGGCTGTGAGAGCTCAGAAGAGAGCTGTGACTAGCCCAAGGTCACCCAGCTGGCTTCGTGGAGGAGTGTGGAATCAAACCCACTATTGCCAGGTAGGAGTCCAGCTCTCTAACCACTAGAGACCAACCTATCCAAACCTGGGCTCAAGGGGCATCTTTAAAACCAAGCTATGATGGAGGCCCAGCTGGTCACTGCCTCTTTTCCTTAGCTTGGGACTTCCCCATAGCCAGAGGGAAAGGCAACCTCCAGGATCACATAGCGCACGGACCGCGAAGATGGCGTGAGGGCCTGTGTCCATCTGCCATGACGACCAATTTGTGCCTGGAGGCCCCTGACGTAATTTGGTTACCTTTCCAACGTGGCAGGGGCAGCAGACAGCGGCGCTTTGGAGCAAGCCTCCCCGTGTCTGGACCGACGCCTCGTAAAGTTTCCCATTGAAGTTTCTCCCACACCGATCGACGAAGATCAAGATAAACCAACCTAGCAGTGGATGGGTGAGAAAGGTCACCCACAAAGGGCTCTTGTGGCCAGCTGGTGTTATGCAGCCATCCTGCCCCCCTACGTCCTACCCACACGCAGGCGCGCACGGGCTTTTAAAATCTCTTTGGAAACAAAAAAACCCAAATGCCAGTTTAATACAGGATCTCGGTTTGGCTGGAGGCGAAGTCAAAGCAAGATCTCCAAAACAAGAGACCCATTCTTGTTGGAGAAATGCCCTGGCACACTGAATGGCATTTCCAGGGCAGGATGAAACCCGCAATTGAGGTCCCAGAGAGATAACTATGTCCAGGGCATAAAATAGAGATAGGGAGGGAAGGAAAGGGTGTGAAAACTATACAGCTTCTGTGCTAAGAGGGGGGAATATTTGCTTTTAAATCTGGGGGGGGGATGGGGTCCCAGAACCTTTAATACTGGCTAGGGGTGTGTACGAATGCAATTTTTGGGATCCGGATCGAATACCCGAAAATTCAGTTCGATTCGAATCTTCAAAATTCAAATTCACCCAAATTCTATTCGAATTAAGCAAATTTTAATCTGTTTGTTCAAATGTTCGCGTCGAATTTGCACTTACGAATGCCGACAACATTTGTATGTGCCCGTACGCATCTGTACGCAGAGGAGCCCTGCTGGATCAGGCCACAGCCCATCTGGTCCATAAGAACCTCAGAGGAGCCCTGCTGGATGAGGCCACAGCCCATCTAGTCCATAAGAACCTCAGAGGAGCCCTGCTGGTGCCTATTTTGGAAAGGTCCAACCAACAGACCTGTCCCCTTTTATCTAGGCGCCGCTCTCTTCTGCCCTGGCCAAATTGTTTTCCACTAGCTTCCCATGCAGAACTGGGTCTCCCAAAGCTGTGGGATGGGGTAGAGAGAGAGAAAGGGAGAGACACGCCTTCTACAGTGACTAGGATCCTTTGTTCATATTTATGGTACATGGTTTGCCTTGGGCTTCCTGGCGCACTGCTTAGAGAAGTGGGCACCCTTTTTGGATCCAAAAGGACACCCTCTTGAGTCCCCTCTTTGCTCGCCACGCACGGCAGACGGCTGAAGTTTATGTTCCTGTCCTTCTGTTTAGCCTTTCTGCCGGCCCGGGACGGGCGCCAAGGAAAAGAAAGGAAAGGAACGCTCTTCCAGAGAGAGGAATGAAGTCGGTTTGGGTAAGGCCCTCATTTATATCTCTCCAGAGTAAACAGCCGTCACGGTGCTCCGAAGAGCGGTTTGCACCGAACCCCCAAATTGAACCGTCCCGGCCTGGGCAAGCAAATGGCTTTGCAGAAATGGTGGAGCTAAAGATTGATATTAGAATCCTGCCTGCGCTGTCCCGGTATGATGGATGCCGGAAGGAAATTTGGAGCAGGCACGGGTTACAATTTGGGGGGGACAGGAGGAAAACACAGAGCTTATTCCTGAGAATGAAAGCAGAGATTTTCTAAGCTGAAAGAAAACGGGTCGACGCTTCTGTGTTCACACCTATGTTTTAATCCATTTTCAGAGTGAAAGCTCTCACCAGCAGAGTGGCAAATCATTTACCTTCCACGTTATCTAATTCAAAAGGTGTGGTTTTTTTGGGGCCGGATAACACTTGAGGAAAACCACTTGTCACTTTGCGAATCTCTTCTTTGAAAGCGGAGTGAAGCTGGATTAAAACTTAGAAGTGAATGCAGCCCTTTGGACTGAAGCCGGTTTAAAACATTGGCGGGAACTCACCACACCTTCCCCTAGCAGTGTTAGCCATTAAAGCTCAGATATTCCTCTGGCATTCTTTCCAGTTCGAATTTCCAAAAATTACACCTATTTTTCTGGATTCCAAGGTAGAGGTGGAAATGCCCACTTTGAAATGCCCCGTTAAGAAGTTGATGCAATGCCCAATTACATTTTTTTAAAAAATTAAATCTTAAAAAAGGCAGCATTTTGTACATATATATATCTATATATGTATATATTTTCAATACGTTAACCGAACCTAGGTCTATTTCCCACTTTTATAACGGTGCCGGTAACATGATGGTAAGATACTCTTGTGGTATAAAAGTAAAGTTCTTTGATTTATATTCGCATTTTCTTTTCCTCGCAAAAGGTCAAAATCCATGCATAGAAAAGACAATCCATTATAGTTATGCATCTTTCCTTCCTTCCTTCCTTTTTTCCTGGTTTTGTGGAGAAGTCTCTTCCCTTCCAGTTCCCAGATGGAATTGTTTATAGCAAGGTCTCTGGATTATCCCAGGTAGTCCAACCTTAGATGTGATGCCAGGCAGCCGACTCCAGAAGAACTCCAAAAAGGGGACCACATTCTCGCTTTATCGTGATCACATTCTCCTTTTATCATGATCACGATGATAATGATGTGCCAGAGATTTAGGGTTAAAGCTTTTCCCCTGCTGGGCCATATGCACGACCCTTAATCACAACACAGCAGCGGTTCTTTGGCTGATTCAATCAAGCGATTCTTTCCCGCACAACCGCGACAGATACCCCTCCGCAAGGAAATTCAATCGGCAAGGAGATGGTACAGATAAATTCAATCGAGAAAGTACTCCCTGGCCTCAACTCAATACCCCGCCAGGAAAGTAGCCCCGAGACACAGCTGGTGGTCCAAATTTCCCTTTATCCTTGCTTCCAGCAACGGCATCTTTGGTTGATTCAATCAAGTGATTCTTTCCCGCACAACCGCAACAGATACCCCTCCGCAAGGAAATTCAATCGGCAAGGAGACGGTGCAGATAAATTCAATCGAGAAAGTACTCCCTGGCCTCAGCTCAATACCCTGCCAGGAAAGTAGCCCCCGAGACACAGCTGGTGGTCCAAAATTTCCCTTTATCCTTGCTTCCAGCAACGGCATTGAGGTAGACTTTAAAATCAGTTGTCTCCTTGGTGGTCTCAGCGGGAGAGTACCTCCGTACTCCCCCGTTGCGATTTTCACGGATCTCTTTGATCGATTACCCTCACGTCAGCAGCCTGCGAGGAGGGCTTGATGGGGAACCACACTCCTTCATTTCTTTCCTCCCGTTGCTCTGTCACACACAGCCACACTTTTTCGCCGATACCTCGTCCACCGTGTGGTACTTATTGCTTGTGTCCAGGAATGAGACGTCTTCATCGTATTCCAACGGCCGGCAGCACGGTCTGGCCCTGACTTTCTCTTTCTTAATTTTCCTCATGGCCCTGATCTTCTTCAGGGACAGGTCGTAGTTCCGCACGGCCGAATCGCAGGTCCCGCTGCAGTATCGGAAGAGAACCGTCTCGTCTGACTCGTAGCCCAAACCCAGGTCGCTGATGGTCACTTCCAGCTCCTTGAGGGAGCATGGCTTGTGGCGGGCCTTGGCGCGCTTCATGCGGTTCCCAGCTTTGGCGAAAAGGGGCAGTTCATGGCCGCCAGAGTTCATGGGTTGGCTATACCTCTCGATCAGCGTAGAGATCAGCTGGTGGATTTCACCTGCGGTGTAGCTTTCGAACAGCGTGCTATCTGGAATGAAAAAGCGGGGCCGGGTATTAGCAATGGGAGGGAACCCGAAACGAGCATAAGAACCCAAGAGGAGCCCTGCTGGGTCAGGCAACAGCCCACCTAGTCCAGCATCCCATCTCCGACAGCGGTCCACCGCTGCTGGACATCTCAAGCAGAAGATGAAGGCAGAACCTTCACCTGCTCTCGACTCCCTGGAAATGGCCTCCGGGGGCCTCCTTCCTGCCTCTCCAACCTGGAGGTGGTACCTGGGCATCCTTTCTAGCAGCCACTGATACACCTTGTCCTCCATGAATGAAGACAAGCCCTGCTGGTTGAGGCCACCGTCCATCTAGTCCAGCATCCCGCCTCACCCAGCGTCCCACCCGTTGCTTCTGGGCATCTCCAGCAGAAGGCAATGGCAAAGCCAATCATTACTGGGAGAGAAAGTGAGCAAGCTGGCTTTCTGTGGCGGAAGACACACAAAGGCATACCACTGTAGGTTTATAAACACGCACAGAAACACACGGACACATATCTGGCCATAGAAGGAAGATTGTATCTGCTCAGCAAAAAAGGGCCTTCACCACTTCACGCTCAGTTTGTCCAAATCTCGAAAGAAACTCACATGGTAAAAATATCCTGGTGCCTCATTTCTTTCAACCGAGCTCTTGTATACATTCTAGGAGCAACGCAAACACCCTTGACAGAGATATTTGGGGGGGAAATGGCCCTATGATTAATGTATGTGTGGAAAGGAAAGGAGACGAAACAAAAGTTCTGCAGATGAATGAAGCTGCTGGTAACACCTGCGTTAACGAGCTGGAAGGACAGTAGAGGAAGCGAAGAAATTTCTGCTGGATCTCCGTCTGTTCTAGTGGGGAATAAAGGAAGTCAAGAGGGGTTCTGCTAGGTCCATCCACAAACCATCTTTGGCCAGCATCCTGCCTTACCTATACTTGATTCCTGCCTGTCTTTCCAGCCTGGAGGGAGTGCCATTCTAGATTAGAACCTCAGAGGAGCCCTGCTGGATCAGGCCACAGCCCATCTAGTCCATAAGAACCTAAGAGGAGCCCTGCTGGATCAGGCCACAGCCCATCCGGTCCATAGGAACCTCAGAGAAGTCCAGCTGGATCAGGCCACAGCCCATCTCATCCATAAGAACTTAAGAGGAGCCCTGCTGGATCAGGCCACAGCCCACCTAGCCCAGCATCCCATTCCACCCTGTGGTCCACCTGTTGCTTCTGGGCAACCTAAGCAGAAGATGAAGGCAAAACCTTCACCTACTCTTGACTCCCTGCAAATGGCCTTCAGAGGCTTCCTGCCTGTCTCTCCAACCCGGAGGTGGTACCTGGGCGTCCATTCCAGTCGCCATTGACACACCTGTCCTCCAATCAATTAATGTAACCCTTTCTTAGAGCTAACCAGGTGAGCAGCCACGTGCAACAGTCAGCTGAGAAGCCGGGCGTGAGCCAAACCCCTGGTCTCTCCAGCCTAAGCCCACCTGAAATACCTGGTGGGATGGGACCCATGGCCAGAGTCCATCAGCCTCTTCCCACAGCTCAACCCGCCAGTCGGGCTTCCCTGTGTGCCATGGCCATCCTTGGCTAGAAAAGGTGGATTCCAGACAGGTGGACAAGAGACCCTCTACTGTCTCTTAAGGCTCAGGTCTCCAGATGAGGAAACAAGGAAGCAAAATCCTGTGCTATTAAACTTCCCCTTCTGCCCCAACCAGCTCTAGCTGGATAATTGGACATAATTTCCTATTTATGCACCATCCTTAGAGATCTGAGCTGGGTTCTGTTTCCTGCTCCAAGTTGCGGCATTTAATGTTTGCTCTTACTCTGCCATCAGTCAGCTCTGAATGGCCACTTTTATCTTTTAATGTTTATTGTCTGCTGAGTTAGAGACACCGCGTTTAAAAAACAAACAAAGCCAAAGAATCCATTTTAAAAAAAAGAAAAGAAAAAAGAAATGCCCCAAATTTTGCAATATTCTTTAATCTGTTTACCCTGGGTTCTTTTTCTTGGGTTGGTCCGTAGCTTCCAAGTTCCCACCAGGATCACAAAACCTATTTGTTTCGCTGTTGCATCCAAGATAGGAGGATCAAAACGACTGTGTCTGTTTGCATTTTGTGGAGGGGCTTTTGGAACCAGGAAGGTGAAGAGAGAAGAATGAGTCAAGGGGCATCTAGAGGTCATTTAGCCCAACCTGCCAGTGATAATTTCCCTTTTCATCCCCCTCTGGGTCTGTTGCCCATGGCCCCTGTCTTAGCTGGGAGAATTTTACCTCTTGACTCCAAACTGGTAAGTTCTCACCCTTAAGGGGACTCAAAACGGCTGACAAACATTCTGTTCTCACTCTTAAGGGAACTCAAAGTGCCTGACTAACCTTCTGCTCTTCTCCCCACCACAGAGACCCTGTGAGGTAGGTGGGGGCTGTGCGAGTTCGGAAAGGGCTGTGACTAGCCCAAGGCCACCCAGTGGAGGAGGAGGAGGAGGAGGAGGAGGAAGAGGAGGAGGAGGAGGAGGAGGAGGAGGAGGAGGAGAAGAAGAAGAAGAAGAAGAAGAAGAAGAAGAAGAAGAAGAAGAAGAAGAAGAAGCTGGCTTTCATTCCCCACTTTTCTCACCCAATTAAGGGGACTCAAAGTGGCTGACAAACCTTCTGTTCTTCTCCCCACCACAGATACCCTGTGAGGTAGGTGGGGTCCGTGAGATCTCAGAAAGAGAGCTGTGACTAGCCCAAGGCCACCAATGTGGGCTTTGTGGAGGAGGAAGAAGAAGAGCTGGCGTTTCTACCTCGCTTTTCTCACCCATTCAAGGGGACTCAAAGCAGCTGACAAACCTTCTGTTCTCCTCACAGCAGACACCTGTGAGGTCGGTGGGGCTGTGAGAGCTCAGAAGGAGAGCTGTGACTAGTCCAAGGTCACCCAGCTGGCTTCGTGGAGGAGTGAGGAATGAAACCCCATGTCCGCAAGACACAACTCCTGCCCTCGAACCGCAAGACCATACTGGATCACACCATCCCGAGAAAAGGTTCAGAGGAGGAAACCTAGATGTAGGGCCTTTTCAGCAGCGGCCCCCCATAATTTGGAGCAACCTTCCCTTTTAAGATTCACCAGGCATCTTTTGAGCCCTATGGGAGTCCCCACCTGTTCCCATCCGATTTCTGGTGACCAGTGGGATCTCAAAATCCTTGCACGCCCTTTGACAAATCACGTCTGAATTGCACACAAGGACACCCCCTTTTGGGGGATTTCGGCTCCTGGGAATTTCAGCCCACAAGAGGACCGTATTCCCACGCAACACTAAAGCAACGCTCCAGGCACGTGTCTGTTTCGCTGGATCAGCCTCCGCTAATCACTCAGAGCCAATATTTCTGCCTTAATTAATCCCCCCCCCCCCCCCGCCCGTGAGTTTTCACGGCCCTGGTCAATCTCACCGGCGCGGCCAAATTGCAGAAACGCTAACAAATGCAATTAAAATCCAATGGGCAGAGTGAAATTAGAGCCAAGCCAGATTAAAGAAAGTTGTTCCCAAAGCAGTAGGGGATCCTGGGAAAAGTGGCGCAGGCCAGCGGGCGGTGGAAAGCAGCGCACAGGTCGGTCCCAAAATGGAACCTTTTGCAGCCAAAATCAAAAGGTGTGCGGAGAAAGCAGAGACCGAAAAGGAGCCACTCCAAACCCAGAGCGGGGGGAGGGAAGCATTTTCCCAGTGAATCCTTTTCTCTAGCTCTTGCTGCAACTGTTTACAGCTAACCAGGGTGGTGGGATGAAAAGAAGGAAATAATAGGGGGCCTATATCGTCAATAGCTGGAATAAAAGGGATTTCACGCCACACAAACCTTTGCACATTGAATACAACATTTCCTGGCGTCTTTTGAAAACAAACACACTGGAAGTGCATTATCTGGGGTTTGCTCTCCTGATGCAAATTTGAATTCCTCTTGAGGCAGGAGGTAAGGTATTTGCCTCATCTGTCTGTCTGTCTGTCCTTGTATTTCTCCACCCATCCATCCACCATCCACCCACCAATCATCTATCATCTGTTTGTCTGTGTACCCTTGTATCTCTGTATCTCTCTCTTTCTCCATCCATCCATCCATCCATCCATCCATCCATCCATCCATCCATCCATCCATCATCTGTCTGTCTACCCTTATATCTCTATATCTCTCTTTCTCTATCCATCCATCCATCCATCCATCCATCCATCCATCCATCCATCCATCCATCATCTGTCTGTCTACCCTTGTATCTCTATATCTCTCTTTCTCCATCCATCCATCCATCCATCCATCATCTGTCTGTCTACCCTTGTATCTCTATATCTCTCTTTCTCCATCCATCCATCCATCCATCCATCCATCCATCCATCCATCCATCCATCCATCCATCCATCCATCCATCCATCCATCATCTGTCTGTCTACCCTTGTATCTCTATATCTCTCTTTCTCCATCCATCCATCCATCCATCCATCCATCCATCCATCCATCCATCCATCCATCATCCATCCATCCATCCATCATCTGTCTGTCTACCCTTGTATCTCTATATCTCTCTTTCTCCATCCATCCATCCATCCATCCATCCATCCATCCATCCATCCATCCATCCCACCCCCCAAGAATCTGACTGAATCGATCCGAATTTGGTAAATCCATATCGAATCTTGTTAAATTCGAATTTAAAAGGTCCGGATCGGATTTTCGGGCATTTGATCCAATTCGAATAGAATGTAAAAATTCGTGGACATCTTGAGTTTATGCAGCTGGTTAAATAAATACCATTGAGAGGGAGGGGAACCCAGAGGCATAAAAAGCCCTTTTTCTGTGCACTGATCCACCCCAATCAACCGCCTTCAGTATCCCCCTAATCCACATCTAAACATTCAATTAAATCCACATAAAGACCGCCAGGGTCAGCAGAAAAATGCCAAAAGTAACTTATCCCCGGAGCGACCGTTTTGAATGAAAGAGACCCGTGCTGATCCTGTGTTATTCTTTCCCTTTATACGTACGAAGTTCCCACTGGCCAGGGAGATGGGGTCTGTTTTTAATTGCAAGTCGCCATAGATATTATCGTCCCAGCTATATACCGTTGATGAGGCTGGATTTGTGCATTTAATTGCACCGGCCTTTCGGCGGTTTTCCGATTTAGCCCCGGGATCGCGTTGCAGGTACGAAGGGCACTTCGTGCTGGAATTGGCTACTGGTTTCAGGAAAGGTCCTGCACCTTTAATAGCTGCATGGGAGAGGGAAGGATGGGGCTTCTGCACCTTTAATAGCTGAATAGAAGAAGGAATGATGGGGCTTCTGCACCTTTAATAGCTGAATAGAAGAGGGAATGATGGGGCCCCTGCACCTTTAATAGCAGCATGGAAGAGGGAAAGATGGGGCTTCCTTTAATAGCTGAATAGAAGAGGGAATGATGGGCTCCTGCACCTTTAATTGTAGCATGGAAGAAGGAATGATGGGGCTTCTGCACCTTTAATAGCTGAATAGAAGAGGGAATGATGGGCTCCTGCACCTTTAATGGCAGCATGGAAGAGGGAATATTGGGGCTCCTTCACCTTTAATAGCTGAATAGAAGAGGGAATGATGGGCTCCTGCACCTTTAATAGCACCATGGAAGAGGAGATGATGGGCTTCTGCACCTTTAATTGTAGCATGGAAGAAGGAATGATGGGGCTCCTGCACCTTTCTCACCCATTTAAGGGCACTCAAAGCGGCTGACAAACCTTCTGTTCTTCTCCCCACAAGAGACACCCTGTTAGGTGGGTGAGAGCTCAGAACAGAGCTGTGACTAGCCCAAGGTCGCCCAACTGGCTTCATGCGGGAGGGCGGAATCGAACCCGGTGTTCCCGGATAAGAGTCCGGCTCCCTAACCTAGACTTGAATTTTGATTTTATGAGTGCCTTTAAACCAGCCTCGCTTTCCATATCCTTAACGTACTAATTGGAACAGCATTTTCAACACCCGCCTTAATGACTTTGACTTTTAACATTCTGAGCACAAGGCAATAATTCAGAAGGAATAAAAGGAAACTTCTCTCCATCTGCCTGGCTTTGTTCTGAGCTGGATGGAGACTGGTAAACAATTTCAAAGTGAACATGGCATAGAAAACAATGGCTAAAAGGTCTCGGCAAACACTACAGTTTCCACTATCAGCTTTGGTTGTCCATTACGACTTCCTGGTTCTTTTAAGGCTGCCTCCGAACACAGGGGTTCTGAAGCGGTTTGGAGGTGGTAGCATCCACACTACAAGATGAGGGGCGTATTCACACGTCCCTCCCCGTCCGCTAATGCTCTGCGCATGCGCAGTCGCGCATGTGATCATCCGAGACCCCAGACCGCCAGAGGGAGAGCGAATGGTTGCGGCCTGGATGCGCCAGGTAGGTTCTGGTAAACGGTTAAGGTGGGGCACGAATTTGCACACATGAACGTACGCAGGAAGGCAAACTTGTATCTGAATGATTCAGGCATAGATGTTGAATGAATCACACTCAAGAGGCCAGCACAGAGAAGGCCCCGCTACTACTTGTAGTTCCATAAAACTCCTCAAATTGGGGGGGTGCTCAGGAGGACTCCCCTTGAAGACCTAAGCAAGGGGGCACTCCTGAATGGAAGCAGTCCTTCAAGTATTTTATCACGCATCCAAACCGCTAAAGAGTGACTTCTTACCCAGGGACTCAGCTTGCAAGGACCCCAAAATCCGCATTCGCTCCTAAAACAAAACTGGACATCCGGAAACTCGTTCCGTTGACAGACTGGGTTGTCAGATCACACACACACCCAGCCCACATTCCCCGATTCCGCCCGCCCGCCCACCCACCCACCCGCCCTTGAGGATAGGCGGCCACCCGGCGACTTACACTGGGAGATGAGCGAGCCGCGTCGTTCCAGGGCCCGTGGGCGTCTCCTTGGACCTTCGGCCGGCAAGGCGGCGACGGCGGCAGGGGAGAACAGCGCCGAAGGGATGAAGGTGCGTGTCTGGCTCCCAGCGGACAAGTGTCTATAAACCAAAATGTACAATATGGAACTGAAGAGCAACGCGCCTATTGCAGCAAATGTCCATACCTTCATCTTAGATCAAGTCAGAACAAGAGAGTCTGCAAAACAGGCAAAAACGACAGTCACAATTATTACAGCGGCCCCGGACCCCCCCCCACCCCCACCCCCCGCCCCCGGCACCCGCCACTCTGCCCCCAAGCCTGTGCCCGGAGCACTTCGGCTTTCGCTAGCGGCCCTTTCGGCATGGACCCCTTAAGCCCTAGTCAGGGTCTCTGCTGGCACACATCTGGCCCATCCAGTCCATAAGAACCTCAGAGGAGCCCTGCTGGATCAGGCCACAGACCATTTAGTCCATAAGAACCTAAGGGAAGCCCTGCTGGATCAGGCCACAGCCCATCCAGTCCATAAGAACCTCAGAGGAACCCTTCTGAATCAGGCCACAGCCTATCCAGTCCATAAGAACCTAACAGGAGCCCTGCTGGATCAGGCCACAGCCCATCTAGTCCATAAGAACCTAAGAGGAGCTCTGCTGGATCAGGCCACAGCCCAGCTAGTCCATAGGAACCTAAGAGGAGCTCTGCTGGATCAGGCCACAGCCCATCTAGTCCATAAGAACCTCAGAGGAGCCCTGCTGGATCAGGCCACAGCCTATCCAGTCCATAAGAACCTAACAGGAGCCCTGCTGGATCAGGCCACAGCCCATCTAGTCCATAAGAACCTAAGAGGAGCCCTGCTGGATCAGGCCACAGCCCATCTAGTCCATAAGAACCTAAGAGGAGCTCTGCTGGATCAGGCCACAGCCCATCTAGTCCATAAGAACCTCAGAGGAGCCCTGCTGGATCAGGCCACAGCCCATCTGGTCCATAAGAACCTCATAGGAGCCCTGCTGGATCAGGCCACAGCCCATCCAGTCCATAAGGACCTCAGAGGAGCCCTGCTGCATCAGGCCACAGCCCATCTAGTCCATAAGAACCTCAGAGGAGCACTGCTGGATCAGGCCACAGCCCATCCAGTCCATAAGGACCTAAGAGGAGCCCTGCAGGATCAGGCCACAGCCCATCCAGTCCATAAGGACCTCAGAGAAGCCCTGCTGGATCAGGCAATGGCCCATCCAGTCCATAAGAACCTCATAGGATCCCTGCTGGATCAGGCCACAGCCCATCCAGTCCATAAGGACCTCAGAGGAGCCCTGCTGGATCAGGCCACAGCCCATCCAGTCCATAAGGACCTAAGAGGAGCCCTGCAGGATCAGGCCACAGCCCATCTAATCCATAAGAACTTCATAGGATCCCTGCTGGATCAGGCAATGGCCCATCCAGTCCATAAGAACCTCATAGGATCCCTGCTGGATCAGGCCACAGCCCATCCAGTCCATAAGGACCTCAGAGGAGCCCTGCTGGATCAGGCCACAGCCCATCTAGTCCGGCATCCTGACTCACCAATTGCTTCTGGGCATCTCCGAGCCGGAGACGAAGGCAGACTCGATTAAACAAGCAGAGCCACGCCATAGCTGCGTTTCGAAAGAAAGCCGTGCAAGGCAAGGTGCCCTTCTGAAGCCGTGCAGAGGGCCAACGGTGGCCTGAGACACCCTGTTATAAAGGCAAGACTCTGGTTGGCCGGAGAGGAACGCAGGTACCTTTCTCCCTCTGGCCTGGAGCCAAGGGGCAACCATCCCTGGACTGAATTTGGCCCAAGGTCAACAACCCTGATAAACAGCAATTATGCAGGTGATTCAAATGGAGCCTTGAGGCTGGGCAGGGACTCGCCTCTCCTCTGTGCCAACTTAATTACCAGCCCAGAAGGAAGAATGCAAAAGGCAAGGTGGCATTGGGAGGGTGAAACACCATGCGTGGTGGGGGCCACTCCCAGAATTCTGTCATTCCCCCCCCCACCTCTCCTCTCTGTTGCATTACACCCCGGGGCAGGATCGCGTGACGCGCGCTTCTTCCCTAGGAAACTGGCAGCCGTCCTGAGCGCGGCTGACTCACTGGGGAATGCAGCTGATGGAAAGCGGAGTATGGAGGGTGGCTTTAAGTTGCCCCCATGCACAGAGGAGAAAGAGGAGGAGGAGGAGATGATGGAGAAGAAGGAGGAGATGGTGATGGTGATGGAGAAGGAGAAGGAGGAGATGGAGGAGAAGATGGAGAAGATGGAGAAGGAGATGGAGGAGAAGGAGAAGGAGTTGGAGGAGGAGAAGGAGAAGGAGGAGATGGTGATGGAGGAGGAGATGGAGAAGAAGGAGGAGATGGAGGAGGAGGAGGAGATGGAGGAGGAGGAGATAGATGGAGATGGAGAAAGAAATGGAGGAGAAGGAGGAGAAATAGATGGAGAAGGAGAAGGGGGAGATGGAGAAGGAGATGGTGATGGTGATGGTGATGGAGGAGGAGATGGAGAAGGAGGAGATGGTGATGGAGGAGGAGATGGAGAAAAAGGAGGAGATGGAGGAGAAGGAGATGGAGGAGGAGATGGAGGAGGAGGAGGAGATAGATGGAGATGGAGAAGGAGATGGAGAAGGAGATGGTCATGGTGATGGAGGAGGAGATGGAGAAGAAGGAGGAGATGGAGAAGAAGGAGGAGATGGAGAAGGAGGAGGAGATAGATGGAGATGGAGAAGGAGGAGGAGGAGATTTAGCTTTTCTACCCTGTTTTTCTCACCCATTCAAGGGGACTCAAAGCAGTTGACAAACCTTCTGTTCTCAGTCTTAAGGGGACTCAAAGTGGCCGACAAACCTTCTGTTCCTCTCCCCACAACAGAACACCCTGCGAGGTGGGCAGAGCTGCGAGAGCTCAGAAAGAGAGAGCTGTGACTGGCCCAAGGTCACCCGGCTGGCTTCACGGAGGAGTGCGGAATCACACCCGGTATTCCCAGATAGGAGTCCGGCTCCCTAACCACTAGACCAAACTGGCTGACGGAGGAGGAGGAGGAGGAGGCTTCAGCTCTGGCCTGTGCCCAACCCAGATCAGAACGCAGCAACGGGACGTGCGGGGGAAATTGAATAATCCCCCTTTCCCCAGGCCTGAGCAAATAGCCAGGTGTTTAGCGCATCCGTCTGGGCCCTCTGTGTCTTCCCAGAAGCAAGGAGCCCCCGAACGACAGCGATCTCGCAGCCGAATCCGGCAGCAGAAAACAGGGCCAAGATTTATGACAACCCCCCCTCCCAAATCTCAGTGTTAGCAGCAGGGTCTGGAGGGCTTCGCGGGCAAACCCATGCAAAGCCCCTCAACGGCTGGATGGGCTTAGGCTGGATCCCGGGACAAAGCTGGTTTTGGATGTGAAATGGATTCGGGAACCCCAGAGGAGCCCATAAATTCCTCTTCGAGGGTCTGTTTCCAATTCCGTGGCATTAGCTGCTGGAACTGCAGCCTGGAAATTGACTCTTCTCCTCTGCTGGCAGTCAAGGGCTGTGGGAAAGCTAGCCATCTATTCCTCCACCAAATATTAATAATATTAATAATAATAATAATAATATCACAGTGGTATATTGATATCATGCATTCCCTAGAACAGGGATCTCAAGGCCAAAATTCCTATGGAAAGGAAGGAAGGAAGGAAGGAAGGAAAAGAAAGGAGGGATGGAGGAAAGGAGGTAAGGAGGAGGAAAGGGAAAAGGAAGAAAGGAAAGAAGGAAGGGAGAAAGGAAGGAAGGAAGGAAGAAAAAGGAAGAAGAAAAGAAGGGAGGGAGGGAGGAAGGAAGGAAGAAGGAACAAAGGAAGGAAGGAATGGTGAAAGAAAGAAAAAAGGAAGGAGGAAAGGAGGAAAGGAAGAAGAAAAGAAGGGAGAAAGAAAGGGAGGAAGGAAGGAAGGAAGAAGGAAAGAACAAAGGAAGAAGGAACAAAAGAAAAAGGAAGAACAGAAGAAAGAAAGATGGAAGGAAGGTTCATTTCCTAACCATGTGAAATGAAGGCTATGGCTCCTTGCCCTTTAATAGCTTGCTAATTGCCTGCTGGGCTATCCTCCCCCCTACAGGTAACCCTTGTTCTTACAGGGTCTGGCAGAGTCTTGGCCAACTCCTACTTGACAGCCTAGGCACCCCTATGCAGTTTTCTTGGCAAGAATACAGAAGTGGTTTGCCATTGCCTATCTTCCATGGGGAGGCCTGGGGTTGAATCAGCAACCTTCTCCTTTTTCAGGGCATCTGCTGTGCCACTGAGCGACAGGCACTCCCACACTCAATGGGCACCTCGGTGCAGCTTTCCTGGGAGGGGCAGAGAAGTGGTTTGCCATTTCCGACTTATGAGGAGAGCCCAGGGATCGAACCAGCAACCCTTCTCCTTCCAGGCAGCTTGATCCACCACTGAGTTGCCGTTCAGGAGGCACCCCAAAATCAGGACCGCAGAGATTTTGGGAGGAGCTATTCCTGGGGACAGAAAGACTAAAGCAGGATTCCGGAGTCCTGGACTCAAGATTCTGGGATATAATCCGGACAACCCCACCGGCTAACCGGCTTGAAAGCAGTTCGGAGCCGGCTCGGAGGTGGATCTTTCTGAAATTTGTGAACATTTAAGGCTTCTCTAGCTCAGGATGCTCCCTACGTCTTCCGTCCCCTCTTTCAAGCCCTTTAGGAGGCCTTGGACGGCGTCCCCCGGTGCAGCACCGGTTGAACAGCCACCCCGAGCCGAAAGTGAGACCGGGCTCGGGTTTTGTTTGTGCAAAATTCCCCCTAGATGAGTCTGGACTTGGGGACAGAGCAGAAGAGCCAAATATGGGCTCCTTCCACTTTGGGCCTTTCGGGAGGAGATTTTGGAAGGCGATAACTTTGCTACCCAATTTGGTCATTGTGCAAAGAGGGAACTTGTTCCTTTGTACCGACGACGGAGCAAGAGAGAGGCAGAACTAGGAGAAGGAAACAAAAAACTGAGGGATGTTTGTTTAAAAGCCTTCCTCTTCTCTTCCCTCCCTCCTTCTGCACTGAGCTGGACCCAGAAAGGAACACTCGAATGCCGTACTCAAAAATTCAGTTTACTTGAATCTTTTTAAAATTCGAATTTAGCCAAATTCGATTCGAATTAAGCCAAGTCAAATCTATTCGTTGGAATCTTTGGTTCGAATTTGTACAACCTGCACAGGTACATCCCTAATCTCTGATCTCCCCGGATCCTTTTAAAGTGGCCCATTTGTACCCACGGAAAAACAAAAAGTGGCTTCCGGGAAGTGTTGCAAAAGCAATATTCTCTTTTCCAGAACCCCCAAGGAGGGAAACGGGTGTGAATTTGGAAGGGAAAGCCTTTGTTTATTTAGCTGAATGGCACAGGCTAAACCGTTTTGCAACACTTGCAACACAAGCCTTTTCGAGCAGAGAGGAAGAACCTAGCAAAGAAGGACAGACCCAACATTTTAACCAATGGGTTGGATGAAGGAAGTAAGAATGCAAGAGGTACCCTGCTGGCAAAACCTTCGTCTGCTCTTGACTCTTTGCAAAGGGCATTCAGAGGCCTCCTGCCTGCCGCTGCAAGCTGGAGGGGGGGGGGTACCTGGGCATCCCTTCCAGCAGCCATTGATACACCTGTCCTCCATGAATGAAGAGGAGCCCTGCTGGATGAGGTCACAGCCCATCCAGTCCATAAGAACCTAAGGGGAGCCCTGCTGGATGAGGCCACAGCCCATCCAGTCCATAAGAACCTCAGAGGAGCCCTGCTGGATCAGGCCACAGCCCATCCGGTCCATAAGAACCTCAGAGGAGCCCTGCTGGATGAGGCCACAGCCCATCTAGTCCATAAGAACCTCAGAGGTGTCTTGCTGGATGAGGCCACAGCCCATCTAGTCCATAAGAACCTCAGAGGAGCCCTGCTGGATCAGGCCACAACCCACCCAGTCCATAAGAACCTCAGAGGTGTCCTGCTGGATGAGGCCACAGCCCATCTAGTCCATAAGAACCTCAGAGGTGTCTTGCTGGATGAGGCCACAGCCCATCTAGTCCATAAGAACCTCAGAGGAGCCCTGCTGGATCAAGCCACAGCCCACCCAGTCCATAAGAACCTCAGAGGTGTCCTGCTGGATGAGGCCACAGCCCACCCAGTCCATAAGAACCTCAGAGGTGTCCTGCTGGATGAGGCCACAGCCCATCTAGTCCATAAGAACCTCAGAGGTGTCTTGCTGGATGAGGCCACAGCCCATCTAGTCCATAAGAACCTCAGAGGAGCCCTGCTGGATCAGGCCACAGCCCACCCAGTCCATAAGAACCTCAGAGGAGCCCTGCTGGATCAGGCCACAACCTATGCAGTCCAGCATCCCATCTCTCACAGTGCCCCACCAGTTGCTCCTGGGCATCTCAAGCAGAAGATGAGGTCAAAACCTTCACCTGCTGTTAAGTCCCTCCAAATAGCCTTTGGAAGCCTCCTGCCTGCCTCTCCAACCTGGGGGGCAGGTACCTGGCATCCATTCCAGTAGCCATGGACACACCTGTCCTCCACGAATTTCTCTAACCCTTACTTCTTTAATCCAACTCAAAACCCTCCCATGTGTATGTTTTTCTTCAATGCCTTGTGGTTCTTTCTATTTCTTTTTTTTTTTAATGTCTATTTAATCCATGTCAATAAAAAGGTCATCTTTGCCCTCACCGAATAACAGGTTTGTTCTCAATCACAGAACAAATTCCATTTGTCAGAGGGGTGCTGTTAGATCCACAGATACTAAATCTTATTTTGTACATTTTGTGATTTTTTATAACAAAAATAATCCACATTTAAATACATCTACTGGTATGCTAAAACCCGCAGTGCGTAACTTGAATTTCGGGCAGGGAATACCCGTGACTCAGTGCTGAAGCAAATAGCCTGGGAGGCAAAGGGCTGTCAGTTCAATTTACAGTGTCCCTTTAAATGCAGAAAGAAGGAGAAAAAACTATTGCTGCACGCCTGCCAATAAAACTGTAGAGAGCTTCCCTTTGAGTCTGGGAGTGGCTGTAGTTCAGCGGTAGAGCAAGCTGGCTGGCAAGCAGATAGCTGCCAGTTCAAATCCCCAGTTTCTTCCAGGAAGAGGTAATGGCAAACCACTTCTATATCTCTGCCAATAAAACTGCATAAAGGGCATGTTTCCCGTTTATAGAATCTGATATTTTATTATCTTCTCCAATTTGCCACTCATGATTGTAAACTTTGCTCCTTCAGTCCCCGTTTAAACCATAAACTTAAGATTTCTGACGACTGAAAATCTCCTGTTTTACTGATTCCACAGCCGCTAAGCACTTTCCAAGCCCTGCTGGCAGGTTTACAAGCCATGGACATCGTAAAAAGAGGCAACCAAACAGGATATAAGGACAAAACACGAAAATAATCCAGGAACAATAAAAGATTGCAACAATATCCAAATCTAATTAATATTTTTCAAAAGCTCGCGCCTTTGTTCTTTCCGCATTTGGACGCGGCTGGAGCAAAGGAAAGTGAATTTGGCAGGGGGGGAAACTTTGCTGCTAGGTAAAAACTACATTTTCAGCCCCAAATACCCGTGCAGAAGATATGATGCTGTCCTCCTGGGCCTTGCACGTGCGAGAATAATGAAAATATTTACTGGTAAAGCAGCTTTTAATCTAATATAGGTTGAAGTTTGGTTTTTTGTTTGACTCTTTCCTAATCAGCTGCCACAAAGTTTGGCCGATATTTTGCAACAGCAACAGGGATGTTTTGAAAACCCTGACAATCCTGAGTTTTTCAGGGACACATAGTTATAAAAGCAGCTCAGAACAGGGGTTAGTAGCGTTTTCCCATTCTGCCTTTAATCAACGTTAAAAGCCGGAGATTGCAATTGGAGCGTGCATTTTCTGGCCTCTAATGTAGATTAACACACTATCATGTGGATGCTAGCACCTCCAACCCACTATCTATCTATCTATCTATCTATCTATCTATCTATCTATCTATCTATCTATCTATCTATCTATCTATCTATCTATCTATCTATCTATCTATCTGTCTGTCTATCTGTCTGTCTCTCTGTCTCTCTCTATCTTTCTGTGTACCTGTCTCTCTGTCTATCTATCTATCCATCTATCCGTCCGTCCGTCCGTCTGTCCATCCATCTGTTTATCTAATTCTCTGTATTTCTACCCACCCTATACCCAATGGTCTCAAGGCGGGTAACACCACTTAAAATCAGACATATATTAAAACAACAACAGTATATATTAAAACAGTAACAGTGTCTCTAAAGTGGGAAGAGGCAGTATATCCCCATTTAGCCAAAGGCCAGGGCAAAGAGGTACGTCTTCACTGCCCTCCTAAACATATACAGCGAAGGGCCCTGACGCACCTCAAATTGGAGACTATCCCACAGCCAAGGGGCCAGCACTGAGAAGGCCCTCCCCCAGGTGCCCAGCCCTGTTTACTACTGAGGGTGGTGGGACAACCAGGAGGGCCTCCCCTCCAGATCTTAAGGCACGGGCAGGTCACGGACGGCGGGACGCGAAGAAATTGGAGGTGCAATGGAAGAAGCTGGGTGCGGGAAACAGGAGCGTGGCACCGCACCTTGACAACAGATCACCATCTCTGTGGCTCCACCTGGCCGGCAGATGGAAAAAAAAACCCACCCCTCCCAGCCCCAGAAAGTCCACCCTTATGCTCTGCCGCGGCGCGCAACAGTGGGCCCGCAGAGACGGTCCGAGAGCGAGCGGCTAGCGAGCGATCGCAGGCCACGTTGCCTCCAGATGTGGCCGCCTGTCCCATCGCAAGCCCCATTTTTTTTATTGAAAGCCTGTAAAACTTCAGCAGGGTCTATTTCAGCCAAACAGCAGCCTGGGTTTGGCAGCAGAGGCTGTCAAAGGAGGCGGGCGGGTGCGGAGGGGGGGGGGGGTTTCGCGTGGCTGTGTGGACATGTTTTTCCAATTTATCCTCTTCAAATGCATCCCTCTCCGCCCCCCCACCCCGCGGTCCCCTAGACATTGTCAAGATGTGCCGGCTAGGCCCGAATTAAGCTGCTTCAATAAGTCTTACAAAAGCAAGTGGGGGGAGCAAGCTAGAAGATTCTGGGAGTCTCTTAATAGAAAAGCAAAACAGGCCAAGTTTCCCCAACCCTAGGCGTCCCCCCCCACCCCACCAACTCCATCCGTGGTTCCCACCCCTAGAAGCCTGTAAGTGGAACCAGTTGTGTTCACACACAGGGACCCCAACGGCCTGATGCTTGCAGGATCACGAAGGGGAAAGGAACGGAGCCGGCTCTTGCATGCACGTTCCCCCGGACAGGCGCAAAGGGGTTTGCAAAATAAGGAGGCTGGAAGGGACATGGAGCCTCGTGGGGAAAGGGGCAGCGGCTGGACAGTCCAGGAAGGAAATGAGGAAGAACGAAAAAACTCAAAGGGAACCAAGAACACCCTGAAGGGGACATGCAGGGAGTCAAGGGGCAGGCGAAGGCTTCGCCTTCTCGCCGTCCGCTTGAGATGCCCAGGAGGAACCGGTGGGACACTGTGTGAGAAGGGATGCTGGTCTAGACGGGCTGTGGCCACATCCAGCAGGGCTCCTCCATCATTCATGGAGGACAGGTGTATCAAGGGATGCTAGGATAGATGCCCAGGTACAATCTCCAGGTTGGAGAGGCAGGCAGCAGGCCTCTGAAGGCCATTTGCGGGGATTCAAGAGCAGGCAGAGGTGATCCAGCAGGGCTCCTCTGAGGTTCTTATGGACTAGATGGGCTGGGGCCTCATCCAGCAGGGCTCCTCTTAGGTTCTTATGGACTAGATGGGCAGTGGCCTCATCCAGCAGGGCTCCTCTTAGGTTCTTATGGACTAGATGGGCAGTGGCCTGATCCAGCAAGGCTCCTCTTAGGTTCTTATGGACTGAGTTGGCTGTGACTTGATTCAGCAGGGCTCCTCTGAGGTTCTTATGGACTGGATGGGCTGTGGCCTGATCCAGCAGGGCTCCTCTTAGGTTCTTATGGACTAGATGGGCTGTGGCCTGATCCAGCAGGGCTCCTCTTAGGTTCTTATGGACTAGATGGGCTGTGGCCTGATCCAGCAGGGCTCCTCTGAGGTTCTTATGGACTGGATGGGCTGTGGCCTGATCCAGCAGGGCTCCCCTTAGGTTCTTATGGACCAAATGGGCTGTGGCCTGATCCAGCAGGGCTCCTCTTAGGTTCTTATGGACCAGATGGGCTGTGGCCTGATCCAGCAGGGCTCCTCTGAGGTTCTTATGGACTGGATGGGCTGTGGCCTGATCCAGCAGGGCTCCCCTTAGGTTCTTATGGACCAGATGGGCTGTGGCCTGATCCAGCAGGGCTCCTCTTAGGTTCTTATGGACTGGATGGACTGTGGCCTCATCCAGCAGGGCTCCCCTTAGATTCAAAATCTTGATGAATGCTCCTAGATTGTAGAATCTGGGGGTCATGCCATGCACCAATCTCCCAAAAACATGTTATGTGCGCTCAGGATGTCTTTCTTTCTTTCTTTCTTTCTTTCTTTCTTTCTTTCTTTCTTTCTTTCTTTCTTTCTTTCTTTCTTTCTTTCTTTCTTTCTTTCTTTCTTTCTTCTTCTCTGCCATCTGAAGTGCTGCCCTTCTATCTGAGGCACAAACGTGCCCAAAACATGCCTTCTGGTTGCGTACAGAGCCAGGAAAGACACTTGTGCCTTTGTCCAACGCACAAAACACACAGAAAGATTCCTTCCCCCTTTCTTTCCTTTCTTGGCTCAGACCCGAATCGGATCTTGTTCCATAACACGAGGCGAAAAGAAAGCCTCGCTTGTTTCCGTGGCGGTGCTTTGCCGCCCTTTGTCCCCCCACCCACAAGCTTTGGTTTAGGGGCCCAAACCCAAAACAAACGCCCAGGCCATCCAGGTCTTGTGGGGGGGGGGGATTTGAGCAGTTTGGTGGGAAAAGGGGGTGATGGATCCACCTGAGTTTGTCTTGGCAAAACAGGGAGGATTAAAGCCATCGGGAAATTCAGTTCCATCGTCAGCCAGCCAGCCCGATCCTCTGTGAACTGTTCTTGGCGTCCCTTGTTTAAAAATAAATAAATAAAAATAGATGGCACGCATCGCCAAAAGAATCTTTCTCTGGTTGCTCCCACACGTTGCTTCAGGGCATTGGAGAATAAGAGGAGAGCTGCTGGATCAGGACACAACCCACCTAGTCCATAAGAACCTCAGAGGAGCCCTGCTGGATCAGGCCACAGCCCATCCAGTCCATAAGAACCTCAGAGGAGCCCTGGTGGATCAGGCCACAGCCCATCCAGTCCATAAGAACCTCAGAGGAGCCCTGCTGGATCAGGCCACAGCCAACCCAGTCCATAAGAACCTCAGAGGAGCCCTGCTGGATCAGGCCACAGCCAACCCAGTCCATAAGAACCTCAGAGGAGCCCTGCTGGATCAGGCCACAGCCCATCCAGCCCATAAGAACCTCAGAGGAGCCCTGCTGGATCAGGCCACAGCCCATCCAGCCCATAAGAACCTCAGAGGAGCCCTGCTGGATCAGGCCACAGCCCATCCAGCCCATAAGAACCTCAGAGGAGCCCTGCTGGATCAAGCCACAGCCAACCCAGTCCATAAGAACCTAAGAGGAGCCCTGCTGGATCAGGCCACAGCCCATCCAGTCCATAAGAACCTAAGAGGAGCCCTGGTGGAAGAGGCCACAGCCCATCTAGTCCATAAGAACCTAAGAGGAGCCCTGGTGGAAGAGGCCACAGCCCATCTAGTCCATAAGAACCTCAGAGGAGCCCTGCTGGATCAGGCCACAGCCCATCCAGCCCATAAGAACCTCAGAGGAGCCCTGCTGGATCAGGCCACAGCCCATCCAGCCCATAAGAACCTCAGAAGAGCCCTGCTGGATCAGGCCACAGCCCATCTGGTCCATAAGAACCTCAGAGGAGCCCTGCTGGATGAGGCCACAGCCCATCTAGTCCAGCATTCCATCTCACACAGTGTCCCACCAGTTGCCTCTGGGCATCTCCAGCTGAAGACAAAGGCAAAACCTTCACCCAACTCCCTGCAAATGGCCCTTAGGGGCATCCTGCCTGCCTCTCCAACCTGGAGCGGGTACCTGGACATCTAAATTCTAGTATAATTTTTTTTTTTTGACCTTCACTTTTAGATTCGCAAGATGCAAGAATTGGAGCAATTTGACGCTCACTTACCCATCTCCCCAAGAATTGTCATCTGCCAGTCTTTTGGGAGGGCCACCCGTGGGCAAAGAGGTTATAAACAGAAACCATGTAATAACATTTTCTGATTATCCACTCTTTTCTGAAGGTTGCCTAAAAACAAATCCTTCTCTACGGTCCCAGCAAACGAGCCCAAATAGTGCATTCCAAAGTCCATTTGTAAATGCACAATTTTGACCACCCCACCCCTGGCTGACCGCATGTTTCCCTTGACTTATTTCATTGGCTTGTCTGGTGAGGGTTTATTGCATCCCCTATTAATGCTAGCCTTGAGGTAGTGTACAAAAATAAAATATTTCTTTTTAAAATAACGAATCCAAATAAAGCAATTAAAATAAGAACCTTTCTTATTAGGGGAAAGCAAAGGGAAATGGTCCAACGATCTTCCACTGCTTCTCTCTGAACCCAAAAGCTTGGACGAAGAAGATGGATTTTCACCATGTGTCTAGTGGAAGCAGAAATAGATGCTTGGCAGTTTTCACACAGCGGCTGTGTCCACACCTAAGTTTTAATTCACTTTCAGTCCACTTTCAGAACAAGAGAACACAATGGCGAACTAACCAAATCATTTTCGTTCCGTATTATCTGACCGGTGGATTTTCAGAGTAACACAATGCCAAAAGGGAACAACTTGTCAGTTTACAGATGTGTTATCCCATTCTGAAAGTGGGCTGAAGCTGGATTAAAACTTATCTGTGAACACAAAAGGAGGGGACACCACAGAAAAGTCCCTGCCCCCATCACCTTCCCATGAAATTCTCTCAGAGATGCTTGGGCACAGTGAGTCGATGATTTTGGTGGACATCCGTAGGCATCCCGTATTTATGGCGTTGTTTTTGTGAACCCATGTTTTCACATTGCTCCCTCCTTTCTTCCCCTTTTCCTTTGAGGAAGGATTCTTATGCCAGTCAGAAACCCCACTATCATTCTAAAAGAAACACCTTTTCCCATATCGAGTTGCCCATCACCGGAGATCGGGGGGGGGGGGTCTTCTTGGTTGAACCACCACGCTCAGTTGCAAAAGAGGTGGTCACCCCTGGGACGGGGCCTTTTTAGCGAGGGCTCCCAGATTATGGAAAAGTCTGCCCTCTGTATCATGAGGAGGCTCCATTCTACATGTTCAGGGAAGCAATGAGGACTGACCTCTTTACCCTGGACTTTGGCTGAGTAAAGAAACAGCTTCTCCTTTCTACAGAGATCTTCACAAATATCCAAAACCTTCAAAATTTGATTGAATTTGATCGAATTTGGACATTCGAATTTGAACTAAATGTCCATAAATTCGAATTTAAACGAAAGAATGATTTTTGAATCTATTCGTGTGAATTATTCAGACGTTTATACGTGTATGGATATGTACATGATGCATACTTGCCCTTACGCATCTTTTCTGCATCTGTATGCCATTGTACGGATCCGTACGGGACGAAAACGGGATGCATACGGGATAACTTCGGGATGCGTATGGATGCGTATGGGCACGTATGAATCTTGTTGACATTCGTATCTGCAAATCCGAATTGAAAATCCAATTCGCACGAATAGACTAAAACTGGTTCAAATCAAATCGAATCTGAATTACATTCGAGTTTTTAACATTCAAACCGATTTCAACTCAAATCGGATATCCCAAAATTCGATTCAAATCTTTAAAATCTGAATTCAACTCGATTTGATTCAAATTAAGCAAATTCAAACCGATTTGTTCAAACTTTCAATTTAAATTTGCACTTATGAGCATCGACAACATTCATATGTGCCCGTACGTGTCGTGATGCGTCCGTATACATCCCATCTTTATCCCATATGCAACCCACTTTCGTCCTGTACATACCCATACAAATGCATACAGATGAGGGAAAAAATGGGTATGTGCAAGTATGCGTCATCTAGGTCCAGTACGGATATGAATGCCCGAATAATTCGAACAAACAGATCCAAAAATTTGACATTTCTTTGAATGTTTAAATTCAAATTTATGGACGTTCCATTCGAATCGGAATGCCGAAATTCAGGCGGATTCAATCGAATTTTGAATGTTTCGAATATTCATGCACATCCTGACTTGTGATCCCGGCGGCTGTCGATTTACGCAGGGAGAAAACCGGAAGGAAAGGCGGGCTTTGAAAAAAAGTGTCCCCATCGGACCACCAGAAAAGTTCTCTCCTTAACGCCGGAGGTGAAAATGGCTGCTGGCCATGAGAAAAAAGGCTGTAAGCATTTGGCTCAGGGCCTCATATTTGGGGTCATAAGCAAACACTGGATTTTTACTTGCTTTCTCAAGAAAAATGGCATTGATTCACTCTTCTTCTCTCTTTTTTCCTTGTTACTTTCCAGACCTTTGAGGTTTTGCCACAGCACGGACGGAGGGGGGAACCTGGAATCAGGAACTGCTCAAAGGGACAGACAGAGACAAAAAATGGCCAAGTTGCTGAGGGGGGCAGGAAACGAGGCAAGGACAACCCCTCCTGCATTCATTTATTTAATTCATTCCTTTGCATTTTCATCCTCCCCTAGGTGCAAAGGTCTCAGGCCAGGAACACAGCGTGGAAGGACAAATATAAGGATCAGCAGCATACTAGAAGTGTCACAGGGCCTGAAAGTTGGGAGGAAAACCAGTTTCCTTATTCAGCCAGAGACCAGGGCAAAGAGGGGGCACCTTCACTGCTCTCCTGAACACATGACGTAAAGGGGCCTTTAATCTGGAAGCCACCACTGAGAAGGCCAAGTCCCGGGTGTGCTTATGGTTGGTTGGTTGGTTGGTTGGTTGGTTGGTTGGTTGGATGGATGGATGGATGGATGGATGGATGGATGGATGGATGGATGGATGGATGGTTGGATGGATGGATGGATGGATGGATGGATGGATGGATGGATGGATGGATGGATGGATGGATGGATGGTTGGATGGATGGATGGATGGATGGATGGATGGATGGATGGATGGATGGATGGATGGGTGGGTGGGTGGGTGGATGGATGGGTGGGTGGATGGATGGATGGGTGGGTGGATGGATGGATGGGTGGGTGGATGGATGGATGGATGGAGACACAGACACAGAGAGACAGAAATAGATAGCTGGATGGAGAGAGGGAGAGATACAGAGATAGAGAGATAGGTAAATAGATAGAATGATATAGAGATAAATAGAGAGATAGGTATGTAGGTAGGTCGATCATAAACAGGCAGAGAGAGAGATGGGAGCAGTGAATAAGGCATTGTCTTGGGTAAGGATTGCAGGAATGCAATTTTTGGGATTCAATTCAATTCAAATCGAATATCCAAAGATTAGAATCGATTAGAATGTTTAAAATTCTAATGTATTCACATTCTATTCGAATCGAATGCATTCAAATCTATTCGCACAAATTTTTTATTCGTATTTGAAGATATGAATGTCGACAACATTCTAATGGGTCCATACGCATCCGTAAACATCCTGTTTTTATCCTGTATGCATCTCGTTTTTGTCCCGTTCAGATCCGTACAAATGCGTATGGATATGAAATTAGCCACCTGAAACGGAGTTTTGCACACCGCTGGGCACATTATTTTCTCCCCGCCTCATTTCAGGTATTTCTCAGATTTGTTTTCTTTTAAAGATGCTCTCTATCCAACCACCCTGTTGCCTATACGACAGGCAGAAATCCAACTGGGGAAGTTCCCCAACAAAATATCCCCAAAGTACACTTGCACTGTGGTGTGGTTTTTTCCCCCTGCAACACATCTCTGTTGTGGAAAAAAGTGCTCTACTGAAAGGCCTTACAGCATGCCAGGGAAACTGATTTATTGGCGTCAACTGTATACACTACAACATTCATGGAGAACAAGACACATTAACATTTGTTTGTTATATTTCTTCTGCTAACTTCCATCTCAGCAATAAAGAAAACCAGAGCAAAGCTCTGCAGCTCCAAATGGCCCAGTTTTAGGGGCAAGAATTCCGAGGGGTGACCAGTTCCCAGGAAAGGAAACGCAGAAGCAAATGAGCGAAGAAAACGGCTCTTCCGATGGTGGTCCATGGAGCCCAAATGGAGTTCCTGGGAAATAAAAGGCAGATGAGCCGTGCTGGACCAAGCCACAGCCCACCTAGTCCATAAAAACCTAGGAGGAGTCCTGTAGGATCAGACCACAGCCCATTAGTCCATAAGAACCTAATCGGAGCCATGCTGGATCAGGCCACAGCCCATCTAGTCCATAAGAACCTAAGAGGAGCCCTGCTGGATCAGGCCACAGACCATCTAGTCCATAAGAACCTAAGAGGAGCCCTGCTGGATCAGGCCACAGCCCATCCAGTCCACAAGAACCTAAGAGGAGCCCTGCTGGATCAGGCCACAACCCATCTAGTCCATAGGAACCTCAGAAGAGCCCTGCTGGATCAGGGCACAGCCCATCCAGTCCATAGGAACCTAAGAGGAGCCATGCTGGATCAGGCCACAGCCCATCCAGTCCACAAGAACCTAAGAGGAACCCTGCTGGATCAGGGCACAGCCCATCCAGTCCATAAGAACCTAAGAGGAGCCCATCTAGTCATTAAGAACCAAAGAGGAGCCCTGCTGGATCAGGCCACAGCACACTGAGTCCATTAGAACCTAAGAGGAGCCCTGATGGATCAGGCCACAGCCCATCTAGTCTGTAAGAACCTTAAGAGAAGCTCTGCTGGATCCAGCAGGCCTCCTCTTAGGTTCTTATGAAAGCAGAGGTCCAGGAACGAAATGCCATGCCGTTCCTGGGTGTGGAAAAAGAGCTGTGACTAGCCCAAGGTCACCCAGCTGCTTTTGTGGAGGAAGAACAGTTGGCTTTTCTACCCCCCCCTTTTCTCACCCATTCAAGGGGACTCAAAGTGGCTGACAAACCTTCTGTTCTTCTCCCCACAACAGACACCCTGTGAGGTGGGTGTGGCTGTGAGAGCTCAGAAGAGAGCTGTGATTAGCCCAAGGTCACCCAGCTGCCTTCATGTAGGATGGCGGAATCAGAGCTAGTATTCCCAGATAATACTGTAGTGCGGCTCCATAACCACCAGACCAAACTGGCTCACAAAGGGAGGCTTTGAAATCACCGTCCCCAGAGACGCCACTTGAGCAAGGAACACAGCGGCACAACTAATCTATCAGATGCCCCTCTTGCTCTTTGCATTTGCGCTGCACGAGAAAAAAGGATCATAATTATGGTAATCGGGATGTTCTGAACATTATGTCTGCCCAGGGGGGACTTGAATAGCTTTCATCCAGCCTGTTTTCCCAGGGTAGGCCATAGACGTTGCCTTTCGTGCCACGTTCCGGACTCCGCCTTTCTGATACGTTGACGGAGAAGTTCAAAAACGGAAGGAGCATCTCTTAATTAATACTCATTCATTATCTTTCTGGCAGAGCTCACATGCCCGCCTGGCTCGCAAGACAGAACTTGCCAAGCCAATTGCTGAAAAGGGGCCCCGCTGCTCTGCAGATTACACAACGCAATAATGAAAATAAAATTTTAAAAAATTGATAAAAGCTCTATCAAGGTCTGTTCAATAGTTCAAGGCTGCCTGCTCCAGATGCCGGGGAGAGAGCGTGAACCTTCTATGTGGAAGGAGGAATGGAGCATGGAAGAGGGAATGACGGGGCTCCTGCACCTTTAGTAGTAGCATAGAAGAGAGAATTGTGGGGTTCCTATACATTTAATAGCAGCATGGAAGCAGGAATTGTGGGGCTCCTGTACCTTTAATAGAAGCGGGAGGGATGGGGCTTCTAGGGAACTGTGGGGCTCCTGTTCCTTCAATAGTAACATGGAAGAGGGAACGATGGGGCTTCTGCACCTTTAATAGCAGCATGGGAATGATGGGACTTCTGCACCTTTAATAGCAGCATGGAAGAAGGACTTCTGGGCCTCCTGTATCATTAGTAGTAACATGCAAGAGGGAACAATGTGGCTCCTGCACCTTTAATAGCAGTATAGAAGAAGGAGTGATGGGGCTCCTGCACCTTTAATAGCAGCATGGAAGAGGGAATGATGGGGCTCCTGCACTTTTAATAGCTGTATGGAATGGGGAATGATGGGGCTCCTGCACCTTTAATAGCAGCATAGAAGAGGGAATGATGGGGCTCCTGCACCTTTAATAGCTGTATGGAAGAGGGAATGATGGGGCTTCTGCACCTTTAATAGCTGTATGGAAGAGGGAATGATGGGGCTCCTGCACCTTTAATTGGAGGATGGAAGAGGGAATGATGGGGCTCCTGCACCTTTAATAGCTGCATAGAAGAGGGAATGATGGGGATAATGTAGATAAAAGTACCTAGGAGGCAGAGAAGTGCAGCATGTTATCAACACATGTTGGGTGTCGACTGGCACCGCGCCCACTTTGGCAAAGTTCGTGATGAGATCTACAGGTTTCTCAGCCACGATGAGCATAACGTATGAGTCATCAAGAATATCCAAAAACCCACAGGAGAAAAAGAAGACTGGGACAAAGAGGGAGCGATCCACTGTTCTATAGCTTAACAGGGCTGCCCTTGCTGTTTGTTATCATTGTATCAGGGCCGATACTTGGGGGGCTAGAACAGTTGCCCAGGTACCCCCTCCAGGCTGGAGAGGCAGGTAGGAAGCAGAGCAGGTGAACGTTTTCCCTTGGTCTCCTGGTCGAGATGCCTGGAAGTAACAGGTGGGTCACGGTGTGGGACAGGATGCTGGACTAGGTGGGCTGTGGCCTCACCCAGCAGGGCTCCTCTTCATTCGTGGAGGACAGGTGTATCAATGGCCGCTAGAATGGATGCCCAGGTAACCCCTCCAGGTTGCACAAACAGGCAGGAGGCCTCTGAAGGCCATTTGCAGGGAACTGTGAGCAAGTGATACCCAAATCATCTTGCACCCAGGTCACATCTCCGAAAGCAAGAGGAGAAACCCAGGAAGACGGCAGGAGGACAGCCTTGATAGGACCGGGTCAGAAGTCAACAAGAGCTGGTCATAAATATGGATTCTCTGCCAAGAATAACTTTGTTAAAAAAGCAAGCAAGGAATCATGCTTGGGGCGGAAGCCGCCTTCCAGGGAAGTCCTCATTAAAGACCCATCAAGGCCTGCGCGTGTTTCCGTCCCCTTTAAACCCCACTCTGAGAACTGCCGGTGGATGCAAGGTGGAAAGACAGACCGAGCAAAGGTCTCTGCCCCGGGGAGCTTACAGACATTTAGCTCAAGCATGCGGGGGTTAGCTCAACTGGAGCTGGGAAATGCAGCCAGTATGGTCTTGTCATTACAGTGTAGGACTCTTTTATATGGGGGTTCTCCCATTTTGATTCTGCACGCCTCCATGAAGCCAGCTGGGTGGCCTTGGGCTAGTCACAGCTCTCCTTCTGAGCTCTCACAGCCCCACCTGCGTTACAAGTGTCTGTTGTGGAGAGAACAGAAGGTTTGTCAGCCGCTTTGAGTCCCCTGAAAGAACGAGAAAAGTGGGCTATAAAAGCCAACTCTTCTTATTCATATATGGAGGTCCCCCCGTTCAATTCCACACTCCTCCTTGAAGCCAGTTGGGCAGCCTTGGGCTAGTCACAGCAGTTTTTCTGAGCATTCACAACCCTACCTACCTCACAGCATATCTGTTCTGGAGAGAGGAAGAGAACATGCCAGCAGCTTTGAGCCCTCTTAGGGTGAGAACAGAAGGTTTGTCAGCACCTTTGAGTCCCCTTAAAGGCGAGAAAGGCAGGGTATAAAAACCAACCTTTCCTTTGTACTTGAAACTTCTTATTTGTACTTGGGCTAGCCACAGCTATCTTCTGAGCTCTGACAGCCCCACCTAGCTCACAGGGTGTCTATTGTGGGAAGAAGAACAGAACATCTGTCAGCAGCCTTGAGTGCACTTAAGGATGAGAACTGAAGGTTTGTCAGCCGCTTTGAGGTCCTTTATTTCTAATACATGTCTTCTTTGCTGTGATTTTTTTCCTAAGAACCAGAAAATGATTCATGATTCTTCAGAATCAAATTGAAAGAAGCGGAGGGCGAAGTCCAAAAGCTCTTCCCTGCTTCCAAATTCAGAGCCGAAACAAGATACGTTTCCCTGGTCTCCGGTGCCAGAAAAACGTGAACGGCTTTCGGAGCAGAAAGGAAACAGAGGACTCCAATCCGGCCGGCGATCCCAGCTGGAGTTGGTCAGGGAAGAGGAAGGAAGAGGCTTTATGTTGTTACCTTTATCCTGCGGAGGATTCTGCAGGGCTGGAAAGCGTCCAGTTTGGGAAGGAAAGAAATGCAGACACTAGAAGTCTCAGGCAGGGTGCCCAACGCAGACACAGAAATTGGGTCGAACTTTGCAACAAACCCTTTTGGACTTCCAATGGAAGTCAATTGCCCTGGGGGCCCAGTCTGATTATGGAAGCCAATGGCCCTGGGGCGGGAGGAAGACATAAAGAACAGTTGGCTTTTCTACCCCACTTTTCTCACCTATTTAAGAGGACATAAAGCGGCTGACAAAGCTTTTCTATTCTTTCCCCCACAACAGAACACCCTGTGGGGTAGGCGGGGCTGTGAGAGCTCAGAAGAGAGCTGTGACTAGCCCAAGGTCACCCAGCTGGCTTCGTGGGGGAGTGCGGAATCGAACCCGGTATTCCCAGATAAGAGTCCGGCTCCTTCGACCACTAGACCAAACTGTCTCATGATCTATTCTGTGGAGAACCCAATATTATTACTTTTTTTCCCTCATCACCTATGTATTATGGACTTCCATTGCTATTTCTGTTTCATCTTTGTTTTTGTTTTTATTTCTGTTCTTATATTTACTCTTATTTGTCTTGAGTTTTGCTTTCCATGGCCAGCTGATTCTATTATGCATCGCCCTGGGACTGCCGAAATAGGGCGATAGAAAAACCCAATCATTACATATGTAGATGATCTGCTTATCAGCGACCAATTAAGAGGACTGTTCCTCCCCCAATGGTATCCCCCCCTACTTTTACAATGTGATTAGTACATTAATAAAGGAATAGCCCCACCTTCTAGATGTTCCCCAAATCTGACAGGACTCAAAGAAGCTGACAAATCTTCTCTTCTCACCCATAAGGGGACTCAAAGCAGCTGACAAACCCTCTGTTTTTCACCCATAAGGGGACTCAAAGTGGCTGACAAACCCTCTGTTTTTCACCCATAAGGGGACTCAAAGCGGCTGACAAACCCTCTGTTTTTCACCCATAAGGGGACTCAAAGCGGCTGACAAACCTTCCGTTCTCACCTTAAGGGGACTCAAAGCGGTTGATAAACTTTATGTTCTTCTCCCCACAAGAGACACCTTGTGAGGTCGGCGGGGCAGTCGGAGCTCAGAAAGAGAGCTCACATGCTGGGCCCGTCTTGCACGTAAATGTACACACAAAGACACAAATTCATGGCACAAACAGCAGCATTCCATGCCCCCAATAAAAGCCTGCAGAAACTGACATCATATTAAACCTGCTATCCTCTACGAAGGTCTGCTTCCAGACAGGAATTTATGTTGGCTGCCCATATACCACTTTTCTCTCATTAAGTCTCCTTTACTATCTACACACACACACATACACGCAGAGAGATCCAGTAATCTTTCAAAGCAGATTACTCACTTGTACTTTTTAAGATGTACACCACCCTGTCTAGAAGCATTTGCTCTTTCTTGCCCTACGGTGTTACCGTAAAATGGAGAAACTGCAACTTGTGACCTATTTGACAGTATACCCATAGCCCTGCAATGCACCATCAAATTTTGGTTTCACCCAAAATTCAGAAATAACTATCTCTCCTTTCACTCCCCGTAGGGAACAACGGGGCTGTGTTTCGTGGAATTTATTAGGAGTGGATTTTCTCGTCCGAAGACAGGGTAAGGCTCCTTCACCAATTTGGTCTAGTGGTTAGGGAGCCAGACTCTTATCTGGGAACACTGGGTTCGATTCTGCCTTCCTCCACGAAGCCAGCTGGGTGACCTTGGGCTAGTCACAGCTCTCTTCTGAGCTCTCACAGCTCCAGGGTGTTCTCTTGTGGGGAGAAGAATAGAAAAGCTTTGCCAGCCGCTTTGAATCCCCTTAAACGGGTGATAAAAGCAGGGTAGAAAAGCCAACTCTTCTTCTTCTTCTTCTCGCCAGTTTGAGAATAACCTTTTTTCCAGGACTTGTGCATGAGAAAATTAGCACATGATTTTGTGCATTTAAAAACACGTTTTGTGTAGTTGCAAGTGAGGGGGAAAACGCTCACAATTTGTGATGGAAGAGAGAGAGAGAGAGAGCAAATTCATGATTTTCCGGGTCTCTCCTCGTCTCCCTCATTTTTAATGATTTAATTATTTTATTTTTGTAGGTTTTAAACTCTGTGCCATTTGGTCACAGTTTTGCACTTTCAAGTGGCAACTCTACAATAACCCTTTGCATGACACTAAGGTTTTGTTCTCGTAAAAGTTATAGGCTTTATGTATTAATCAAACTCCTTCCTGCCAAGTTAATACGGCTGGGCATTTCTGGTAACTGGGATATATTTTAATGCAAAATGCTTGTTTTTTACATAAAAACCCATTACAATTTGGGTGCAGGCATCTAAAGTATTTTGAGTAAATAAATACCAGACCTTTCTTGCCTGAATGGAAGCATTCCTCTTACCACGAAGAGATTTCAATAATATGCATTTTTACATTTAAATTTTAGGTTTTTTTGTAGACTCTTTTAACCGGCCTGAGAATTCTACCTCTTGGTCTTTCCCATCTATCTAGAGAAAATGGCGGAGGAATTAAAACCGGTCAAAAAGCGGTAGGTAAATTAAAACAAATCAAAAAGAGAATTCAGAATTCAACCTTTCTACCTCCTTTTGCTGGCAAAAGCTTCAAGGCAAAGGTCCATGATGTAATTAACCATAAAATTTTATTGAAATTGTAATTGTAATTGCTTTCCATTCCCAGTCTGGGTGGCCTTGCTTTGGCTGATGTTCAGATATTAGGATAATCTGATGGTCGAATCATCCAGATAAGCAACAACAGAAAGATAATAATAAATGACGGGTGTTCCTAAATCTGGTATCAGCTTCTGTGGAAGCGGTTGACCGAGGGGCCCAGAAATGCCGCAGGGTGAATAATGGGGCTTCTTTCAATTCCACAGGTGAGCAGCAAATATCTTTCATTTACGATCAGATGGAGCGAGTTTTGCCTCGGGGTGACAGATGTCAAAGTAACCCAACACATCTATCCCTGATAGCTCCAGATACATCCTGAATGGTTCACAGGCCACTGGCTACCTACTGTTGGAGTTGGGGGCTGAACTCTTCCATGCTTATGGGAAGAAGAAGAAGAAGAAGAAGAAGAAGAGTTGGCTTTTCTACCCTGCCTTTCACAGCCATTTAAGAAGACTCAAAGCCACTGACAAACCTTCTGTTCTTCTCCACACAACAGACACCATGTGAGGTGCAGCTGTGAGAGCTCAGAAGAGAGCTGTGACTAGCCCAAGGCCACCTATCTGGCTTGGCGGAGGAAGAAGAAGAGTTGGCTTTTCTACCCCGCTTTTCTCGCCCATTCAAGGGGACTCAAAGTCAAGCTGATGGGTAGGAGAGTCGGATCAGAGAAGGGGAAGGATTTCTCCACCCAGAGGGTCATCGGTCTATGGAACTGGCTGCCAGAAGAGGCGGTGACAGCAACCAGCCTAGATGGCTTTAAGGAAGGGTTGGACAAGTTCATGGAGGACAGGTGGATCAATGGATACTAGAATGGATGCCCAGGTACATATTTCAGGCTGGGGGGACCAGCAGGAGGCATCTAAAGTCCATTTGCAAGGAATCAAGAGCAGGAGAAGGTTTGCCCTTGTCTCTGCTGGAGATGCCCATGGGCAATTGGTGGGCCACTGTGTGGGACAGGAGGCTGGACTGGATGGGCTATGGCCTGGTCCAGCAGGGCTCCTCTTGGGTTCTTATGTCCCCCAGATCTTAAAAACTAAAATGGGAGAAATCACACTAAGAACCGTAGATTCCTCCCATCAGAGCCCAGGCTTCAAGCTGTTTGTGTATGAGAGAGAAAGAGGAGTCAGTCCAGCACCAAACCACACCAGTTTACAGAGTTTGGCCCCGAGCCGAACCCTGCAAAACTATAATATCACAGAGATGATGCAACCTTCTTGTCAACATGGGTTCCTTGCCAGCAGAAGGTGGAGCTATATTTTAGCAGCCCATCCAGACCTTCCCAGATTGGGTACAGACACCAAACTGGTAAAGGCTTAGATTTTGCGAAATATGCTTGGCGCTGAACCCTTTCAAAGAGGGACAGAAAAGAAGAAGAGTTGGATTTATACTCTGCTTTTCTCACCATTAAGGGGCCTCAAAGCTGCTGACAAACCTTCTCTTCTCGCCCTTAAGGGGCCTCAAAGCTGCTGACAAGCCTTCTCTTCTCACCATTAAGGGGCCTCAAAGCTGGTGACAAGCCTTCTCTTCTCACCGTTAAGGGGCCTCAATGCTCCTGACAAATATTCTGTTCTCTTAAGAGGACTCAAAGCTGCTAACAAACATTCTGCTCTCACCATTAAGGGGACTCAAAGCTGCCGACAAACATTCTGCTCTCACACTTAAGGGGACTCAAAGCTCCTGACAAACCTTCTGTTCTTCTCCCCCCTTAAGACATCCTGTGAGGTAGGTAGGGTTGTGGGAGCTCAGAAAGAAAGCTTAGATAGAGCCCAAGGCTACCCAGCTTGCTTTGAGGAGTGCAGAATCGAATCCAGAGCCAACCAGATCAGATTCCAACTGGGATACAAAACAACCCCACCGTTTAGAAACAACATTTTTATTTACCTCCATGAATAAGGGTTAAATTGCGTGCTGCCCAGACATATTCATTACCCTTCTATCCACCTCTCTTTTCCTCTTTCCAGGGGCTCAAAAAGTACCAGATTGTGTTGATTTTCTAAGGATTACCCTGGAAGTTCAAGACGCAGATGTCTTTGACTACGTCTGATAGCATCGTTCAAGAAGTGCTATTTTTGTCTTATAAAAGTGCTTTTCATCAAGACTTCGGTCAGATTTAAGGCTCCATCGAGCATGGGACGTAGCGTTACTGGGAAAATTAACAGAAGGACAGGTTGAAAGAGCTAGAAGCGGAATTAGAACAACACTAAGACAACATCTGTAATTTCATCCTGCCTTGAATGGAAACAGAAGGAGACCAGAAAGCCCCAGAAGTTCCTGGACAGCAGATCAAGCAGGACGAAGGGGGCGAATTTATGAAAAGCAGAAGAATGTTATTTATTAGGGTCTCGGCCAAAAAGCAGAAGCAATTTGTTGGCTTTCCTGCTCTGAATTTTATTAATAAGCAAGCCCAAAGAAGTAGTGACCGGACGCGGATCCCCAAATCAGTCTCAAGGATGCGTGCGGAATTCAACTCAGGACTTCCCAGGGCAAATTCAGCTTTGATGTGGCCTTGCCAGGCACAATGAAAGCAACCGTCGGAGGGACACCCCCTGGCGCTGTTACTCAGTACCTGAATGCATCTGTAAGCAGCCCGTATGTATCCCGTATGCATCCTGTTTTGTCCTCCACAGATCTGTACAAGTGCGAATGTTCGAATAATGTGAACAAATAGATCTAAAAATTCAAACATTCGTGAATCTGGGGAGGTGAGAAAACGGCTGCGCCAGCCACCTCTCCAATGGGTCCAAAGTGGACTGAGAGCAGATTCAAAGTGGATTCAGGGCAGATTTGACCCTTTCAGAGCAGAAACATAGGGGACACATATCAGATATGTATTGGATACGTATTGGTCTAGCGGTTAGGGAGCCGGACTCTAATCTGGGAACACGGGGTTCGGTTCCACCCTCCCCCATGAAGCCAGCTGGGTGACCTTGGGCGAGTCACAGCTCTCTTCTGAGCTCCCACAGCCCCACCTACCCCACAGGGTGTCTGGTGGAGAGAAGAACAGAAGGTTTGTCAGCCGCTTTGAGTCCCCTTAAATGGGGGAGAAAAGCGGGGTAGAAAAGCCAACTCTTCTTCTTCCTCCATGAAGCCAGCTGGGTGACCTTGGGCTAGTCACAGCTCTCTTCTGAGCTCTCACAGCCGCACCTACCCCACAGGCTGTTCCGATGTACAGTTCTGTGTTCAGGTGTGGGCTATTTGGTAGCCTTCGTGCCCTAGTGGCAAAGAGCTTTGCCCCTCCACACCACGTGTTCCGGAGCATTTAGCTTTCACCGCTTCTGAAAGGGCTTCCAAACTAACGTCCTTCTCCAAATAAAGTTTCCCCACAAAGCCACTTGGCAGCCAAACGCAGTTCCTCCGGAAAGCACTTGAACTGCAATAAAGTAAAAAATTTATTTGACATGCCCACTTCACAGCGCCCGGCAGATTCTCTGTGCGGACAGAGAGCTGCAAGGGAGGATTTCCTATCCCCCAAACCTCAGCCATGGCGGGGGAGAGGCAGCCATCAGCACGGAGAGGGGAACTCCCTACCTTTCAGGACCTTTGGAGAGAACTCTAGCCCTTAGCCCAATCGCATATAGCCAAAAAAACTGAATCCCCGCCATAAGACAACTAGCACCGCAAGCTGTCTCCACGGTGAGCTGCTAGGTTTCCGCTTGCAGGGCCTTCTGCCCTGAAGGTGTGTCATGGTTTGTGTGTTGTGGCTATTCATCTTCTCATGATTTTGACCTTCCTTCTGGCTTCACTGGTAAACCCCACCCCCACCCCCACCCCTGAAATCATCAGAGAACATTTGCCTATCTTATATTACTACCTCCTCAATAAAACCCACAAGCTTGGAATTTCCTGATGGTCCACCATCCTAATGCCAACCGGTTTCTTTGGCAATAACACACACACACACACACATACAGTATATAAATATACAGTGTGCCCTTCTCTTCATTTGACTTCCCAGTCGAATTTGTGGGACCCCATCCACAGTCTCTCCTTGTCTTCTCTTCCAGGATACTTTACAGTTCCTCCAGTCTGGGATCTCTTGGTGGCCTCCCAGCCAAATACCACTTAAATGCTTAGTTTTTGGACAGCAGCCAAGTTTTTGGAGAACCGCTACGGCTTCCCTTATTTCTGGCATTAGCTCAGCCAGGCAAGAGCCCACAAAAGCCTGAATCTAAAAACATCTGGAGTTCATCCATTCAAGAAAAGTTGGCCTCAAGTTACCGTGTGACACCTTCCTTTGTTTCATAAGAATGTGAATTAGGACACTGTTTCAGGTGCAAAATTCTTCTCTCCCCCCCCCCAACACACACACTTTGCACATTTATGGGAACACCAAAAAAAGACAGGACTGTTGGTAAAGAAAAAGAAGAAGAGTTGGCTTTTCTACCCCTCTTTTATCACCCATTTAAGGGGACTCAAAGCAGCTGGCAAACCTTCTGTTCTTCTCCCCACAACAGACACCCTGTGAGGTGAGTGGGGCTGTGAGAGCTCAGAAGAGAACTCTGACTAGCCCAAGGTCACCCAGCTGGCTTCATGGAGGAAGAGGAGGAAAACGAGTTGGCTTTTCTACCCCACTTTTCTCACCCATTTAAGGGGACTCAGAGCAGCTGACAAACCTTCTGTTCTCACGCTTAAGAGGACTCAAAGTGGCTGACAAACTTTCTGTTCTTCTCCCCACAACAGACAACCTGTGAGGTGAGTGGGGCTGTGAGAGCTCAGAAGAGAACTGTGACTCGCCCAAGGTCACCCAGCTGGCTTCATGGAGGAGTGTGGAATCAAACCCAGCCTTCCCAGTTACGAGTCCGGCTCCTTAACCACTAGACCAAACTGGTTCATTAGCTGATCAAAATGCCAGAAGCAAACAAATCCAGTTCAAACTATCCGACCTCTTCCTACTTGAGCCGTGGCAGGAAAGTTTCCAAAAGTTTGATCTTCATCCCCATATTCAGGAAGCGTCTCTGCCGCACACAACACAACATCAATCCGGCCAGGAGTGAGCTGTCCACCCCGGCTCTGGGTGCAAACACCTAACCTTCCCATTTCACTCCCCGAATCCCCGCCACAAGACAACTAGCAGCGCAAGGAGAAAAGCCAGGGCTTCACCATCTCCTGAGCTGCTGTGTTTCCCCTTGCGGGGCCTGGGGCCTATAATATACGCCTCGGTTTGTGTGATCTTCTAACCTCAGCCGTTGTCCTTCCAAAGTCTCTGACCAACTGTCTTCTTCCCTT